>VWZI01020793.1:120965-254633 GCA_013396835.1 Psilopogon haemacephalus | reverse complement strand
TTAGTGAATAGGGGGGGGGGAGGGGTGGGGGCAGCGAGGAGGGGCAGGGGGAACTCCTAAACCACCACAGTCAGCCACTGTCATTGCTGTGAAATCCACTCATGCCACTTGCCTTCAACAACTGTTTCCTCTGAATGCCATAAAAATGCAAGGTACAGACAGTGTAAAGCAGTGTGTTATCTGTCTATGACTGCAAAGGGGTAAGATGTAACCTGCCTTAAATTTAAGTAGCAGTTCACTTTCTTTAAATTGCATTACTCAGAAATCTTCCTGAAGTGATGTTTGAGTTGTTGAAGAGAAAATCTGAATATCTTTGGATATTTGGTCATGGATTAATTTACATCTGAGACTACTTTTCCTCAAGCTTCTTTCGCCTACAATAGAGCTCTACAGTATAAGGTATGGGGAGTGTGTAATCCTTGAGATGAGAATTTCTGATGACTTTGGTGAACTTAAAAAAAAGAAACTAATGCATTTTGAAAGCTGTTGAAATCTGTATTTTTAATGCAGAATAGCAATTGAGAACAGATGTTCTTTCAGTAGGTCATGTCTCCTCCCTTTCCTTAAAGCTTCAGGACTAAGTCATTGTGAAATATAGGACAGAAAATCAAATAGAGATCAGGATTCAGTATTGCATCTCTTGAAGTAGGCAGTATATTTTTTAAAAATTCATCACATAAAAAGATGTAAACCAGGATGTTTTTCTGTGGTCAGAGCATACTTGAGGTATGCCACTTGGAGATACACAACTGGTGATGAGTTCCCAGGTGTCTCAGTTTAGACATAATTTGTGGTGCCCACTACACACACCTAGACCTTTAACTGACATACAGTCTTAATTTCTCAGTAGGTACTTCATCACATTCTTCACTTAAGCATCTTATTCTTTATCTACCCTGGAGCCAATATAGACTTAGCAGATGTATCAATCATTGTAGCCTTAGGTATGCTGAAAAGCCAGAGGAGAATGGAGAGTGGGCAGGCAAAGGGAGAAGCTGATCCTCACAATCACTCTGTCATTCTGTTGTCATGCTCTACACTGTTCAAATTCTTCTCTAGTGGGTTGTTTCAAAGCTTCCAAGACTGTTTTGTCAGAATGACTGGATGGTGCAAGAGAGGTCACAAGTTCCTATACATTCTTCTTAACCACAGCTGTGAGATGTCAGACTCCAGTATGGATTCCTTCTACAGTTAGCTAGACAAATAAAACACCTCAGTGCCTTTCGAGGAATTTGAACTCTTGTTCTTGCAATTCTTGTATGGAGAAGCTCTATAGAAGCATTCCAGAAGGAATCTGGAGCATAAGGGAGAAGGACACCAAGTAGCAGACATACTGTAATGTGAAGTCTTCTGCTGAGGCCACTTCCATAGGTAAATGATTAATTGAGCTGTGTGGGAAACAGGTAATCCCATTAGTGACAGTTTTATTATTAACATGTTTGTTTTGGCCTAGAATCAACAAAAATATGATGTATAGTTACTTTCAATAGAACATTAGAAACAAAAAGTTTATTTGGAGCGGTCAAAATGTTTTTTATCATGATGTTGACTTTTTTTTCAATGTAGTGCTAATTTACTATGAAACGATACTGAAATATTTACTGAAGTACTGCAACAAGACATTGATTTTCTTCAAAGAGTATTTTTTCTAACTGACATATTTTTCCAAATCAATATATTCTGGCAGACAAAGTATAATTTTGATGCCACAGTACTTTTTAGTAATGCGGAAACCTCTACAGTGCCACTGAGATCTACTCATGATGGTGCTAGGTGCTCCTAACAAAGTAAAAGTGCATGTGTGACAGAACTGTTGTCTGTGCGCCTGCTGAATGCTTTTAGGACAGGTGGGAAAATAAAACATTTAAAAGCCTTTATTTACTTACCACCAGGTAGGAGCGATGGCAGAGCAAACTCCAGCAATGCAGAAATGTATTGATGCCTGAGCTTTCAAGTTCTTATTGTCACTTATTTTAGACAGCACAGATAACACCAGTGTTTTAGCATGGGATGATCACATCTTTCCTTTACAACTGTATTACATGTCATGCTCTATCAAATGTCTGCATGAAATCAATTTATTGCATAGGTATGTTTGGTCATTTACTTATTTGTGTATTCATTTATTTATTTATTAACATTTTTTTTTTCCCAAAGGGGCTTTTGTGGAACAGAAGCCCTTCATAGTGGGATTCAGTTACATCAGATACTTTGAGAGAAATAAACATTATATACGTCTTAAGTATTTCTGAGTCAATTCTGAATGATTATTCTGAAAAGATAGGGTGTGAATATATTCTTATCAGGCAGACTTCAGTGATCCTTTGTAAAGTTACATCAACTCAGAAACAGTATACTGATTTTAGAGTATTAGTTGCTCTATTAATAACTATGTGAATAACTATGGGAAGAGTGTGTGGGTCAGTATTTGGTCCTGGTATTTGGGACTGGTTACACCGGCTGGAGGTGTGTTCAGATGCAACAGTGTGTCAATCAGGGAGTAAGCTGGTTGAACTGAAGTGGAGCCTGACAAGTGTGTTTTTCTGCACTGTGATTGTGAGAGTCCTTAACTGTTGCATGCTTGCTTAGGTTGAGCTATTAATTCCAAAGAAAGCCCTAGACTCTCAGAACAGGCGTCACTGGGGCCATGCTGGGGTAATTTCACACTCCTCTGGATCCTGCTGTCATGCTGGCAGTCCAAGCTCAGGAAACTAGCAGCAGGTGCGTGCAGTGATGTCACATTTCTAGAGACCATGTCATTGCATTAGAATGATTGCTACTGGAAAAGCAAGTCGGCTTTAGAAATTACTCTAAAAAAGAGACTGAATCTCCTGTTTGATGTATAATTTTCCCATTTATTTTTGAGGTCTATTTGACAAGGTCTTTTACACTTTACCTATTATAGAAAGTGTATATTTTATATCTTCAGTTAGCATATATATATACACACACACACACACATATATATCTATCTATATATCTATATCTATGAGGCCTTGAGCGACCTGTGCTACTGGGAGGTGTCCCTGCCGATGGCAGGGGGTTGGAACTGGATGATCTTTGAGGTCCCTTCCAACCTAAACCATTCTATGATTCTATGATACATATTAGTGAATTACGAGAAGGAAAATAAGCAGTCCACCTAAAATGAAAAGCGCTTGCCTGAAGTTGCAGCATTTTCAATTATGTTTTCCAGTGAGGCTGCTTTTAGCAAGCAGTGAGCTACCTTCTTGTCAGAACCTCCTCTGAGTTGCTGTAGAAATGTTTGGGGTATTTTCCCCTCTTTTTGGTGCTGAGACACATGGCTGCATGTGTCCCAGATGCTGGCCTGCTTCCTCTGTCATGCACCTGATGCAGCTGACAAACTGTTTCTCTGCAGAAATCATCCCGTGTGTGCCTTTATCAGCAGTACCTCGGTTCTGAAGTTAGTGACACTGTATCTTTTTATATCATTTGGAAATTAAGGAGATTGTTGTTTTTTAAAAAAAGATGCTGGTATCATCTCTTGCGTGTAAATACTATGCTACGTTTCACTAGTTCAGTTTAGATTTGATGCAGTAGAACAAAATTATACATCTAATCAATTACGTCCCTAAGGAATGATGAGGTTTTGTTCAGGTTGTTCTTTTTGGCAAGTGTTATTTTTTTTTTCCTTTGCATGTGAAATAATTTAGTGTCAGAATAGCATCATTTAACCTTTATTTATTATGTATACAGGGAAAATAGGATTGGACTGGAATGATGATTGCCAAACACATATTAGGATCAGTATTTTAGAAATGTGAATTTGTGGACCATTTCACAGAGAAATACAATAAAACAGGCAGGCAAACTTCAAAAAATATCCCTGTAGTGGCTACTAAAATTATATTAACAAAAATAAAGCTTTATTATATTTTTGACTGTATCTTAACCACTGCATTAGATGTCCCATACTGTGTGCATAGAATCATTTCAGTTAGAAAACACCTTTTAGAATAAAAGTAAATGTAAAAATTATCCATGTAGTAGTGCATAGATAACTCTATTATAATTTTTAATTATTTACATCTTGTTGGTTAGTAGAACAGTAGTAATCTGAATTTTCATTTTATTTTATCTTAGGATATCTTATAATTTTAGGAATAAGGCAGACTTTGAACATTTTACATAAATATGTCCTCGCCTGCTGTCATTTAATTTTTCAAAATGACACTTTGCGTTGTACAGATCATGTTTCTGCTTGAACGGTTCATGTGAATTTCTGTAGTCCCTGAACTGCTTATCCTTATAAGGTGGGCATTTGCTTCCAAGGTGCAGTCTTATATTGCACTCAGTCTCTTACAAATTGAGTTAACATTTTAGAAAGGTAAAATCATAGATAATTCTGTGTTCTCAAAGAGGAGTAAGTAGGATGAACTAGTGCTAAATTTGTGTTCTTAGCACTATTTTTTGTTCTTGCGCATTAAAAAAATACTGCTTTAAAAATATCTCCTCTTATACTGCTCTTTCAAACCTGTAGCAATAGTAAAACTTCCTCCTGTTTCCATTCCCACTGAAAACATTTTTTTTTCCAAGCACTTACTTGGATAAAATTACAGAATGAAAAAAAAGAAGTGCTCATTTTTCTATATATTTTCTTCTACCAGAGTTGCTGAGTATTTTTTAATAATAAACTGAATGACTGCAAGAAAATGTAACACTGAAAAAACTACTTCTTCCTTTATTTAATACAATTTCGCTCTTGTGTTTAAAGTTTCCAAAACAAGCTGTACACTGTTGTTTACTAAAATGTGCTTAAAACTCTAAGGTATACTTTTAAATTGTTTTTTGTTTACTGCAGAGTCTGATAAAAGTAACAGCAATTCTAACCTTCTCCCTTCTGCCAGGTATTTTAAATGGTCTTTTATATTTCTAATACTAGTGTCAGTGAAGTTTGTTACAAGTTCTTTAGTGCAGTGCTACATGTAGTGTGTATTATAATGCAGCAGAGCAGCCATTGTAGGAAAATCCCTCTACATAAGCTGCGAATGACTTCTAAATTCCCAGAGCAACCCAAAGATTCTCTGGAGGTTCTGGTTAGGTTTTATGCTCTGCTAATTAAAAAAATTTTTTTAAATGCAGAGAATGTACTTTGATTGTAGTCATAAAATCCTAATACCTTTTTTGTCATACGCTAAAAGCATGGATGATTTCTGACTAGAATTCTTCATTTTGTCTTAAATGTTTTTATTGTGTTCTTGAGGGGAGGTATGAGCAAATGCAGCTCACCTTTTGGGAATAAAAGCTATTTCCAAAGATAAAGTTTTCATGCTATTTTTACTATTTTCAATATCATGAAGAAGCAGAAAAATAAAGAGTCAGGGAAAAAGAATCCCAATTCTTCTTTCAGCTAAAAATCTACTGCTTCCAGCAGTAATTAGATAGAGCTTGAAATACTGTTCCCCCAGAGCCACTAGATTAAATCAAATTGATATTACTTAACTCTCCCAGTTAATGCATTTGAGAAGTCACAGAAGGAGCTGATCACACTGGTGGTGAGTGGCACAGGTGAGGAGATGAAGGACTGCTCCCCTACAAAAGACTTCCCAGAGGACTTGCCATTGGGGAATCAGTGTCACTAAGTGCAAGCTATGGGATGTTGCAGCAGCTGTGATCGTTTAATCCATTTTCCCTCTTGCTGGCAGCACTGACCCCTATACCCACTTCAAAGGGACACTTCCAGCTGCAAAGGGAAGGAAAAAATAAAAGCAGCATTGTGTATGCTCTGGGTCAATTTTGTTAGTGTTCTCTGCTCTGTTGAAACATGCTTAGCTTCTGAAAGAGGGCAGCCCAAAAGCCCCAAACTTGGCTGCAGGAGTTTCTTTTTGGTTCATGTGCTGAAAACCACCTTGGGAATGACAGTGTCTTGGCTACCTCAGTCTTTCTTTCGTGGGAGTCATTTATACTTGCTTTATAATGGTATTATGGCAGAACAATGATCAAAGGATGCAGAAGGAGAAAAAGAGAAGAGCCTTTACAGAGTTGTTCAGACTGGCAGTGTAGTTTGAACAATTGTTCAGCATCGTGCTGAACATACTGTGGTTAGCAGAGTTAAAGGCAATCCTGATGTTAAATGATTTGCTCAATAAAAGTGGATAAATGTACTGTTCTGATTTTGTGAGTAGTTGGGGAAGAAATGCTTTGTAAAGGATTTATTTGTAGAAAGGGTTTAATAGATACAGTTTCAAGATTTATGATCCATTAAAAAATACAATTTGATAAATTAACTTATACCTATAGAGTTAAAGACTTTATAAGTAAAGCCTTATTTTCCCCTTACATTGTTCTCATACTTGGCTAGTTCAGCTGCAACATCATTGTTACATACTGGCCTTTTGGTTTATGCAATATCAGCTTTTTCACATTTTAAATTTTAAAATCAGAACAAACATTTTATAGGAGGATCAGAAAAGAAAGCCAAATTAACTGCTAATATTTAAGTAGAAATTATTTGCATCTCAATAAAGGAATGACAAATTGACTTAAGGTTTAGGTGGCATCAGATCAAGCACTAGATAGTTTCTCCAACCATATGATGTACTCTAAATTAACACCCTAATCCTGAGATAATATCTGTTTGTACTATACAGATATCAAAAAGATAAGACAAATTCAGGGTTATTAGAGTTCATGCACCATACAAATCATCTATATGGTTTAGAATAAATGTTAGAGAGAGATGGTCAATGAAATATGTTGGGCTGTGGAAAAGATAGAGTAGCATCGATTGAAATTAGTAAACTGCATGCTTAGGAAGAAGCAATTTCAAATCATTAAGTGATAGGATTCATGAGAATGGTCAGTATCTTTTGCCATCTTCAAGATATGTAAGTAAACCAACAAACAAAACATTCCCATTCAACAGGGTTCTTCATATTTGCATTTTGTTCTTTTGGCTTTTATAAGACGGTCTGTCTGGTCCTCCTCCATGCACCTTCATTCAGATTCAACTGCTCTGTGTGTTTGGGCTGCAGGTGAACCAGTGTGGTCTGCACTTCTGTGTGGCTTTGGCTCCAAGTTTGAGGCATCAGTAAAATTCACCCATTTATTACAGTAGGGAGCGAAGTAAAGTGACGAGCGGCACACATCTTAAAAAAACCCCAAAACTTCAGGAGGGATCTGAAGCTTTAGATTGGTCAATCTGGGGCCATGTCTGAATGTCAAGACTGGGAAGCCCAAGTCAGCAAGATCTCTAGGGGAGATACTTAGCACGGTGTTTTTTGAAGATACCTGTCAGTACCAGTATACAGGGGAACTGGAATCTTTAAGTTTTCTGAGCTCACCTATTAAGTTTGAATAATGTAAACTTGGGTTTACATACCTCGTTTGAGTAAAATGTGATTCTTCAGCACCATTATGATCTTTATCTATGCCCATTGGCTGGGAGTGTAGAAATCTTAGACCTCTTAATATTTGCCTTGAGGAACTGATCCAGGACTTGCTGTCTTCAATAAATTTTTGATTATGGGGCTAACTCATATTGATCTTTACCTCAGAGAATGGTTCTGAAACTGGGGCAATGCAAAATCTGTACTCACTGCTAAATGAAAGAGCCAGCACTGGAACAGAGCTCAGCTGGGCAGGGGTCATCTGGTGAAAGGTGCAGTGCAGAATAGGGGAGCAGCAGTGCTCTGTTTCACAGCTCCAGTGTCTAATGACGGCTATCACATCCTGAAACTGATTACAAAGCAGAATTATATTAGTGTTAGTCAGATTTAAAAAAGGATTTGTAAAGCATTTTGTTGTTTTATGCATTTTGAGCAGTGAAAATTGACTTTTTTTTTTAAGGAAGGAAGGATAAAAAAAGAGTAGGGAGAGAAAGATATGAAAGAAAGAAAGAGAGATAGTGTATTAGAGTTTGAAAAGATCTATTTTCCCTAAATTGTTAGTGAAGCAGATATTGGTTTTGACTCTTTTGTTACGAATTTGGTCCTTTGGAAAGCCTCTGTGCAGTGCCTTCTTGGCATAAGTCTGGAATAATGCAAAGTGTAACTGAAAAGAATTGCATTATACAGGCTCTGTATAGTAAGTAGTAGCTAAGTTTCTTCAATCTACCATTAGGCCTTTGTATCTGAAGCAAAGTTCTTTTTTCCCTTCTGGTAGTGGATGGAAAAATTTGATTATAGAAGATAATTCTAAATTTTGTAGCTGGTTGACTTGCCAGCTGTATACCTCATGCAGTTGTACATCTACAACTATAGGCATGACTGAAAATGATAGAGAAGAAAGGGGTCCAAATTTTCTGAAAGGTACTGTGATTAATTATTCCTCCTCATAGTGAGATGTCTCTGGCCATATTAGGATTGGGTGTTTAAATTTAGAGTGCATCAGGTGGTTGGAGAAACTATTCTTGTCCTTGATCTGATGTCTCCTAAACCTGAAGTCAATTTGCCATTCCTTCATTGAGAAGTAAACTATTTCTGATTAAATATTAGCAATTATTTTGACACCTGGAGCTCAGACATTATTTAAATTTTCAGACACTTCATAGAGAATGGTGGCAGCACAAGTTGAAGTGAAATCCCTTGACCTGTGTATTACTGAGAAAATACAATAAGTAGTTTCCCACTCTGATATTTTTATAGGGAGTTGAAATGTCTATATGATGTTTATTACGAATATAGAGAACATAGTTTAGCATCATTATCTGAAACTGGGCTGCAGTGTGGCATGCTTTGGTTTGAAGACATCTTTTGTTATAATTGAGAATTTTACTTGCATATGTGGATTAAGAGCTGACAAATGCCTCTGTCATGCTTATTTAGAGTCACTGTTTACCTTTCAGTGGGCTCTTCAGTGTTTTTTCATGGAGTGAGTTGCTAGTTGTTTAATTAACTAAATGTGTATTTATTGGACTGATTTGAGATGGTACAATATGCAGTGAAATTGGGTTGGAGGTTACAGTCTTATTATATTTGTTAATCACAAAATGGACTCATTTTAAGTTATTTGGATAACATCTAAAATATAATGAAATTGAATCAGGGTTGCAAGGCATGTTTAGGAAAAGCTTTGCTGTATAATGGAAAGCTTAAGGGAAAGAAGAACAATGGCAACATGGGTTGTTTGCCACTTGGAACTTGAGTATAATTTTACCAGAACTACTTAAAACCATTTATTTTATGTCAGTACACGTTTGTTTGAAAAATAAGGAATGGAATGATAGCTGCTGGAAAATTGGAGAAGATAGTGCTTGGTGTTTACTTAAACCTTTATGAAAAACTGCTTCCAAACCACTTCACAGCCTGGCAGATTCTAGCATATGTAAATAAGGTAATTGATTGCATTTGGGACAAATTCTTTGATTTGAAGAATGTGTAAGAAACTACTTCAAACTTTATGAGGTACTACCTATGAAGATGATCACACTGCAGAAATTTCTGTAAGTAATCAGAGTGCAGGACTGAGAATGTTTCTTGCAGTTTAGGAAAGAACTTGAATACAGACCTCGTTTATTAATGTTCCAGTTTTAAAGTAAAATAAACCTTCTTTGCTTTTACTGATACTATCAGTGGTACTGTGCACTTCGCAGGGATGCATCACAAATCCTACTTCATGTTTTCACATGCCATGGTGAACAAACCCACTGTTGTGAATATCAAACTGAATTACTCATGCTCACAGCTATGAAACACTGCTGTTCTTGAACACCAATATCTTGAGGAGAGGCTGCTACTAAATAAATGCATTTAAGTCAACATTTGGTACAGAAATATATTGGAAATGTAAAATAAAATATATTGGAAATGTAAATTATTTACTTTGGTGATAGTGAATATGTTAGATTATGGAACAAAAGGAAATATTACTTGCATGCAGAGCTCAAGAACAGTTAATACTGTTAAAAATTCTGTTTTATTGTTCTGATTTCCCTAATGATGATACCTGTCACAACTTATGATTTGAGTAATTTTGCAGTTGAATTAAATGTGCCAAATATTTCACCTGGGTCTTAAGTACAGAACTCTTTTCTTCTGCCCTCCATTATCCTCCCGAGATGTATAGTAGGGTTTTATTAAATCACTGCTTGAAAATAATACTTTGACTTACCTTGCCTGTGCCAGGCTGAAATTTTGATCAGTTAAGATGAAAATGTCTTCTTTGCCTTTGTATAAGAGTACATAAAATAAAGATTGAGTGCTTTGAGTTGTACGGATAATTCAATAATTTGTATTCCTTTTAGTAATGTTGGAATTTGATGCCATTATTTGTATCTTCCTATAATGTAATTAGGTATTGAATGCTTGCCTTCAAAACTATTTAGCCTGAGATGCCTTTTTTTCAAGCGATCTGGCGGCAGACTGTGATTTTCCTGCTCACAATATTTTCTTCCTGAAATGTTTGGTAATGTTTTAGTTACTAGGTCTTACTTTGCTGCATACTTTAGGCAAGAGGCATCAGAATATATTTAAGTGACTAGCTCTGTCTGGTTTAGGAAAGTGTTGTCCAAAATGATACACTTGCCAAAATGGAGTGAATGCTGAAAAATATGCAATATAACTTGAAAGTTACTGGCTGTCAATACTATGTGCAGACCACTGTCTTACAGTACTAGGCATCTCAAACCCTTTTTAAAATCATGTATAATTATAGAAGTGTACAGTAATTTCCTCCACAACTGAAATATGTCTGTCTAACTCCATAGGAATAGTTTCTTGTTTGGCTCTTCTAACAGCTTTTGGCTTAGAAGGACACTCCATATGAACACTGCAATCTATGTACAAGTACAGAAGTTTCAAGAGAAATCTGCTGTATTTCTGCTGCAATGAATAAAAACTAGGCTAAAAAATGATCTTAGGGCCCCTTGACCTTTTTTCTCATCTTTGTTTTCATCTTCTTTGTCACCTCTGCCTTTTTTGTATCATCCACTTTCATTCCCCAGAAAGCTTCTTTAATGTTTTTGGAGTGCAGTTTTTCTGCTTTCTTGTTTCTTCAGTTTCCTTTTTATTGGTAAAATGCCAGTGTTATTCTACTACACGTTTTCAGATGTAATTATTCTGAACAAGACAATGGTAAGACAATGTTCCTTCCCTGAAAATGCCTCACATTCAGAAACAAAATTGAGAGGCAGATATATCCTATGCATTATGTTTACAGCCATCCGCTTCAGTATGGTACGTTTCTTCAAGTCATCCAAATGAAAACTTTTTGGGGTGTAGGCTATCATCCTCTGAGTGTATTGAAACATGCAGTGGCTAAGATTAAAGGGTTGGTGGTATCACCATCCTGATGCAACTGTTGTGTTTTTAGGACTTGCTTAGTACTACTGTGCCATGATGCTGTCCTGCTGCCACACTGCAGGTGAGAGAGCTCTCTATGGGGCCTTCTAACTCTCTGTTCTGAGTTGTATGGTGCATTTGCTGGATTTACTGAATCCTTCTGTGGGTCTCCTGCAATGCAGAAAAGGCTGTCATTTCTCAGCAATTTGTCTCTTGCAATCCACTGGATTACTTTAGAAGACAGGCCTACTGAAACAACACTGATAGCTTGAATAGGAATGCAATAGTTAGCATATAGATGCTAAAATGACCTAATGAAACAGATTGTGACTTGCCAGATTTTGTCAGCTTTGCTGACTTTCCGCCTGGATGTTGAAGTACATTTGCAACCTGAAAGTCATGTTTTTTTACATAATGATCATTAGTACAGTAGGAGAAACAGTGTTTCTACCAGTTTTCAGATGATGAACCTTAATTTAAGAGCTTGCTTCAGCCTTTCTAGTAGTACTGGTTAGTAACATAGTCTTCATTCACCTAGTGAGTGGAATTTTGACTTCGCCTAATCCTGACTTTGCAAGGGATGCTATTCTGTAATTTTTGTGGTGCTTTATCATTCTCTGTTCCTTCCCTCATAAATTTGTAGTGGATTTATTTAAATGCAGCCATTGTTTCTGCCATTTACAGAGTAAAGGACTGCATTCCCCATCTGCAACATGATTAAAGTTAGGAGGATGTGGTTAGTAAGATGTTAAATAATAATTTTAACCTTCAGAGCAAGGACTACACAGAACTGAGTTCAGGCTGAAATTATGTGAATATTTGCCAATCTTGCTTAATTGCTTCATCTCACAAAAAGTGTTTTCTTCCTCCATAAGACTCAGAACTCCAAAATGCTGAGAACTCTCCAGAGCAAAATGTTAGCAGGCTAAATTAACCTAGACAGACAGTCCTGTAACTGCAGCTTCAGCTTGAAGTAATCTTCAAATAACCTGGCTGGGCTTTATTTAGCAATTGTTTGTATATTGTTTTCCTCACTCATTTTATTGTACTACAAAGGGAAACCCCATGTTTTTTAAAGCATTCTTCTGGTACAAATCATTGTTTTCCATTCCAACAATTCTAAACTTGCTTGGCATGTCTGTATCATCTGTACAACTTGGAAAATTAATTTTCTAGCCAGAAATGCTGCCAGTAGTTCCTCTTGGCCAATCCACAGATGGAAAAACACTGGGTGAACTGTAAGCAATGATGTTTGTTTAATGACTGCTTGCTGTTGAGAGTGCTCATGTGGCAGTAAATGAATCAAGCTGATGAGATGCACAGACACCTGTACAGGTTTGTGTGTAATCAACACTTTTTGCAGAACATTTCATTGTGCATGAGTCAATGTGTCCTGCTGTGTTCTCCACCTTGCACACTGTTCCTGCTCAAGAACATGCTTGTATCTGGGGAACTTATTTAGTTACCCAGAAAAGAGGTTAAAAATTTGTAAATCATACTCTTCTGCAATTCAGGCATCCCTTTCAAGCTGGAGTGGTAATGTTAATGCCAGCCTAGCAGTTGCACAAATGAAGATGGATTTTAAAAACATGAGATTTGACAGGACTCTATTCCTGCACAAGTATTGGAGTTTGTTGGGCATTTTGTTTGTTGGTACCTGTGATGTCAGTGGATCCCTCTAACCCATCTTTATCCTTTTTCTGTTACCTCAGCTTTATCACTCTGTGATTCTGATATTGGTGGTGACTAAAGTTCTAGAGCACCTTCTAATATACATATCAGGTAGTAAAGTTGTTGCATCAGAGATTTTACTTATCTCAAACATGGTTATGCTGTGGAGATCCCAGTTCTGTATTTTTCTGGTCCATGCTTTAAGTAGTCAGGAGTGTGAGTAGACACAGTTCTTCCCATCACTTTATCCCTTCAACTGAAGAGTCTATTACAACTTTTCTCTCTTTTCTTATTCCCCTTTCTCTGGCTTATCATGGTTAAAATTACCTAATTTCTCTTCTGATATCAACTCTCTGCTGTAGTTTTCTTCATAATCAAACACTGAGCTTCCTAGGGATCAAGAAATCAGACCAGTAGTCTTTAAATTATATAATATAGTGCTTCTCTTTCTGTTAATTTGTCAGGACTCCACAAAAATTTACAGAAAAATAATTTACACAATAGAAAAGAAAACAAAAAGAGGAGAATTGTTAGTTAATACCTAAGTAATAGAAAATAGGTTGGTGACATTTTTTTAAAAAGGCAAAGTTTCTGGAATTTTCTTCCTTTTTTAAATGATTTTTTTTTCAAGTCACATCCATGGTTTAGTAAAAAATACCATGAGATTTGACTTTGGAAAGAGAGTAGGATCTGATTCTGATATTCCTACCATTCCTGAACAGTCCTTTTGCATTTGGGGTTCTAATAACTTAGTGTAGCAGAAGGAAGATACTGGAATCAAGCCTTCCCTACAGTTTTCTTTTGCGTCTTTATGAAGTTTCTGTAATATCCTTGTGTGATACAATCTTTATGTGATACAATCCTTATGTGATACAATTGGCATTAAGAGATTCTCATCAACCATTTCCTCTCACACACATGCCTTTGCCTGCTTTCCTGTTCAGAATATTAAGTGTCTTGATTGTTGCCTTGATGAAGAGTTTTTTACAAATCCCCTTAGGAAAGTCCTGTTTTGGACAAAAACAAACAAAACAAAAAGTACAAAAATCTTTGCTCAGATGGTTTTTGTTCTCCTAAAGAAGACTTCTTTCCCTTTTTGGATATTTACTGAAGAGCAATGTAATAATAGTAGCCACTGCTCTTAATGATCCAAAAAGTATCAATCACTAAAACAATTATTCAAATTCTTAGTCTGTAGATGCAATTTAAGAGACCCAGACTGTCCAGAGGGCAGCAGACATAGATCTCACTCTTAAAAATGCAAGACATGTAAACTAATTTTTGCCAGCAGTTAATTGATAGTATGAAAAGTGGAAAACTTGTGACACAGTAATAAGTCTCATTAGCATTCTGTTCATTCTGGTAGATAGAATCTCCTCTAAATCTGTGTTGAAACCAACAGAGTTTAATATTATTGCTACAGAATGTTCTGATCTTGCCAGATCATGGGTGATCAGATTTTTCTATTTTGATGCTGGGCTTTTCTGTCTTTAGGGAGCTGGAATGTTCTCAGTGTGTGATGATGTTTAACAGTATAAATGCAGAGGGCCTGATTTCCCTTTTCTTTTAAAATATCCTTTTGGTTGTTTAATGCACAGAACAGTAATATCACACACTTAAGAAACACTCCATGATATTAACCAAATTTGTTTCTACTGGTGGTAACATCCATTCTCTATTTTCCTAGTACAACCATATGTGTGTATTTGAAGAATAAATCTAATTTTTGTGTGTTTGTTTTGGGGATTTTGTTTTTGTTTGCTTGTTTATTTTGTTTTAAAAAACAGATCTGGATTAGCTACATCTGTGCACAAGGGAATTAAGTGGATTGTAAGAATAGCCTTTCAGCCTTGGCTATGCTACCTGCCTATCTTGTTGCAAGATCTTTGGTCACAGTGGATCGCAATAGGTTTCTAAAAAGAATGTGCTGTTGACTAATTATTTTCACTCTTAGAAATGGGAGGCAAGGAGCCTAGAAGATTTGTTGCAGGCAAAAATGGCTGCTAGATTACTGTGATATGGGAGGATGTGTGCATGCCCTAACTTTTCCCAGTCATCAGCAGGAAGGTGTAGTCCAGATAGGTAGTTGAAGGAAGATTAATTTGGGCCAAAACTGAAATAGGGAACTCAAACTTGGAGAATAGCAACAAGCAGGGTTTTTACACCATAGCATAGTAATAATATTTTGGAACATGTGAGTCTTTAAAACTTGGGAGAAAATAAATGCCAAACTCCTTTGTGGCTTTGTAGTTTATTAGGAACAAAATATAAGAGAATTCTGCATGCTAATCTCTCAGTGACTGCTAAAGAAGATTGACTTGGAGCTTTAAGGAGCACCTCAGGTAATTGCAGTTTTTGCTTCATACAGATTCTTTGCTTATTTTGTGCTGCTTCAGCAATTTTAAAAATAAAGTCATTTTCCCTTAAGTGAACATATGTAATACAACATATTAAGTTGATGAATTGGTCCAAAGTCTTCCTTATGTATGTTCACTGGAATTGTGCCACAGGTGAAATAGATTCTTCCACACCATCACCACTTTTGAACTAAATTATACTCTTGAGTTATTATTTTGCATCAAAATCCAAATGCTAATAATAGCAATCAGCTTGCTTAGGCCAGTGTCCTAAGTGTGTTAGTGGCACAATGATTTCAGCTACTGTGCTTTATCAGCAGCATGCTTGGGATCTGTGCCATCTGAAGGGTATATAATCTAAAGTAACACCAGTAACATACTAATGTTACAAATTTTTAGTATTCCTTAATTGTACAATGTTGTGAAAACTATTAAGCATAAGATTGCTCTCATCCAGTCCCTGACTTGTTTTATTAACACTAAAATTTTCTTGAAGAAATTGCCAGTAGAAAGATTTGCTTTCTCGCTGCTGTATTAATCTAAGATTCTACACATGGCTTAAGACAGAAGAGCAGAGAAATTTAATTAAATTAAAAGACCACGTCTCAGTTCAAACACATTTGTCCGAATGATGTGCCAGCAATTGCTGTAGCAGTGTTCAGGATGACCCCAACTGAAATACAGCTAAAATGTACTGTTTGAATTAAAAAAAACCAAACCAAACAAACAAACAACCCCAAAAACTGCTTAAATAAAGACCTGGTGAATAATATTAGCAATCAAAAAAGAATTTACAGCAAACTGCAGTGTTGTGTTTGTATATATCATAAGGACACATGCTATTGGAGTTCTTGCTATGAATTCTGCAAAAGACTGCAGGGAAACATCCACAAAGATGTATCATAATTTTCCAGGTTCCCCACCACCCAGCACATTACCCATATACTAGTTCCCCTACTACACATTCAGAGGTGTTAAGGCACTAAAAGGTTTTGCCTGAATACATTATTACTGATAAACAGATTTCCCTATACATGCACTAAATTATTATTCAGAGCTTTCTGGCTCTTGCCAAATGAGATTCAGTTGAGAGTCAGACTCTTCTGTATTGCAGAGGTATGTATCCTTGGTTGAGTTTGTCCTTCACCCCAAACTGATGCTTAAAAATAAGGCTCTGGAGACCAAAACTTCCAGACGTATGTATTCTTTGTATTTCATCTGTATCTTACATATTCTTCAAAAAATATTTTGTAAAATTAAAAGTATATTATAACCAGTCTCCAAATCCCTAGGCTTTATTGTTTTCTTCTCTACTTGTTCATGAGTAGACTTGTGATTTTGTTTATTTTGGTTCTTACTTTTTCTTCAGGGTTTATCTGTCATGGGTATTTTATTGTGTTGCTATTACAAGTGTTGTTATGCTTCATTTGAAGTGCATTGCATCAATGCATTAAGGACAACACATTGATATTTGGTTTCAGGGAGAGGTGAACTCATTGCTGTGGGAAGCGAGGAGTATTTTCTCCCCTGACAAAGATGACTTTCTGCTTTCTCCTTCCTTTGGCCCCAAGTACTTCTATCACCTTTGCCACAGCTGTGCAAGTCTGATGTTTGTGGCAATTATTTTTTCAATGAATGTACCACATAGAAACTCTTTATCCATTGCATTAGCACAACCAAGGAACAGCGTACAATGATCAAGAAATACAAATTGAGAAAGTTGAAATAAGCTTTTGTAAGTGCATGGGAATATGATTTCAATTTTTGTTTTCAGTGAGATTTAGTTTGCATGAGAGAACAATCTCCTGATTTTTCAAAACCTTCTTAAAGTTTCCCAGAACTAGGATTCATTATCTTTACAAGTTCTGTTTTCTGTCTTTCCCTTCCAGAAGTTTTCCTTCGTCACATACTTTGATCATCTGTCAGCGGGCTAGCCAAAATTATTCTCCAGTTTGGGCTGTGAACAAAATGTTTGCACTAAATAACTGTTCTTTTTCCTAGGAGAAGTTGCTGGTAGTACTGAATTACACTTTTAAAAATATATATATATAATTAATATATCTGCATATGCATGAACTAATTCCATATTTTTCCTAACATACACATGTAGAATTAGTCATCAACATGGGGAGATCAATCAAAACCTAATAGCCAATAGCTGTTGAGCCAGGTATTCCCTTTATTAGCAGTGCAGGATGCAAAGGAGTAGTCCTCCCAGTTCACATAACCAAAGATAGTCTCCACGTATTTTATATACACTTAACAGGAATACATATTCATTAAATTTCTGGTAAATTGTTTACATATGCATGAAATAATTTAAATAGATAAAGTTCTTGTACTTCTTGGTCTCTGCTATTGCTTCCTGACCTTACAACAATATTAAAGTCTCTTGCTGATGTTCTGACCAACTTCTTATTGTGTGGATTTTTATCACTTTAGCCTCCCTGAAGCTTTAGCTGTTTTGCAACTGTGCCTTACCTACTTCATTCTAGCCAGCTCAAGTGCTCACTATTATTTATGCCTAGAAGTCTAGAGGCTAATCTTAACCACTGGAGAAGTCTAACTGGAAGAAAAACAACCAGTAAGTTTCCCTGCTTCATCATCATGAAAAACCATGAACCTGAAAAGTCACTACCTACCACTAGCTTTTGGTAAAGTTGAGACAAAAGCATGCATGAACAAACCTGCGATAGTTATGCTTTTAGCTAAAAAAACCCCAAACAACTGCTATTGCTGAAGATGTGGAGCTGCTCTTGTCAAATGACAAGTGGGGTGGGACCATGCTCACAGTCTTGCATTTCTCCTTGTGTAGTAAACTGTATTGGTTAAAGCCATTTGCCCAGTGTACTAAATGGTTTTACTTCACTAGTAAAGCCTCACTTGGGTAGAGGCTAATCACTGTTGAGCTGAGAACTTAAATCACTTTGTGATTGTTCATCCACTGTATGCCAAAACCAATTCTTTCCTACCATTCTGTCTTCTTGTACTCCCTCTCCTCTGCTGTTTTTTCCTACCCACTTCTTTTGTCATCCTTATGTGTGCATGTGTGTATATATATATGTACATATGTATATAATTTATAAGACACAGCACTCTCTGTGACCATAATACAATTTCTGTTGCTGTTGTGCACTCCTCTCCACCTGCAGGTTTTTTTTTTTTTTTTTGGTAGTTAAGTACTTCAGCTTAGGGGGTGTTTTGGAGATGTCTGTTGTGGAGTCTTGTTTAAATTGTACTGCAGTCTTAATACAAAATTGTGGCATAATGAACAGTGTCTTCTGAATTCTGTTGCAATGAGAATTGCATGTAAGTGTTGTGTATTCAGCATAGGAAAAAGAATTTTGAAATGGTCAAAGAGAGGTTCTTAAATAGCTATTGGACAGTACTGTTGTGAGAATTTGGTTTATAAGGAAATTGCACCAGTGTCTTTTAAAAATGCAGCTGGTTTCACAGAAACTGACTTTTAGTCAAAGTACATGACAACGTAGTTGTCTTCAAGGAAAACTTTGTATTTATTCATTTTAATAAGTAGAATGTACTGAAATATTTTATTATTCTGGAATAAAATATTCTTTCAAGGGCATATTGTATATCCTTTAGTACAACTTACCATTGAAGAAATGTATCAGGTAAAAAAACAGCTATGTAAAGCATGTAAATAGATGGTACACATTATACTCGTGACTGATGAGAAGTAATTTTTGATTGTAGTGAAAGTGATGCTTTCATCTGAAGAAGTAATTTTTCTTGAAAACTAAAAATAGCTTCTTGCTCAGATAGATTTTCTATGTTGCATGGAAACCATTTTTCTCTATTACTATACTTATGTAACTCTGGCTTCAGGCTGAAAATCACAATTGTGTTTTTGTTAAATTAACAGTTCAGGGTCAGAGTCTTTTTCCATCTGTTGCTGTATAGATATGTGCAAGGCACATAACTTCTGTGCCTTTGTGTGACATACTGAATTTCTCGTAATGAAAAAACTCAGTAAAAGTGAAAAAGTGGACTTCAATCTTCTGCTCTTAGTCAAGCTGACAGAAGTTACAACTTCTGTTTTGAGCACTCTATGAATCTCAGAGGATGATATGATGGTATTGGTATAAAAATGTTAAAGTTTAATTTAAATAATAAATTTTCTCTCTGATGAAAATGAACTGATCTTTTTCTGACAGAGATATCCTGGAGTTACTGTACTGGTTTTTATTGTGTTGGTGGCTTTTCTGGTAGTGTTCCACATGAATAGCTTTTGGAAAGGCCCAGAGCTGTTTGGATGACTCCTTTTGAATCTTCAGGTTTTAGTTGTACTTAACACTCAATTTTCTCCTCCTCTAATGATTATTTCACTACAAGTTAAATACTTTAATATTACCTTTGGTTATTGAAACATGTTACGAACAACGATTTTAGCTTAATAAAGATTTTTTTTTCCTCTAGGAATTGCTTTCCTGTACATTTTTTCTGCAAGGCAACATTTCCATTGCCTCTCCTCTAGCTGTTGGGGAACAGCGCATGTCTACCTTGGCAGCTACTCAGTTTCCACTGTCTGCATGTATTGATTTCTGCTTTCCCTTCTTGCAGATCTTCAGAAATACAAACCTCTAGCAAGTGAGGCTGTGGTCCTTGCTGTTTGTTAACACAGCATCTATATCTGTAACTGCTGTGATATGCCTTTATTATAGATGGAGAGATGCTTCATACTCAGAGTTTGACTGGGTAGGAGCATATGCCCTCTGAAGAATAGAAAAATAAAATCTTTGTGACAGTGATTTAGAAGCAAAACATTTGACTGTCATACAGAATGGTGCTTCTCTCCATGAATGCCACCTTGGCTGGAATGTAAGAACAAGGTGATTGTATAAAGAAAAGACTGCATGGAGACTCTCAAAGGGAATCTAGGTTTGTTCAGAGATCATAAGTGAGTTCTACCCTTTTATTTTGAGTGGGAACTGTAAAGTATAAATTGTGAGATTATATATTTCAGTTAGCTGTAGTTTGAAATCCTTTTTCCCTCTTAAATATTCAGGTTCAGTACCCCTATAAACATACATTGGGAAGCCTTCTGCTACTCATAATTTCCAAAAGAGGAAAAACCTTCATAGGTGCTGCAAGCTCAGTTAGATGTGGCATCACATCAGCCTTTTTTTTTCACATGTGGCTGACCCTCATCACAGCCGGTGAGCCAAAACACTGCAATACTTTATCCTCGAAGAAAAGACTCCAAGATGTGCCTTGAACGCTGATCGCCAGTGTCCTGGTCAAAGGCCTGACTGGTAAGCAGTGTAGTTATTTTTGGCCCTTCCTAGCATCACCTGGAAGAGCTCTCAGATTCCTCTTTTTTAGACATAAGACACAAAGGCGAGATGTTCTGTAGTCTGAATGCCTTGGTGTGGTAATTTCTTGCAGTTCAATGGAATTGTATTTTTCCACTACAAACTTAAAGGAAGATTCTCTGATTCAGGCACTACTGTCATCCTGAAAACGTCATCTTAAGGCAATGCTGGCCATAAAACTTTTTTGCCAGTTACCTTGAAAAATGTGTTTCTCCCTACAGGGTGGAAGAGAACTCGGTTCCACCATTTTACCAAACTTGATACTCTGTCAGTTTCCTCCACAGCTGTGCTTGCCTGTAGTTAAGCATAAGGATTAGGACTCAAAATCTTACTTAGTCATTTCATGTCCTATAAAAAGGTTTCAAAGCTCATACAGTTCTTGCTTTCCTAATTACCAACACATAATATCCCAGAATGCCTTCCCACTTCTTCTAATGGCCCTTTTCAGCTACATCTCACTTCAGACAACGTTTATTTGAAGTTTCCAGAACAGATAATGTTTGGAGATGCAACATGGCAAAAAGTGCTAAGAGATTCTTCAAAACACAATTAACACCTATGTAGACTTTATCCTGAGTCTCCTATTTTACAAATGGTTTTAACAAGCACTCTCAAATTTGGATCTGCTAATGAGAAATGTATGCAATATCAGAAAATAAAGCGAGCATTTTGTTGTGTTAGGGGTGTCTTTTAGTTTTGTTTCTGGTTTGGTAGGNTTTTTTTTGTTTAATTCAAGACTAAAGGTGGGGCTGAGAATCCTGGAAAGAAAGCAGAGAGTCAACTGGTGAATGATTTCATCTTCCTCTCATTTCTCTCTTTTATGGTGGGACGTGCTCTATGAAATTGAAACTCACTCTGTTTCTAATTCTTGGAAGAAATAAGGATCGAAGGAACAAATCTCACTTAAATGCTTTCACTATTACTGGAAGAAAATCTTAAATGCATAGCTTCACTCCCCTATAAAAAAAAAAAAAAGTAAGATTAAAAATACCAAATCAGAAAAGCATCTGAATTATGCCATTTTTTTGTCAGCTACAGAGCTTTTAGTCCCTCTGCATTTTCCATTCACCTATAGATAGGCGGTCTGACAGGACTGCTGTGCACAGCTATTAAGTTTAATTGCCATGGCTTTGCTTTGCTTTTCTTAAACCAGAACATGTTTGTGGCTAAAAATAGAGGGTTTTTTTTCTGATGTAGATATAAAATCTCTAGGAGCTTAACGGATTGTGTACTGTTCGGGAGTAGAATAGTGGCTTATAAAATACTTACAAAGGAGCAACTCCATTTGTAGGAAAGCTGAGTGAGTTCTCAACCAGGGAATTGTTTTAGATGGTCAAGCCACAATAGCGTGCTGCTTCTTTGAATTTTAACTCAGTAGTCTGTCTCCTTATCAGCCTTCATTTCCTGTTTCTTTTTTAAATTTTTTTTTTCCCCCCAAATTATATGTTTTGATGCACAGGAAGGAATAGTGCCGGCCTCATTAAACTTAAATGCTCAGATAAAATTAGATGGTCAATGTTTAGCATTTTGTGTGCACTCTGCAAAAACAGAATATGACACACAGAGCAGGGATAAAGACATTTATGAACTGTGGTGCCCTGTTTTGTGCCCCCAAATGGAAGACAAGATTTGCAAACTCATCACTTCGAGAGTAAGTATTCTAGGACAGCTACCTATAGCCAGCTACATTTCTTGCCCCTGACAGACTGTTTATCCACTCATAGTGGCAAAATGAGCTCAAGGTTACTATGTGGTGAGCATGTTTTTGCTGAAAGTAAACTAAAATTTGCTAGCAGTAACACTATGCCCATCACCACCTGCCACATTTGTTTGGTTTATTTTTTCTACTTTTTTTTTATCGTAAATTAATTATCTCATCAAACATCTAGACTTTTTTTTCCTCCCCTCTGAGTTCTTGTTCTCACAGTGTGCTTGAGATATCTTCTTGCAAGGTGGTGTGTGCTGGAAAAAAAGAATTACTTTTATTTTCTGTTAGAATATAAACCAAATAATACAGTGTGCAGAAAATAATGTCTAGAACTCCTCAGGGTAGTTCTGTACCTTTGTCCTCAAAGATAATAGAAATATTAATATTGTCAGCTATCAAAGTTGTGGGCTGACCTATGGGCTATTCATGAGTAGCATACAAGTAATCTTTTATTTAGACATACAGGTATGCATCTCTACTGTCTTTAAATACAATTTTCATTGCTTGTGAAAGAAGCAGAACTATACTGGTAGCCTTGAAGGTCTCAAGTTGATGTACAAGAAAGGTACGAGCAGTCGATCTTGTGCCAGGGTGGGAGGCAGATAATGGGGCACAATTCCTAGGCCTTCCTCCTGGAAGCAAAGCCCACCACCCCCGAGGCAGTGAAGGGTATGATCCTCTGATGCCAGCTTGGCCCCAACAGTGTGAGAGTGGTTCTGCATCAGCTATGTGCTGGTAGACTGGTCTCCGAGGAATCAGCAGCTTCTGAGCTGGGAGTCAGACTAAAGTGAATGAGGAAATACTTTGGTCTATTCTTTTGCAACTGCTGATGTGATGGAACACTGCTAGCTGAAAAAAACCCCAAAACCTTACAGCCAAAGGCAGTTTATTTAAAGGAGACCTCTTTTAGTTTTTTGATCACCATGTTATTTAAGTAAATATAACAAACAAGTAGACTGAAAACAGTAGTCAATGAGTGCCACTCCTGTCTCAAGGTGTGATTGAGTAATTTCTGCTTGAGAATTGTATCCTTAGCTCTTAGCTGAATTGTATATGCTTTCCAAAAGTCTTACTAAATGATGGTATCCTGCTCTTCTGAGGGAGATTTTATCCTGCATTACTCCCAATTCCAGCAAACAACCCTTCAAATCTGGAACAAAAGTTTTAATTTGATGAAAAGACCATGACATTAGTGTCCTGAAAAGGAGCATAATTACACACAGGAGGTGGAGAGCCAGGCTGAGATCTGCTCAAAAGCTCCTTTCAGAAGCCCAGGTATTGTCAGCAGGGGTATTGAAGGTGGTTGCTGTCTTATCAGTCTCCCTGGTCTGGATGGAAAATCACACCTGTCTTGTCACCAGTGCAAAATTCTCTCCAGCCCTAGCTGATGTAATTCTGTTTTTGTCTGGAGGCGGGCCTGCTTGAGGGTAAAGTGGTAATTTGTTCTCTATGACTTGTAATTTAGGTCTTATTCATGCTCTAACATGCTCTTCAACCTTTAGTATGTATGTTGTCCCCTTTGCTTCTGTATGACCTCTCTCAGTCATAAAGTTATGAATGTACTGAAATGTTCTGGGCAGTGAATTTACTTTGCTAAGCTTTAAAAAAAAACCCCACAAGTTCTTAATAAACTCTCAGCATTGGTACCTTAACCACTATTGTGATGTGGTCTTTATGACTTCTTTAAGGAGAATGGAATATTTCATATAAACTGTGAACCACACTTGATGTGAGAATGACTCTCCAGCTCTTGTAATCTGCAATGTATTTAGACAAAGGAGACCTGCATTCCAAAGGGTTTTAGCTGTCTGCTTTTTTCCTTCCTTTTTAATACTAAACACATTTAAAAGTCTCTGAAAGGGAGTTCCTCATCCAGTTAGCAGATTGTATTAATGGGAATGGTAATTGTTATTGGTTACTCCAGTATTTCTACAGATTTTCATTTTGCAGCTATTACAATTACACTAATTATACACATAAATACACCCTGCACTTGTAGGCAGATTTCTTTTTG
This sequence comes from Psilopogon haemacephalus, assembly GCA_013396835.1. NCBI lineage: Eukaryota > Metazoa > Chordata > Aves > Piciformes > Megalaimidae > Psilopogon > Psilopogon haemacephalus. The sequence continues at coordinate 230,310 of VWZI01020793.1, read as the reverse complement.
TTTGAAGAATGTGCATACTAATGGAATCTTTTCAATACAAATTAAGCCAGCTTCAACTATTTAAGTTAATTTATATAATAGGCTTTGCTAGTGAAGCTTAGCGTTTTGGTCTTGGATATAAACAAGGGTATCTGGGAATACACTGATTACTCCTGTGAAGCCTCCCTACTGTGAAGAGGGAGTGAAGTTTTGTTTGCTTAGATTTAAAAAAAAAAGCTGTTTATGACTATATTTAAGCCAATAGGAAGTATCTGTAGACATACCTGGAAAGAAATGCTTTTCAGATCTGTTTTTTCCCTCCTAGACATCACAGCAAATGAACAGAAAGCATTTCTAAAGTTTGTTGCACCTGGTAACCTTGTGTACAAACAGATAAGGAGAACATGGACACAAGGGATGAGTCCATCTATCACTCTCCCTCTCCTATTCCTTCCAAAACCAGGGGAGTGTATCCCAAATTGTAAGTAGAGAGGTCATGTTAGAATCCTTAAGCTGTTTGAGCTCAGCATGGGGCAAAAGAGGAACATCAAAGTAGTCTACTTGTGCTTTCTTTCCTTCTTGGCCCTCAAAATATCCATGTTTTTGCTAAGTCAGGAGGAGTGGAACAGCGAAGAGTGTGCAAAGGTCATGGAGAAAGAATAGATCAAGGCTGCAAAGAAGCAAGATGAACAAATAATTAGCAGTTGGCTATAGTTTCAGCATCTGGTCATCTGAAATAGACTGGCATTTCTCTCCCAACAGCCCTGCATTGAATAATTAATAATTATGTCAGAAACACAGCAGTTAAACCAAACCACAAATGAAAACAAATGCAAACACATACGTTCACCCCCTTCCCCCAGGTTCTAATGCTGTTGAATGTGACTGGAAAAAATTCTTCAGCATTGGCTGCTGTTGAGACAGACTTCAATGCTTGAAAGTATTTCTTTCTATAATAAATATAAAACAATTCCCTTTGCACATATGTGATAAACTCTCTCATGAGTTCTCTAGCTCTAGGTCTAAATCAGCACTAGCTGTTGCCAGTGTATTTTTGTTTGATCTTTGGTATCATTTGCATCCAAATGTTTTGATTCCCTTGATCAAGGCTCAACAATCCTTAGGTAAATACTTACCCCCAGACCTGCCTTTTCATTCATATTCTGTATTTGTTTAAGATTACAACCCCTTTTATTTCCTTTCTGCTTAAAATTAATAATGGATCTCTACAGTAAGTTTCTGAAACACATACTTCTGTGATCCAAGCTTACTTCAGAGTCCTTTAGGGACAGTCTTCCCTTTTATGTTTTTCCTTATACCTTTCTCATTTTTCCTCCTTGTTTTTTTGTTGGTTTGGGGTTTTTTGTTTATTTTTTTTTTCCCCAGTATGGTTCATTTTTTGTATTGTATCAGATTGATTTCTGCCCCTCCTCAACAGGAGCTATCCTCATCTTCCTCACCCTTCTGCTAATCAAACAAAAATGTCCACACCTTTTTTGATGCAGCTCTCCATCGTTGGTAAGGTTTCTTCCCGAACATCCTTTTGCATTTTACTCTGGCTTTTAGAGAGTAAACTTTAGAAAATGGACTTTGGTTGTGTTATGTTTGTTATGCAGAGTAGCTATCAAATGCAGCCTAATCTAAACCAGTAGATTCAGATGCTGCTTTAACATTGCTATTTAATAATAAGAAGATTTTTTAATAGAACTGAATACTATTTCAATTCACCATTACTGCTTACTGACATTTTGCCTCCCTGATTGTTTTTTGTTGTATTTTTTTTCCCACCTATTGCCATTTAAAATGAGGATCACACAGACTATGGGGTGGGATGCTAACATGGCAATTCAAAGCAAAAGTCACTTGCTCTGTTTAACATTATGAATTGATGCTTTAAAAAATTATCTGCTTCGGTGCTAATTTTACCTTGTGATGGAAGTTAGACTTTAAATATGTAAAACACAGAGAGAGGGCAACAGCCATTATAAGTAGCTGAAGAGGTCGTCTTGTTTGCCTCAGAGTAATTATGTAACCTGTCTATCAAAGCGAGGCTTGTTTAATTACCAAACTACCTAGAAATGAAGGAGAGTGCTATAGAAACTGGCTGTATTGATTAATAAAGGAAAAGTAATTCCTAAATTCTTCAACGGAAGGACAGTAGAGAATTAACTTGGAAATAAAACAGGAGCAGCCCACTCTTCTCTCCCCTCCAGTAGTATTTACATATAATGGATTTCTTCAACAGCCCAGTTTTCATGCTTAAGAGAATGAAGCCTCCATGGGCTGTTCCACTGCTACATGGAAGAGACAATTCAGTATCTTTTCAGATAGGGCTGTTTAGCAAAAAGGCCTTTATTTAAGTAAAAAATGGCGGTTGCAGCCCATGCTAATTACATTACGCACACTCCAACAATTGATAGCCATTGACCTGTATGGAACATTTCCAATTACAATCTGATTAAAACTGCTTTAGGCAACTGCTGTGTTTTACAGGGAAGTGCTGATGCCTGATGTAATGATCTGACCAATGCTAAGTGAAGGCAAAGCCCTCTAATCATAGTGGTACAAATATAGACAGCCAAAAGGCAATGCACTGTATGCTTATCAGCTGTGAATACTGAGAGCAGGTTTCACAGCCATGAGTAATCCTCAGCTAGCCAGTCATCCTCAGCGCATTCCCATGCAGCTCAGTGTATAGTGGCAAGTTTATTTCTAGGCTGAACTGGATATGTTTTCTTTCCTAGGAAGTGTATGAAGTTACATTTATGACTTACTAGAATTTGGTAAGTGGGTGAAAAGCAGCAGTGGAAAGTCATTGCTCTGCTTATGGCAGCTTAAGCACTTCATCTCTTTAGCCCTTTGCCAGTCCTGTGTTTAAAAGGGTTGAAGCGATCCTAATTTCTGGTGTATGCTTGTGTGTACGAAAGGTGTGCCCCCTTTCCTTCCAGAAGTCCTTGAGGAGTTTTATGTAAAATGTAGGTATTTACATAATTAGAATACACATTTAAGGGCCACTAAACTTCGAGAATGTAACTGTATTTGACATACTGTAGGGCCCTGAAGGCTTTGGAAACTTAGATTTGCTGTATCCGAATAATGTAGTTATCATAAATTGATGTTACCCTTCCTGTATCTACATTTGACAGTATAAACCAGAGATTGCCATATGCTGCATGCCACACACCAAGACATAAACGTTTATCCAGGTTGCTTCAATTGTTTATAAGCCAGTCTTCTATATTGCATTGAGGTGAAGGGTGACTTTCCCTACACCAGTGATGCCTTGAGTGGTTAAAATGAATGTGTTTCTGCATTATCCTTCTAATTCTGTCTTTACGGTTTTCCAGGTGTGGAAATTTTAAAATTTAGATCATTGATGCTTTTTCCCTCTGATGCACTGCCAAATAACGTTTTTCCCTCCTATTTTCCTAACAAATTAGAAGAAAAAGAGTGAGGATAGTAGATCTAGATAAATATTAAATATAGGTCTCTAATGAAGAATTAGCCCTCATTGATGTTTTATGTTAAACAGTAAACAACGTTTGCTTGAAATTTCCAGACCCTAATTCTTCTTGGGAAAGAACATTGTTAAAAGTGGTCAGGATTTGGTGATTGTTTCAAAATCCAGCAGAGGTAAGTCACAAGGAGGTAGATGAGCGTAGCTGTAAAGAATCACAAAGAGTCTGACGTTGTTTGCAGTTTGGTAGCTTCTGTGCTTTCAAACTTGGCAGGTGTCAGGACAACGCCTCACTAATGCTTTAAATTAAAACCTCTTACAAATTGTTGCTGTATTGGTGACAAAAGCAGGAAAGCAAGGTGAAGACTTAAATCACAAGACAGGAAAAGTTAAGGAGTTTCAGAACTGTTGGGAAACAGCTAGGGAAAACTTACTGTTTTCTGCAGTATCGTCATCTGTTTTCTTCTATTCGACTGGACCACCTATGGTTTTATTTATGTAAAAGACATTTGGCTGTGGAGTCTAATGGATGAAAGGCTCCAGCTAAATGAACAGAGAAATTCAAGGCAGTGGCTTGAGCCAGTGTCCATTCCCCATCCCTGTTCAATCAAACGAGGTTCACAATGACCATCATGTCACAAACTCTGTCTAGGTTTTTTTTGTTGTCTTTTTTTGTTTTGTTCTGTTTTGTCGTTGTTGGTTTTTTTTTCTTTTCTCTCCAAGAGGGTTCTGCCCTGCTGCTATAACAACTCTAGCATCCTCAGAGTACCAAACACAGAGATAACCCAGACCATGGAGCCTCAGTTCACCACTTTTCACTGTGTCCTATGTATCCTCTCAGCAGTAGTGTTACATAATGTACATTGAGGATTCACATGGGCCTCCATGCAAATTAAAGTTTCCAGCAGGCAGCACTCAGCATAATTATACATCGTTTGCATCTTTTCTGGTGTTGATGATTATTAGACAGAAGGTTACCATTTGCCATATGATTTAAAATACATCAAACACAGCATACATTTGCACTCTTAAATTTAATTACATTATTGTGTAATTTGGATTATTTTTGTCTCCCATATCTTAAGTTATCTGGGCAATAGCTTTTGCTGCTATAATAAAATCCACAAACAAGGGAGAATGAGCTGCAGGATTATGCTAGACTCATGCTTGGGATTTGCTATGGCTTTGTCACTGGAAAACAACCAGTGAAGTAGTGTTTCCATGGCTGGCATGAAACCGGTACACCTTCTTCCTTGAATAATCTATTTCACATCCCAGAAGTACTGTATTTTACTGCAGCAGCTGGAAGATGCAGAGGACTTAGCTTTTAAGAATTACAGAAAATTACGTAGCAGCTCCCAAGTAAGACTTGAGTTGGCCTGTTACTTTCCTTTCCACAGAGAATCTCAGTTTGTCCATCAGAAATCATCTTCCCTCTCCCAACACCATGGAGAAACTAATGCAGATCATGAATTAGTACTAGTTCATATGTAGAAATATATATGTTTATATAGAATTATACATAAATTCAGAGTACCTTACAGTTAAACAGAACAATACCACAGGGAGCCTTTTTTAGCCACTTCTCTTTAGAGTCAGTTTCCAATGGATCTGGAACATGGGATTTGAAGGAAGGTTTTACATGCTTTGGCTGGGGCTGAGTTAATTTTCTTCACAGAAGTTAGTATGGGGCTATTTTTTTCATTTGTGCTGGAGACAATGCTGATAATACAGAATTGTTTTGATTACTGTTGAGTTGTGCATACACAGAGTCACAGCCTTTTCTGCTTCTCACTCTACCATACCGGTGAGTGGGCTAGGAGGGCACAGCAAGTTGAGAGGGGACATAGCCAAGGCAGCTGCTTTAACTAGCTAAAGGGATACCTCATACCACATGACATCATGCTCAGCCTATAAAACTGGAGTAAGAAATGGGGATGGTCAGAATGATGATGTTTTGTCTTCAAAGTAGCTCTTAATCATGATGGAGTCCTGCTTTGCCTAGAGGTATCTGAACATCTGCCTGCTGATGGGAAGTGGTGAATTAATTCCTTATTTTCCTTTGCTTCTGCTTGCAGCTTTTACTTCACCTATTAATCTGTCTTTATCTTAACCTGTGACCTTTTTTGCTTTTCTGATTCTCTTCCCCTACCCCAATGCAGGGGGAGTGAGTGAGTGGCTGAGTGGTTCTTAGTTCCTGGCTGGTGTTAAATCTTGATGATTGTGAAGGTTTAAGCCCACCTGGGACCCCCTGTCTTTTCCCAAGGAATGGTTTCACCCTTTTCCCAGGTTGCATGGTTAGACACTCCCACTTCCTGCTAGGATTTTGGGACTATAAGAGGGGGAACCCAGTTCCCCCCCCCCCCGGCTCTTTTTCTCTCTTCTGCTTCTTCTCCTCTTCCCCTCGTGCTGGCTGGTCGAGCACCTGCTGGCGCTCTGTGCTGCTGCAGCAGGTGTCTCCCTGCCGCCCTGTGTTCCAGCACCGTTATTGTCTGCTGAAGACTGGGACTGAGACTTTTCGCTATAGGATTCCTGCATCCTGCTTTCCAAAGCCAATCGAACTTCAGCTGCCTGCCGCGGTTGTATTTTCTTCCCTTTTCCCCCTTCTCCCTGGTCTCTGTACCCTTTTCCCTTATTCCCCATATCCCAAAGCTTGTTTCCCTTTCTCCCACCTGCTGTAAAAAATCCTTTTCCCTCTTGCTTGTTGTTAAAGTTTACCCTTTTTACTTCCAAATCGTTTCTTTGAGTTTTTATTGGGCTTTTGGGCTCAGGGTGGGGGCAGCTAGCCTCAACCCAATACAATGATGATCTTTCTCATTATATGCTTTGAGAAGTTTACTTGGAGAAGTTTGCTTTCTAATTTTCTCTGATCTCTATAGGTTTCTTTTTTCCTTCTCTAAGTATATTGAAATTAGAGCTGTCACTTTTTTTGTGTCTGTATGCATGTAAAAAATAAGATTGATTCAGAAGATCCTTAGTAGTTTCCAAAGGGGAAAAAAAGTACTATTTAGATCAGAACAACTAAATAGAAGAATTTTCATTTTATTTAATGGCTGTCAGTGGCACTTCTATTCGTGGGCGTCTGAGGATCGGTTTCATACTTTGAAGTTTTGACTCATTTACTGTTTGGAAGACACAGCCACAGCATGGTTTACTTGCATGTGAGGTCTGCAAGCCTCTTCAATTTGATGACAGTGTTGTACTGGGTGTGTAACACATTGGTGTTCATTGGAGCAAACAGGAATTCATTGTACAGGTGAATGTCCTAGCCATCTGGTGACAGACTTCATTTCACAATGGCTTCCCAATGGCTGCCTGAAAATTGGGAGGATTTTAACTTAAGAACAGGAAGTCTTAAATGTAGCAGTGAATTAAAGGCATTTCAGAACATCTTTCAGAATACTGCTGGTGGTGACACTTACCTCAGAGATCTGAATTAAAATCTCTACAACTAAAGACAGCTATCATTCCTGTTAGGTGTCTTGATTAATTTAAAAGAAAAGAAAAGGAAAAAAAAAAAGGAGGGAGATAGAAAAATAGTAGCACTTGGTTTTGCTTTCCTTCTTTCTTGTACTGGGAATAGTTCAAAGTCTAGCTTTCCAGTTGAAATTGCTGATAATTACTATTGTCTCATCAGCATCCTTCCTGATGATAATTTTATAGTTGATTTGATTAATCCTGGTCGGAGATGTGACTTGTTGGCATAGATGCTAGCATGGGCAGTCTCCCATATATTTTGGTACTGGTATAGAGAAAGAGGCAGAGTAACACCTGTGTGACTCTTCCACTCCCATTCAGGTTTGGGTGGGGAAGAGGATGTGAATGGAGATTCAGTTCCAATCTTGTCAGGCATCTGAATCATGTTGCAAAAGAGGAGCAGCAAGCAGCAGCTCACTGCAGCAGAGCACTTGCTGCTGAAGCTTACTGTTTTCTTCACTTGTACGTGATACATGGGCATGTTTCCTGAGCCTGAAACATCTGCTTTGTAGTTAGACCATGAAAAAAGACATAGTGGGGCTCTGAGGTACCCTCTTGGCATTTCCAAAGTGCTGATATTTCTTGAGCCTCTTGCTGAATTGTTAAGAGAAATTGTTAATTCTGTTGCCAAGAGACCTACATTTTCTCACATTGTTCTGAATGAGGAGGAACTATCTTGAGTTTTGAAAAAAGGAGAGGTGGAGAGGAAGGGCAAAACTATTGTCCGCTTCATATAAGTACTCCAAGCAGAAAAATGTTCACTTACAATTTTACAAATGGTTTTCTGATCATATCTAAAAATCATGCTTGTTTAAATAAATGTGTGGTTTTTACTTAAAAATAGATTGTTTATGGTGATAGGCTTTGCACTCTTCTTTAAATTTTTTTTTTTAAAGTTCTGCTTAGCTCTATACATTTTGCCTTATGTGTCCCTGCTGGAGTATCTGGCCACAAAGCAGTTACAGTAATACACTTTGCAGTTAATGCCTAAAATACAGGATGTCTTGCCTTCAGGTTTATTTGCATCTGCTTATTTGGTTGGTTTGGTTTTCCCTGTTACTTTATATGAGTGGCTGATGCACACTGCCTTGTATTTGTCTCTGATTTTCCTGAAACCTTCAATTTGATCTACAGATGCTTGGAAAATCCCATCTGGCATCAATACAGCAAGGCTTTTGATATTAACCTGTTTTCTCAAGAAGATAAAATTTCATCCTCATCACTAATGTCATCTGCTGGTATTTAGGCTGTTCTTGGTTTTCCTTGTATGGTTAAAAACAATGGTAGAACTCTGATTCAGTCTTTCCAGTTGCTGTTCCTGCTCACAGGTGCTCTGATACAGCCCATGTACTTGCATGTTTGGCAATAATGTTCCAGATTTATAGTTGTCTGCCAGTATGCACTCTGCAGTGCAGGCAGCCTGGGAACCCTGTGCAAGGGAAGAGAAGTACAGAGGTGATCAGAGGAATGTATTACTTATCCTTGGAGCTCCTTCCAGGACTACCCTGTACTCTTGTGTAGCCATGGTTTGTTTTCAGACAGAGGAAACTTGCTTTGAGCCTTTCTCTCCAGAGAACAGATGAGAACTCCCCTTACCAATGTGAAACAGCAGTGACTATACTGTGGCTGTAGCGTGAGAGAGCACCAAACCAGGCAGCGTTTTCTTCAGCTAAACAGCCTACATCTGCAGCAGTTGGATTACTTAGTCTTTTAAGATCTCCCACTGAAATTCTCTTATATGGAACTTTTGATTTCCTTGGCTACAATGGCCTGAATCTTGTTGAGTTCTTGCCTTCTTTCTGTCCTTCCCTCTCTTAATCTTCTGGCAGCCAGCAGCTGAAGTCGGCTTAGCATGGAATCTGTTGCAAGTCAGAACCTTTTGCAAGGTCTGTACTGCAGCTTTGCCCGTGGAGGGACGCTTTCATGATTGTCTTCTGTTACAGAAATAGTCTGCAGTAAACAAACTTGTGAATGTCAGGAATGTCTTTTCCCAGTTTCTGAAACTCAGTCCCATTGGGCTGGATTCTTACTTCTCCCTGGAGTTCTTTGTGAGGGTGTGCACATATGCACGATGATACAGTACTGCTCATACTTTGTGCCAAACAAAATTTGTGCCAAACAAAATCGTGCAGACTTTTTCTAATCTTGGAAGTTCATTCGGCAGCTCTTCATTAATTGTTGTAAAAAAACCCTGATAATATGTAGTTTAGTTGGATGACAGTTTGTCTAGAGTATTTTTTGCCCTTCTGTTTAAAAGCTGTGTCAGACAGCTCTTCTGTTATCCATCCAATATTTCTTACATCAGATTTTAATGACTGTAAAATGAGTGATGTCTGACAGATACAGTTTTGATATGTATTTGCTTAATTAATTTGATATAGAATTAATGAGAACGAGTAAATCTTGTCCTGCTGTTCTTGTTGGCTATGCTTTGTGAGTTTTCAAAAATTACTTTTGTGCACAAGAGATCAATAGGCCATATAAATACTCTTGTATTCCCTATATATACATATATGCTTGAACACTTAAACTTATACCTTTTTTTTTCCCCAATCATAGGGGAAAACTCTAATATCAATATAATTAAGTTATATTTTGATTCCTCTTCACACTTGGAAAAAGCTAGAGTCTTTGAAGTAGAAGACTGATTTGCACAAGCCCAAATGCCTGGCATGTGATTCTACAAGACGAAAATCTACACTGGCAAGCGTAATTCTTCTTGAAGACACTATTTCTAGCTGGTCATTTGCTGTACATATAGATGTAATAGGAACTGATATGCCTACCTATTCAGGGTAGAATTCTGCCTTCTGTGAAGACTTTGGCAATGCACCATTCAGGAAAGTGGATGTTTACCCTATCAGTGCATATATTGTCAGGCGTTGTTTGTCTGGAGGTGTTAACAGCTTTGGGAGTTGAAATTCCCATTCTGGTAACTTACTCTGAAGATGTCTGGGTGTAAAATTTGGAAATGAGCATCACAGACATGGACTGAAAAGGAGCTAAATCTGTTAAGTACTTCTTGTCATCCTTTATCTAATTTCTCTTTTGACTTATTTATAAAGAAAAAAATGAAACCTGATAGAGAAACAGCAGGAGCTTCTTCCATGACTAAGTTAGGAAAATAGAACAGAAAGTGGGAGAAGTGACATTGGAGGCATGAAATTTGTTTGACATCAGAACTTGTGTCCTATGCTTTCACTTGCTGCATGTGATTCAGTTGGCTGCTTCAGTCTAACATCTGTGCAGCTCATCTCTTATTTTCCTTTTTTTTTTTTTTTTAATTTATTTGTATTAATTCTGTAATAAAGAGAGCTGGAGTCCTTTGCTCATTTACAGGTATCTAGTGTCCCTTGGGGTCTTATTTCATCTGACTTCCTAGTACAGCCTCAGGAAGTGAGTGAGTGATCTATGATCATGTCTCTACCTGCAGTCTTGTGCAGAAATCTGGATACCAAAGAGGGGAAGGTTTATGTGCCCTGGTAACTGAATCCTGCCACAGGTACCAAAGTGACGTGTGAACCAGCTTCCAGGCTAGCCTAAGGCATTGCTACAAGGTTTTGGAAAACACAGGACTAGACAACACCAAGATCTGTCAGAGCCACCAGAGTGCAAAAACTACGCTCCAGGAGAATGATTTTTAGTATGAGAGAACCAATCACCTCTCTATACTTATACCTATTGTAATGAATTGCTTGGCAGGCAGTTTTTTCCCCCACATTATAGGAATGCTTGCTTGGCTTAATAATGACAAATCCTTCAAACCAAGAGTTAATATATCTTTAGAAATAAAAAGAATTGTAGGTTGGACTTATGGTCTAATTCTGAGTTGAAATTTTCTTTATAGTGTTAATTATTTTGTCTTTATTTGCTCACTTACACTTTTTTTCCCAGCAGCAAATACAAACATATCTAACAGATACAAAGTTACATTTTTAGTCTGTCAAAATTGAGCTAATGATTGTGTGTACAGACAATTTATGTACCACCTTGGCGTAAGAATTTAGAGTGTATTTGCAAGATGACAGCAACACACCATTGCTTGTCCAGCAGTCTACAAGTCTGTCTGGCAAGTCTAACTGCTAGAACCAGTTGTATCTGAAGTATGTGCATTACTTCTTGTTTTATTTCTACAAGCAAATGTGGAATGAAATTTTTATAGAGACATGCTAGAAAAGATCCATTATCTGTTTACCATCTTCAGTGATAAGCAGACAGTGGGTGATCCTTCCTATTTACGGAATATTTGGAAGCAGCAGGAAAGTGAAATATAAAGCCTTTTTCTAAACCTGTTATAAACAAATGTCAACTCTTCAGCTCCAAAAATGTACAAATGGGCTGAAATGGACAAGAGTTGCTTGCAAATATATGGTTTAAAATGGAATAACAAGGCTAAAACTGCCTTTGCAATAGACATTTGGTGCAGGTTCTGAGGTATTTTTAGTTCCAAGTAGCTTTGTTTTAACTCTAGTTAGTCCAAAGTGAGTAACTTGATTGTGAAAATGGAATTGGAGTTCATATGAGGTACCCAAATTATGAGTGCATTTGTCCTAGGTTGCATATGCAGTCAATGAAAAGAGAAGTGCACCTCCAGAGGCTTCAGTTTACGATCTAGAGTAGCCTGGGGCAATTATGCATCTCAGTCATGTAAGTACTTAACATTCAGCAGGATAAGCCTGTGCCTAAGGACGTACGCTCTATGAAGAAGTAACAGTTGTTTCAGATGTTTTCTTCATTCTTCTTTTTTCCCTTTTTTTTTTGCTGTCATTCATGAGAAATAAAATGTAGTCATCATATAGCCGATAGTTGGAATCAATATTGATACAAGAAAACACAAGACTGACTTTGTTTCAGATGTTTGATACAGCTTGTAGTATTTCTTTCCTTAGAAGCTTTTGCCTCTTTGGTGTCCAGAAGTATTTGGTATTGTCTGTGAAGGAGTTTTTCAGTGATCACAAGTTTTCATAATACGGAAGCTGTAACTGAAATATGCAATCCCATCTTTCTGCTGAGAAATGGTCATGTGTCGGCTTGGGAAGGGAGCTCTCCAGTGCTGGAGAGATTAAGTGTGTGATACACTAGCACTGAAATACCTCAGTAGTGTTCTGGATGAACTTCTAATGGGGTGCCATACCTTTTGTCATCTAACATCTGCTTGAGTTTTTTTAAATTGCGTAATGGCTCAAATGATAAACTTTGTGAAACAGAGATGGACTAAAGAAAGGGCAGGTTATGGAAGAAGAAGGGAAGGAGAGGGGAGAGGAGAAGGGCAGGTGTAAAGGAGAAAGAAGTGATTTAGAGTGGGAAAACATGAACTATTATTAAGTAGTCACCAGGTTACTATAAAATTCAGGGAAAAAAAGTGTTTTAATCTGGTTGCCTAAAGTTGCCAAGCTTTCAGTTTGGGAGTCGACTTGTGTTGAGTGTCCAGTAGAATGAAAGTGGGTTTTTTTTTCCCTGAAATATGTAAGATGGGTTACATATAGTAAGACCACAAGCTGATGTTTGGGTACTGGGTTTGGAGAACTTTGAAAAAACAAAACCCCTTAATCACTAAATGAGCTATAAGTAACACACTGAGAGCCTTTGAAATGCGAAATAGGATTATTTTGTAAAAGCCAGTGAAAACATTATAAGAAATCCTTGTAAAATGAGTACTCTTTTTTTTTTTGGAACAAGAGAAAACCCAACTTATTTACTTTCTATGTTAATTTCTCTCATGATCAATATTTACATTCCTAGGTTTGGGCAGGCTTTCTCATATATGCAATACTTTTATTTCAGAATAAATATGCTTCCTCAAATACTTTAAAGATTTCAGGGGGAAAAAAAGCTTTTTTTAAAAAAATGGTTAGCGTATTTATTCTTTCAAGTGATCTCTGCACTCAAGCATCAAAGCAACAATGCAGAGATTATAGATCTAGCTCAAATTGTGTTAACTTTTTATAGACCATAAGTAAACATTGTGTATTGAATAGAATTTTCTTTTCATACTCAGTTGTAATTTGTTGTGTGGTCTTTTCATCAAGAGTCATAAAGAAAATCTCCTAGCAGTCATTGCTACTGATTTTCTATCCTGTTGAGATACACTGTCATTTGTTTTATGGAAGGTCAAGGGAGAATTTGTAGTGGTATTAGTAGTGATTTAAGTGATTTACATAACTTAGCAGTACTCTGACTATGTTTTGTCAGTGCATCATGGTGTACCAAGCAAAACATATCCTGGTTTCACCATAGTGTTTGTTGGTGACTTCAGTTTAGCAAAGTTGTCATTTGGGTACTCTTTTAATCCTTGTCCTCTTTTTGATGAGTACTTGGGCTTTATGTGCTGCCAATAAGAACAACATCAGCCAAACAACTGCATAGGACAATGTGAATATTAAAAGTTTTTCAAAGACAATCATAATATTCTGAAGTATATTTTCTGCAGCTAAAATAGTTTCTTTTCTAGCTTCTTTCCTGCAAAGTTTCTGAGTGTTTTCTAAGGCCCAACAGTCCGCAGGCTATCAAAGATGGATGCAAATATGTGTGGGAGTACAGAAAGAAAAATACGCAGCATTTTTGTTGTGGGGAAAACTACTTGGCAGGAACACTCTTTGAATTAGTGCCAGGCAGATTATATTGGTAGACGGAGTCCAAAGCTACCAAAAGAGGACAGATGCAAGAAAGAAATGTGTTTATCTCATGTTTATGTGGATGCAAATGATGTGCACTTGATCAAATATTCTCAGAAGCATCAGAGTGACTGCCTGTGGAGTTTGGGGTTGCTTCTTCACTAAGACTGAGATAATGGAAATTTGTTAGACACTCCAGCTGATTAATGTAATTATTTTTCTAATTTAAATAAGGTTACCTTTTAGTTGTTTGCTTTAATATTTTAATTGAGCTGATTTAACTGAACAAACAAATGGTATAGATACCACTTGTTGCATACCTTTCTGTGGCTGCTAATATTGCCACTTTGTCACTGACAAAGTAAAAGTGCTGGTAGAAAGATGAGATCTAACAAATGTAAAAATATGGTATCTGCAGTGCACAATACAAACTGCATTACTGTTGTGGTGGGTTTTCTGTGATTATTTTTTAGTTTTATTTTTACAAGAAATACAATAAAATCTGCATAGAAGGCTGACAGTTCTACTGCCCTCAGCTATCACATACATGTCCCTAGCTTTAGCCAAGTTGTGTCATTGCTTTTCTGCAGATATTCATTGTGTCAGCTGACATTTTACTGCTTTCTATTTTTTGCAGCCTGAAATGGCAGCCACTGATTCTGAAAGAAAGAGGTGTTCTCACCTGCTACCTCCAGTACATGCATTAAGCTGATGAAGCTTGCTGTTTCTAAGCAGACATCTTATCTTTTAAATTAATTTAATTTCTAAAGATAATAATAACATCTTGCATGACTAAGAAATAATCAGAACTTGGATATTAACTAAACAATGTAGATCCTTCTGGGCTGCTGTTTTCCTCAACTGGAGTCACTGAAAGGGTATCTCAGGTCTAGGAATGAGTAGATTCAGCCCCAGAGTTCAATGCATTAGCAATTGGGAACTCATTTGTTTACCACCACCACTCCTCACCTCTCCCTTTTGTATGCTTTAAGTATAAAGTAATGCAGTCTTTGTTCTGCATCCACAGGACGCCAGTTGTTTCTGCTTCAACAATGACTTAAATCTCAAAAATTGGGTTGAAAAATAAAGGTGTTACTAAAAATATTTCAGGCATATTAAAATATATTAATATACTAAAAGCTTTGAATATATTTCTTTTATTCTTTTCCATTCATCTGCTGCTCTATAATGTACATTCTCGACAATCAGTTTTGTAAATAGCAAAGAATTACATTGGGCTTGTGATTATTAATTAAGTAATCGTTAAAGCTAAGAGAACATGTGGATATTACTGCACTGAGATTTATGCAGTTTGATAACATATACAGTCCTATTACCTTTTTCATGAGAAAAGCTACTGCAAAGGTGACAGAGTACTGGAACAGGCTTCCCGAAGAGTTTGTAGAGTCTTCTTCTCTAGAGATCTTCAAAACCCACCTGGACGCATTCATGTGTGACCTGCCCTAAGTGGTCCTGCTTTGCGGGGAGTTGGGCAGGATAATCTCAGGTGGTCTCTTTCAACTCCTAGCATTCTATGATTCTGTGAAAGGGAATGAACCGATTTAGTGTTATTCAGCCCAGTTGTGGTGTTTATTTACAAAGGAAACGCACAAAAGGCAAGTCCTGTTTTCCGGGTCACACTATATATTAAGGAGAGGAATCAGTCTTGTGTTCAGTGCCACAAGCACTCTACCCAGAAAACTCCCTCTGTGAGTTCTGGCTTTCTCCCAGTGCTGTGCATGTAGCTGGTTCCTTGTAGGTGGTGCATTTATACTTGATTTCTTTCTTCCTTTCATGTATATCTTTATAATGAAACAAAGTCTCCAGCATCAGCATTTCCAAACTGCCCTCAGAGAGTGAATCATGTGTGAGGTGCCATCCTAGTATTTCAGCTATTTCCATTGTTTCATTGGAACTCTGGATTCTCTGCTAAAACCATACATGTACAAATAGCGTATCTCCCTTTGAACTGAAGTTTAGCAGTTTTTCCCCCTCTGGGTTCAGTAAAGTCATATGACAGATAAATATTTTTTGTGTCAATATCTTCTGCATATGGGCGTCATTCTGTGTTCTTTTTATTTATACTGGTTTAAAATGTTACTGGCTAGTGACATTGTATCATGTGAAAGTAATAGATAATCAAAATACTTAACTCTGTTATTCCCAAATAAGAGAGATAACAGCCCCTTAAGTCATTCTGTCTGACTTCATTGCAACAGAGCAATTGTATTTCCAGTGGATTATTTTTGCACTGTAACTAAATCATACGTATGCAAAAGCATAAAACTCAGTTGTAGTGTTTTATGTGAAACCATTTCTTTCCATGGAGTGGTATGCAAAATTGATGGCTTTTTATCATTGTAGTTGGAAGCCTTAGTAACAACTGCACTGCATGTTTAAACAAATGAAGCTGTGTGGGCTTACGATTGTTCCATTGTGCTTCAGAGACAGAAAACAGCAAAGAACTTCAGATGTGACTTAGTAGTTTAAAACCTTATTAAGAATCGTATTGCTGGATCAAGAGTGAGCATTTTCTGATTAAAGTTTTCTGATAACAACCTTATATTTCAAGTTATCAGAATACCTCTGAAGTATTATAGTTAAAGAGTATGTTTTAAGTAAAGGGTATCAACTTTTTTTTTTTTCTGCATATGAAGAGAAAAAGAATGTGATGTCCAGTAAGGATGAGTCTAAAAATAATTTTTAGAAGGGTGTTTTAAAAATAACTTAGAAATACTTTGGCTTCCTTCTGTCTGAAGGAAGCATAAGCATCCTAGGAAGGTTGTGAGGGCAACAAATAAGGAAATACAATCCCTGCATCAGATTGCAGTTTGATTGCAATCTATTGTGACTCACCCATTCCTAATGAATATTTTAATTGCTCTCAACAGTTATCCTGAGATCCTTTTGAGGAACTGATTTGAAATCTATATTATTGAAAGAAAAACCTCCAGATGACTAAATGCCATCTCCTTAATGCTGTATGTATAATTATCCAGGTAGTTAGACCTGAACAATCTCTCTCCTGTGAGTATCTTTTGTTCTGTAATGTAGCATTAAAACAGGCAGCACTATCAGCCTGTGGAAGCTGCCAGGAAGAGAGGGATCAGTAGCCAAAATTGCCACTTTTAACGTCTATGTAAACCTCTATGCAGAATACTTTTGGATGAACTTTGAAGTCTTTCAACATGCCTTTTTCTTCTCTCTCTCCCATCTTGATGGGCCTAGTAAATTTGAGCCCATGTGGCTCAGATCATGTGTAAAAACCTGAGCATAATGATAAAATTGTTAGTTTTTAGGTGGTTTCAGTGAGCTTTAGTTATTTTCTTGCAAGGATTTATATTTGCTACATGTGGGATTTGGAGGAGTTTAAGCTGATTGCGTCCAACAACGAATAAACAGAGCTTATGTATGGAAGTACGAGAGCCAATACAGAGCAAACAGCAAAGTTCCTAAGATCAGCCTTGCAGAATTGCATGACTGCTTATTATTTACAACACTTTCATGAGGAAAGAAATGCTTATTGAAACAAATGCACATAAATACTAATTTGTGGAAACAGATTGATTCCACTACCTTAAAATGTTCTGTTTCAATTTCTGCACTGTTATACCCATGTGAATTCTGCCTAAATCCACAGCAGAGAAATATGAAGAAATCTATTGCTCTAGTCTGATAATACAAGTGTAATCTAAACAGTGCATAGTGGCAGAAACAAGTATGAAGGAATGCATTTACAGGATGACATATGATTCCCATGGAAGGAGGAATGCCTTTAAAAGCACAGACGAATCAGATATACTCAGAAACAAAAATATGACAGAGAGGATAAAACTCCAGTGGCACAGACCATGTAAAGGATGACTGTAAATGGAATTTTGAAAAATCAATAAGTGAAGACTTTGCTTGAGCACTAATTCAGTTTATAGAAGGAGAAAGAATTATCTAGCATGCAGAAACCAACAGGCAAAAAACATTGATTACCTAGAAGAAGGGAAAGCATGCATGGTTAATTCTGGGTTGTATTTAGTCTTGCTTCATAGCATTCTACATGAATCATTATTTTTTACTGGGAGAAATGTACATCTCCTGTACAGGGGTATAACCCCATCACCATACTAGTAGAACCTGTAGAGCTCTAATAGCATCACATTACCTGATTCCAGCCCATTACTTGTAAACTGTCTGTCTAAGCTCAGTCCAGAATCTGAATCACACAACAGGACTATTTTAGCTCATCTTCTATGACTCTGTTTTAGAGAATACTTATCTAGGCATAGACATGACTTAGGTCTGATGCATTAAAGCTGTGAATATGCTCTCATCCTGTCTAAGTACAATAGCAACTGTAGTTACGTGTAAACTGCACACTGTCACTTGCTGCAGGTTTTTTGTGCTTCCTTTCAGTCAAAATTGAACATAAACCTTGAATGTGATAATAAGCATATTTAAAATCAAACTGTGATGATGCTGATGTGATAATGTAGAAATAGTCTGAAAGCAACAACTGCTTATACCTGGGCTATAACTTACACTCTGGTTTTGCCAAGTGTGAGGGTGCCAAAGCAGAGCTTTGCCTCTGTTTCGTGTCGTGACTATTCATCAGCCTATCTCGTGTGCAATTCTATGTCATACTTTGATCCTGATCCTGGGGCATCAGTATGCTTCTGGAAAGCTCCAAAACCACAGACGTCTCCAACTTCAGTTGACCACCTATCACACTACTCAAACTACACCCTGAAAGTGGGCTTGTTTGCCTTTCCTGTGCTTCTGGGACATTACATCACTTTTTGGTGAGGCAGCCTATCAGCAAATGGCGTCAGGCATCTTCACACACTGCAGAGGTGCAGCTTGTCACCTTCATCTCTCCGGTATCAGTATACCCAATGCACAAGGTTTCACATGCTCTTGAGGTCTCTGATCTGATTTCCAAATACACCCTAGTGTGCATGTGCAGTGTGAATAGGATTGAGATTGGTTAATAGCTTTGTAGCTTTAGCCCTAAGTGTGCTTGGACAAATCCCACAAATTCAGTTTTAGTTCAGATTTTCTGTTTTTAACACTATAAATCATCTAAAATAAACAATCTGAATCTTTCGCACCAACAAATTTGATCAACATTAAGCAGGCAACTGATGTTTCTAAATTTGGTTATTTTTTCCTTCTAATAAGTTAGGAAAAATCTGATTAATTGATTCTAATTAATTCCTGTTACAATTTTAACTATTTACTTCATGAGGACTTTGGTAAGTATCTTAAGATCATAAATAATTTAGGAGTCTATATCCTAACTGCGCTTAGGCTCCTTTGAAGAAACCATATCTGACACCTAGTATTTTTTATATGAGTTGAATTTTATTTTAGGACTTTCTGTGAAAAATTAATGCTTAATGATGAAGTGTGGCTGGATGGTTCTCACAGCAATAATTTTAAACTGCTTAGATTACATCTGAACATGGAGTATTTCCTTCCCTACAATCAAGGTAAACAATGCAGATGCATCCTGATGGCATGTTTTGCTAAGATGCAGGTGCAGACATTCCCTCTGTCTCCTGCTACTCAGTTTGAGTGTGTGGTGCAGAGAGAGAGTAGTAGTGCACACCATTTTGCATGTCAGTGAGCTGAACAAGGCAGTGTTTTATTCAGGAGACAGGTTCTCTCCTCCCTTGGATTTTCATTAACCCTTCACTACATCTTCTCCAGTTTAAGCTTTTGAGGAAAGATTTCTGGAACTTTACAGCATTTCTTCGGTGAAATTTTAAATGATACCATGTCCACTAGCACTGCTACTTCCATCATCTGCTGCATGCTAGGATTCCAACAGCATCTTTCACGTAATGCCTTTCATTGATAACTCATAGTACTTTTAAAATTATTGACACCTAAAATACCCAGCTTCAAATTCTGTGCTTCCTACTGACTGATCAGCTAACGTTGTTCTTAGTTCCTGGGCACATGACTTTCCACTTCTACTTTGCCCAGTTTCAAACAGCTTCACCCTCCTTGCCTGAAAGGAGACCTTAATTAAGCAGGAGTAACTGGAGTGTGTCCTGAACATACAACAGTCAAAATTCTAGGCTTATGAAAGGCAAGGGTTAATGTCCTGCAGTTTTCAATGTAGTTTGCATTTGTCATTACTGGAAACACCCAAGTGACATAAATTTTGTAGTTAGTTGATGATTATTTCCACAAAGGAAGGTCAATGAATTTTGAAAGCATAAAATATATAAAATAAATGCTTGCACTCCACAAAGCCCATTTAAAAATGGATTTTAATTAAATTAGCATTTTAGATTTTGTGGTCTAAGGTAAAGATTTTGAAACAGTAGCTTCATACATTTCAGATGGCATGCGAGTGATCAGCAAATTACTTTTTCTTTGGAATGGCAATATTAAGTGTAAACCACTAGTTTTTTAAAAGCTAGGTAGGAAAGCTGAATTACTTAAATTACGAGTTAGTGTAATGTGAAGATGCTAGATGTTTCTGTCATCTACAGTAGCACGGAACCAGGATTTAAAGTCTGCATGCTTGCACATACAAATTTATTTATATTCTGTGTATCTGGCAGGAAAGATAAATCCTTTGTATTTACTTATTATGTTATCCGGGCCCCACTTTATGAATCCATTTGGAATATTTGTACAATGTCATGTTCATTGTAATAATAACACATACATCAATAAATCTAGCAAAGGCCTTTTCTAAACATGAAATAAACCACTTCACTGGGGAACAGAGTCTGAATTCAGAGAAAGTCAGTTATTTTATTAGTATAAGTGCATTTGTCACAGTTCTAAAAGATAACAAATCAGACATAATTTTCAAGTGCATCCATTTTCATCGTTGCCATCAGATTTTCTAAGAGTTTTTATCATCAGATGTGTTAATGTGTTCAACATCCAGCAGCTTCTACTCTGAAGGCAAGCTGCTTAATCTGGGACCATGTAGAAGAGCTGGCTCTACAGGAACGAATTATCTGTGGGATAAATCTGGACAAATGTGAAGAGATAATGTAAAACTGGGTCGTATACTGAAGTACAAATCATACATACATTTTTTTAAAAATTAATTTTATTTTATTTTAGGATGTGGTCTACTTTATGTTGGTTTCTATAATTAATGATTTGGGAATTCTGTTCCTGACAGTAACTGATAATTGCAATTCTAACTAAAAAAAGATACGAATTTAGTCTAACCACAGAAACTAGCTAATTGTGTAGAAAAAGCATCCATTTGCATAAATAGGAAGAGAATTAAAATTCAATATAATGCTCTAAGGTGAATGGCTATTTTTAGCTTGTCCAGTGATCTGTATTGGCATGCAATATGGTTTTGGGTACACATTTCTCATCTAGTAGAATTCGAATGATTTGCAGGTTTTGTAGCACATAGAAAATACAATATTTTGTCTACAAACTGGGAATAAAATCAGATCATTTAATAGCACAATAAACATTCTTACAATTTCAACTTCTAAAAAATAGATGTTTCCTTCTTTGCTGACATGATATGCTTTCTGTGTATGAGAAGTGATAACCTAATCAACATCGCACTTAGTCTGAATAGTTCAACTTCTTGATTTGTTTGAGATGATGTTGCTTTTGCAGCAGTTGTCACAGTTCATCTTCTCACAATCAAATCACTCTACAAACCTATCACACCCTCTTTCTGCAATATATTTTATAACCCTGCACGGTCTGTGGCCTTCCCAGCGCACTGGCCTGCAGAGCAGCAGCCTGGCCAGACAGCAGTCTGTCAGGAACGCGGATGCAGAGCCGGCAGCTACTCCCTTGCACAGCAGCAAGACCTTGCATGTTGCCTGCCTCCGGGCTTGAATGGCGGTAGCCAGCTGCGTGGCAGCAGTCTGTCCCTGGGCACAGCAGCAAGTCCAAGAGCAGCAGTGTCAACAACTGACCCAAAATCGAGGGCTACAGACATTAGATGGGAACAGTGGAGGGAGGCTCTAAGAGTGGCTATGGAATTGGACATCCCGGTTTCAAGAGCCAGACATAACTGAGTGGAGAATCATTCTGCAGGGGATGTATAGCTAGACTTTGGTCTGCTGACATAGACCAGAAATTGATATAATTGCTGTGTTGTGTTTAAAAGGATAAACCACTTTATTTGGGGGTTTAACCAATTTTAAAATCTTCCAACGTGTAAAAATCTCTCAAATAAAAAGTGAATGGCGTTGCAATTGGAAAGTAACATCAAGAATATTATCCCTCTAAATTGACTTAAATTGTAGGAACATGGTTCTGACTTCAAACTCCAAGCTAATTTAAATTGCACATAGACTAAATATATCTTCAAACAGTATTTTAATTTGGAATCATTTGTGTTTATTTTCTAACTTCCCAACTACAGAATAGATATTTTAGCTATCTGATTCATTGCTGTGTCATTTGCTTCAAAGGCATTTTATCTCAGCTTCACGAAACTCTAATTTTTTCATGTTCTTATTCATGCTATGCATATGCAAGTATTGAAAGGTAATAATTAGACACATCTGCTTACGTTTTCCAGGAGCAGATGTTATACAAATTAAAGTTAACATAACTATCACTCAGCATCATTAAAGAAGCGATACTAAAATGATGTCTGAACTTTGACAGTCAGTTAAATACACTACATTGGCATATTTATGCTATTTGCAAAAATCTAATGAAAAAACAATCACCTTCATATGCAACTGAATAAAAAATGAATTGCGTAAGTTGTTTCACGTCACAACTTCTACTTCCTTTCACACCGGAATAGTAAGCTGTCAGCCTCAATGGCAATGCTCATTAACACCAAAGGACGACCACATCAGCTCATGAGTAATGCCATAAAGTCCTAAAAAACTTAATAGCACACTCCAAGAAGATAAGGACAGAAGAGTGGTTTTATGGAGGTAGACCAGAAGTCCATTATTTCTTGCTATTCAGTTTCCAGCTGTGCGCAATGGTGAAGGCTTAGGAAAAGTACAAAAGTAGGATGAGGTTGAATTGTGACATTTCTTCAGTTTTATCTCAGTATCAAACTATGAAACTGCTCAGGGATTTCCCAGGACCTCTGAGTATTTTTGGTGTCAAGGTACAGGTAGGAACTGCCCAGTTTAAACATGCATGTGTGTACATAAATGCAGGAAAATAGAGTATCCTTTCATTTGTTTTGAGCCTGTCATCTAGCAATTTCTCTTGCTGCTCTCTGTTCCACAACGTTCCTCCACAACGTTATTACAGATATCTGCAATGTATCTCTTAGTTGTTTCTTTTCTAAGTAGAAAAATTTTTGTGTGCTGAGTCTGTTATTATGTGGGAGATATTCTTTTCCTTTTATTCCCATTGCTGCAGTTCCTGATACTTTGTTATACTCTGTCCTGTTGGAGACAGAGGCCAGAACTGTACGCTGTATTCAGTATGTGAGTAGACTAAAATGATGCAGCACAATGACTCTCCCTTTCTTCTGTTTATTTTCCAGACAGTCTAAAAATGTTCTGTTTGCTTATTTTGATTTTACAGAATATAAGACTATCTCTTCATGAAACTGGTGATTAATATTGCAACTATGATTTTTTTTTTCCCTGAGTAGCTGTAGTTAGGCCGGAACTTACCACGTAGTCCATAGTTACATCTCTTGTTTTCTCCAGTTTAAACCCATTACTCCTCATCCTGTCATTACAAGACCTTGTTAATAGTCCCTCCCCAGCCTTCCTGTAGGTCCCTTTCAGATACTGGAAGGGTACTATAAGGTCTCTTTGAAGCCTGTTCTTCTGTAGGCTGAAGAGCCCCAACTCTCATAGCCTATCCTCATAGCAGAGATGCTCCAGACCTCTGATCATCTTCTTGGCCCTTCTCTGGATTCTCCAACAGTTTGATGTCCTTCTTGTGTTGGGAGCTCCAGAACTGCACACAGTACTCCAGGTGGGGTCTGACGAGAGCAGAGTAAAGGGGGAGAATCACCTCCCTTGCCCTGCTGGTAATGCTTCTCTTCATACAGCCCAGGACACAGTTGCTGTCTGGTCCGCATGCGCACACTGTCAGCTCATGTTGAGCTTCTCATCTACCCAGACCCCCAGGTCCTTTTCCTCAGAGCTGCTCTCCAGCCATTTGCCACCCAAACTATTTGTGCCTGTGATTGTGCCGACCCAGGTGCAGGACCTTACACTTGTTGAATTTCATGAGGTTGGCCTGGGCCCACCTCTCCAGCCTGTCCAGGTCCCTCTGGATGCCATCCCTGCCCTCCAGCAAGTCAACTGTGCCACACAGCTTGGTGTCATCTGCAAACTTGCTGAGGGTGCACTCGATTCCTCTGTCCATGTCACTGACAAAGATGTTAAACAGCACTGGTCCCAGCACTGACCCCTGAGGGACGCCACTTGTCACTGGTCTCCAGGTGGACATTGTGCCCTTGATCACCACTCTCTGTGTGCAGCCATTCAGCCAATTCCTTATCCAGCGAGTTGTCCACCCATCAAGTCTGTGGTTTTGCATTTTGGTGACCAGGCTGTCATGTGGGACAGAGTCAAATGCCTTACTCAGTCCAAGTAAATTACATCAGTTGCTTTTCCCTTGCCCACTATTGTGACTTCATCACAATAAGTCATCAGAAAGTCATTAAAAGTCTTTAGGGCTGCAAGTGTGCATTGCTGGCTCATGTCCAGCTCTTCATCCACCAGCACTGCAAGTTTTTAATGGCAGGGCTGCTCTCAGTATCACATCATCCTCCAGCTTGTATTGATAATGGGGATTGTTCTGATGCAGGTGCAGAACCTTGCACTTGGCAGTGTTGAACTTCATGAGGTTCACCTGAGCCCACTTTTCAGCTTGTGCAGGTCCCTGTGGATGACACTGATCATGCCACTTAGCGTGGTGCCATCTGCAAACTTGAGGGTACAGTGGATCCCAGTGTCTATATTTCCCAATTCCATCAAGGTTATGGTGCAGTTGCTCTCTCACAGCATTTTGACCCATGACTTGCACACTGTTCAGAATAAAGTCAAGAGTGTCTTGCCTTGTTTCAGCTTTCACCAAAATCTCCTCTGTGAATCAGGCATTTGTGGTGTCATTTAGTCTTTGCATCACACCCCAGCCTGACATTTATTCAGTTTGTGTGGGGGTGATTGAAGTTTCTGATTACTAATTTAGTTTTTTTGCTGTCTCTTAAATCTCTCTTGGCACCTCACTGACACCACTGTCATCCTGATTAGACAGTAGCAACTTATTTCTTATACTTTTGTAGGCCTAGTATCTTAATCCATAGAGATAACATGTTACATTCAGTACAGATAATTATCTGATGCAAAGTTTTTGTTAACACACATCTTTCTTTTTCTTGCCTGCGTAGTTTGTTATTATGGGTTTCCAATGACTGTTTTCCTTCCATCGAGTTTGTGGTGCTCCTATTTGACCAGCATTCTCACTTAAAACTAGGTATTCTAGTTCCTTTGTCTTACTTTAAAACTTCTAGCATTTCAATAATAGCATGTATGCATTTGATCTGCTTGCATATTTTTCTATGCTGCTTTTAAATGTAATTTTTGGATGCAGGATTAGCTTGTGTCCTGAGTGAGTTTTACCAGCTTCTGCCTTTTTTTTTTTTCCCCTGAAAGATGTAGACCTTGTATTTCCACATATATTATGTAAAGAGTTTTTTTATTTTCAACACACCATGATTTATTCCCAAACCAGATTTCCTTCTGTACCTTCTGACTTTCCTATAGTCTTTAATTCAGTCTTCTCTAGTAACCTTCCTGGGGTTTAGTTCCAGCAACTTTCCTTGAACTCTGTTTGTACTGTACAGACTTTATGCAAAGTTTGTTCAGTTCTTGACCTGAATCCTTCAGCCCAGTGCTGTTGTGTGAAGAACTGACTCTCCAGACAGCATGAAAAACACTGCTGGAGGAAGAGTAGAAGCAAATGATCAAGGATATCATTTTTGTATTTGAGGAGGCCATCTGACTATCACAACTGAGGTTCCCTGCAGAATACTATTCTCTGGCTGAAAGCAATGGTGTATAATGTGCCTTGCTCACAGTGCTTTACTGTCATGGTTTTAAGCGAGACAGATTGATCTTTTACCTCTTCCAACAGGGCCAGAGGAAAACCACTCACAGACAGAATTGGAGAATTGGAAAGTTTAAATGGAAAGGCAATTCATATACTACAACGCTACAGTGGTATAGTGAAATGCATAGCAAAGCAGATAAAATACAAAGAAATTCATAGTCTGGGCTTAAGGCAGAAGCTCATTAAGTCAAAGCTTCACACAAAAACCTGAAATCCCAGCCCCGAATACCCCCCTCCCTGCTCTTCCATACCACTCCATTTTTGTGATGCAGCATAACATTCAGCTTGGTAACTCCAGGACCAATTAATCCACTCCAGGCCTAATTGGCAGCATTGCCTGGGCTGGCCAGGCCTTATCTCCCCTGCCAGGGAGATAAACAACCTGCTCATCCTTCCCAGGAAGAGAGAGAGAGAGAAAAGGAGAAGACTGACTTTTCAGCCAGTGCTATAGGGAGGCAAGACTTACGGGTATGAAATATAAAGATGATACTTTTCGGTGCACCTCCTGGATCTCTCTAACTCCTGGAGGTCTGTAACTTTGTGGTTTCTGAAAGGCATCATCCCCCCACAAACTACCACATCTACTAAGCCACAATCTGTTCACCCGAAGGCCATGCAGGTAAAGGTGATTTCTTGCTTCTTAAATGCCTTTTGCTGCTTCTCAGATATTTGACAATAGTAGATGAATTAGGTAAGTAATTGAGCAGTGGTTATAGGCTGTGCCTGTGGTTTTGAAGTCTCCATTTCTTTAAATAACTGCTCTGTGTCTTCTGAATTCGAGAAGCATCTTTGAAATTAGTGTGTCCACTAGCACATATTTATACAAGTAATTTTGCTGCAGGAGAAGCATTATATAGAGCAGAAAAACTGTTCAATGAGGGAAGAACGCTTACTATAAGGGAGGTATATATTTGAGTTGTCTGTTTTCACCAAAATTCCAAGCAAATAAAAATACTTGCTTTCTGTCCTTCTCGTTAATATCATCCTAGGAATAATGCTGTAATACACAAGTAGCCCTTCAATTACTTGAAGTGAGCATATGGCAAAATACATTAATGGTTTCTTGTCTTTGCAGTTATGTGATATTGCATGTATGTGTTGGTGTTGGAAAACAGCTTGTAACAGCCTTGAGGAAAGTGTGGTTAGTGTATGTAGATCATAGAACCATAGAATCACAGAACAGGTTGGGTTGAAAGGGATCTTAAAGATCTAGTTCCATTACCCCTGCCATGGGCAGGGACACCTTCCACTAGTCCAGGTTGCTCAAAGTGCTATCCAACCTCACCTTGAACACTTCCAGGGACAAAGGCATCCACAACTACTCTGAGCAGCCTGTTCTAGTGTCTCACCACTATCACTGAAAGAATTTATTTTATCCCAGTATCTAATCTAAATTTGCCCTCTTTTAGTTTAAAACTGATACCCCTTATCCTACCGTTGCAATCCTTGGTAGAATTGATTCCCCATCTTTCCTGTAGGCCTTTTTCAAATACTAGAAGTCTACTTAATGTTTCCTCAGACTGTCCCCTTCTCCAAGCTGAACAATCGCTATCTCAGCCCTTCTTCGTAGTAGAAGCATTTCAGCCCTCTTACAAGTTCCATGGTCTTCCTCTGGACCCACTTCAACA
Source organism: Psilopogon haemacephalus (assembly GCA_013396835.1). NCBI lineage: Eukaryota > Metazoa > Chordata > Aves > Piciformes > Megalaimidae > Psilopogon > Psilopogon haemacephalus. The sequence goes on along the minus strand of VWZI01020793.1, from coordinate 203,101 downwards.
GATCCATATTTTTGCTTTGCTGAGAACTCCAGAGCTGAACAAAGTGTCTGTGTTAGAGTTTGACCAGAGTGGACCAATGAGGCAGAATCATCTCCCTTAATCTACTGGCCACACTGCTTTATTATGTAGCCTAGGATATGGCTGACTTTATGGGCTGCAAGTGCTATTGCTAGGTCCTGTCTGGTTTTTCATCCACTACTGCTCCCAAGTCCTTTTTCACAGAGCTGCTTGCAGTTCACTCATTGTCCAGCTGGTACTTGTGTTTGGGATTGCCCTGTCCCAGGTGCACGACCTTGCACTTGGCCTTGTTGAACTTCATGAGGTTTGCACAAAGAGGAAAGTAATCAGTGTTATCCACTGCAAGATCAGTTTTGCTCTTAAGTATTATAAGTAGGTACAAACCTCCACTTAAAAAAAATCCAGTTACTAAAACTAGAGGTTTTGAAGATGTGTGACTAAATACATGTTTCATGCTCATTGCTTAGACCATCCTATTTGTGGCTTCAGGGGATGGGCAGCACTGCAGTTTGAGATTCTCCTTGTTTTTCTTTATGTAGTGACACAGTCTGATTTCCTGATTCCAAAAGCTACGTGCTGGTTTTAGGCTAATTGGACTATTATAATGATAGAAATTAGATTATTGGTTGTGAAAGGAAAATAATGATGAAGTCTATATCATTCATTGGTTTGCTGAAAGGGATAAAAAGCCAAAAAGTAAACAATTTGTCCCACTTCATTCTGAGACACTGCTTCCTTTTGCTTCTCCTTCACTGTGCTCTAATATCTCTCCACTAACAAGTAACAATGTAAGGTTTGCTGGTTGGTTTTTTTGGTCTGGGAAAGTAGACTAGGGAGAAAGTGAGAAAGCTTTGAGCTCCTTCTGGGCAGTTTCCTTTGTCTAGGAGGGAGTCTGGATTTCTGTATTATTTCTAATTTGTATATAATTGTAAATATATTGTGGATATAAGCTTATAAATTTTGCTTTGCTGTAAATACAGCTTTATTTTTTGTCCAAGGCATCTGAGCTAGTCTGGTAAATTCCAGTAGTGGTGGTGGGGAAGTTCCTAACCTACCACAAGCTATTAGCTAATCTTTGTAAGGCGTTCAGATAACATGTAGGAGGGGAGATGCTCCTCAGCAAAAAAATTCCCTTTAAAATCACTCGCAGCCTAATTCTTTTTAAAGGGCACTGGTAGGGAACTCACCTTTCTACTTCTTTTACAAATCTCTGTACGGCAATAAGATTGTGTAGGGGTTGAATATCATGTATACTTGTAATATTTCCTCTTGGGTACAGTGTCTAGCTTTTTTTCCCCATTTATTTATTTTGCACTTTACCAAGTTTTATGAGCATAGCTCTTCACGGGATGAGTTTATTCTACCCACAGTAATAGGCTTTTACTAAATGCAGTTTTCCTTTTGATTTAGCATACATCTCAGTTACTGCAAGATATAAAGGCGCATTCAGCATTACCAATAGAGTGAAAGGGCAGAGGGAAGCTGGAATTGAGTAAGATATCTGGAGAGGAGGGAATAGGCTGATCACCTTTCCAGCTTTTGGGTGTTGCAGAGAAATCTCTTCTAGTTTATTTCCTTACTCAGAAGTGAACAGATACATAATGCCCTGGCCCTAATGAACTGCTGGCCCATTTATATATAAAGAGCCAGAGTGGCTCTGGACACCTCGTCATGGTGTCTGTAGTGGTGGAGGCTGCTCATGCAGGGCAGCAAGACTGGGCCTGGCAGCCAGGGCCTGTCCCACTCTCAGCCAAGAGCCAGGCAGTGTGAGGCTGCTGCAGCAGACCCGGGCATCAGGCACGCCCCTGGGAATGGGCTGATGCTAGGGCCTGGACATGGTTCCACAGGTGGTCCTGGTTCAGTAGTCCCAAAGCTTGGCAGTGCAGGACTGCAGAGAGCTGAAGACTGGCCTGGGAGTCTTGAGCCCTGGGCATGGTGAGGGGTGTTCCAGAGGGCTGACCTGAGGTCCTGTGCTGTGGGTAGGACTGGGGGAACCCCAGCATCTGGCGGGGCCAGCAAGGTCTGGGGGTGTCCTCTAAGCCTGGCCCACCCAAATAGTGTGTGCCATAATATAGAAAAAACACATGGATCATGTTTTAAGTTACTGATTTTAAAAGCACTTGAAGGCCAATGTGTTCTCCCTGTCTTTCTCAAGGGACTTGTTCATGGTGTCTATTTTGAATGGGATTTCCTGTAAGAATATCTGGTGGTTCAAATAATTACAGACAGCAAGTAGAAATTTGAGTGTCAGCCTTGCTGCTCTAGTGTGAGTGAGATTGGCTGGCTCACAGAATCAGTAAATGAGCAGTAAATGAGTAAGTTTGGAAGTGAGAAAATTAAAGTTCTTCTCCAAGTGGAGTAAATATTCCTTTTTTAACCAAAAAGTGTAGATGTAAACAGATGCGTATATCCATTCTCATTCAATGCATATTTCCCTTAGCATTCTGTTTCTAAATAGAATTTTGATTTGTTAACTCTGGAGTGATTAAAAGAATATCATGAGTTCTGGACTGGCATTACAAAGGGCTTTTACAGTTCTATGGTGACAAAGAGAATGTAGACTTTTCACTCTGAAATACGAATTTAGAAATATTAGGTTTGATAATTTTCACGTTCAATCATATCAAGTAAGAGAGGAGTGGAGATAATATGTTTATGGTCAAAGTGTTTAAAACACATCTGTGTATGTCCAGATATGGAGGCTGTTAGCTACCTCCATCACTGCTGTCCTGGAACACCTTGCAGACACTAAAAGAGTTATGGATGCAGTAGTCTAAGGTAAATAGGAAGATCCGGACAAATATGACAAATAATATCAAAGCTTTCTTGGGACATTATCTTTCCTTCCATTTTTCAAGTAATGTCTAAGAGAGATACAGATTGATATATTTATGCAAAGAACAAAGTAGAAATGTAATATTTTTTTTAATCTCTGTTCATATCTCAAAACTGAAAAAAAAGCATCTCGTAGCTTTAAAATTTTAGGGCTCTAGCTTATTCCTACTCAGTGGTGACATGTCTTACTACTGTGTAGGAGGCACAATCAATTAGTTGTCAGTTCCCATCTTTCTAAGGTCAGCTGCCTCAATTGTGGGAACCAGCTGACAGCTTATACAGGTTGATTTTTTTCTTCCCTGTAGGTTGTTAGCAGAATTTCAATTAGTGCAATTAAATGCATCTACTTTCTTGAGGTTCTGGAGAAGCTCTAAATAAATAAATTTGTGTTTCATAGAGCAGGTCTAGTGCCTCACTGATTCTAGCATTATTTTTATTTCTTACAAGTCTATTTTTTTAAGGATATGTGGTGGGGATTTTTCTAATTTGATCTCTTAAGAGTTTTCAAGTACAGCATCTAAATATTTTACATTTCTATTTCTATTCCTCTTTTTTATTTAGGAGGTATCAGTTAGATACTGAATTTTATGTTCTATCTGCCCATCATCAATTGGATTTTGATTACAATTTTGCTGCACAGTCTTTGGTCAGACCTTTAGGGATGTAGTGATAGACCATACTTTTTTTAGCTAGCTTTCTGCCACTAGATCACAGAGTATGATACCTCAATGTGTAAAGGTATATATTAACTTTCTTTTGATCAGCCCTTTGGTCTCCTGATTACTGAGAAGCCTGTGGTGTCATAATATTTGTAATACTCTGAATCAGAGAACTATTTGAGTGTTCCCCTATCTGCCAAGGATTAAATAGCCCAGACTGACTTCTTACTGCCCTGGCTTATGTCCCTGAACTGAAATCTCCCTCCGTGTTCACCTTCCAAAGCTCAGCCCAAGAACCTGCTTCCTTGTCAGCTAGTGTCCTCTGATGTTCAGATGAGAGAACGCCCTAAGAATGGGAAAGAATATCTGTCTGTTGTAGGCAGAGTAAAACATACAGAGAAAAGCCAGCTTTTGAAGAGTAAACTGTGGCTATTGCAGGAAGGCAATGTTGAAAAGATTCTCTTCTGTTGAACTGACCACCACCTGTCCCCAAAAAGCTGGGGAGAAGCTGCTTTGGCTGGTTGCTATATCAACTGTGCTCCCTTTGCCTGCAGAAAGCCAAGCAGTGGTTGGTATGGCAACCCTCTTCAGAGATGCTCAGTGGAAGACAGGCTCTTTGGAGAATCACAGAATGATAGGGTTTAGAAGGGACCTCTGGAGATCTAGTCCAATCCTGCTGCCAGAGTAGGTTCTCCTAAAGCAGGTTGCACTGGGTGGCATCCAGATGGGTCCTGAATAACTCCAGAGTTGGAGACTCTACCATGTCTCAAGGCAGCCTGTTCCAGAGCTCTGCCACTCTCAAAATAAAGAATTTGCTCTTCATGTTTAAATGGAACTTTCTGTGTTCAAGTTTGTGCTTGTTACTGCTTGTCCTGTCACTGGGTGCCACTGAAAAAAAATTGCCTCCCTCCTCCTGACACCCACCCTTTAAGTATTTATAAAATATGTCCCTATGGTTTTGTTCTCTCTAGGCTAAAAACTCCCAAGTACCTCAGCCATTCTTCATAAGAGTGATGTTCTAGTCCCCTAATCATCTTTGTTGGCCTTTGCTGTACCCTCTCAAGCAGTTCCCTGTCCGTTTTTAAATTGGGGAGCCCAGAACTGGACATAGTATTCCAGATGAGGCATCACTAGGGCAGAGTGGAGGGGGAGGAGAACCTCCCTCAACCTGCTTGCCACACCCTTCTTGATGCATCCTAGAATGACATTGGCTTTTCTTGGCCACAAGGGCACATTGCTAGCTTGTGGTCATCCTGTTGTTCACCAGGACTCCCAAGTCTTTTTCAACTGAGCTGCTTCCCAGAAGGTAATCTCCCAACTTGTACTGATGCATGGAGTCATTCTTCCCTAGGTGCAGTACCCTATACTTGCTTTTGCTGAACTTCATAAGGTTACCTCTGCTGAACTCTCCTGCCTGCCCAGGTCTTAGTGAATGACAGCACAGCATTCTGGTATGTCAGCTGCCGAGTTTTTGCTGAGGGTTACAAGCTTATGTCTTCGCCCAAGTTGTTGATGAATATATTGAACAGCACTACCCATGACTGGGCCCCTCAGTTTAAGAAAGATGTTGAGGTTCTCGAACGTGTCCAGAGAAGGGCAATAAGGCTGGTGAGGAGGCTGGAGCATAGCCCTACAAGGAGCAGCTGAGGGAGCTGGGGTTGTTCAGCCTGGAGAAGAGAAGGCTCAGGGGAGACCTTATTGCTCTCTGCAACTACCTGAAAGGAGGTTGTAGCCAGGTGGGGGTTGGTCTCCTCTCCCAGGCATCCAGTATCAGAACAAGAGGACACAGCCTCAAGCTGCACCAAGGCAGATTTAGGCTGGATGTTAGGAAGAAGTTTTTCATGGATAGCGTGATTGCCCATTGGAATGGGCTTCCTGGGGAGGTAGTGGAGTCACCATCCCTGGAGGTGTTTAAAAGGAGACTGGATGAAGCACTTAGTGCCATGGTTTAGTCCTAGAGGTCTTTTCCAACCTGGTTAATTCTGTGATTCTGTGACTGAGCCCTGGGGCCCACCACTTGCTGCGAACCTCTAGCTATCCTGCCCCACTGACCACAACCCTCTGTGCTCTATCTTTCACCCACTTTTCAATCAAGCAGAAGACACTGTGGTTGCATTGAAAATGAAAACTCTTGTGCCAAAGGATATGACGGAAGGATAGACCTATGCAATCATACATTTATTTAGAAAACTTTGATTTTTACCATCAAGTAGGTTCTTGGTGGCTAAAAATTTACTTAGATCTATTTATAACATTGGGTTGTAGTAGAAGAGAAAAAAACCCAAAGATGTTACTTTTTTACAAAGGATACCAAGACAATGCAGATGTATGGAGAGTCACACTGAAATCAGTATAGCTGAGCTGCTTTAGCACTGCCCTTTCCTAACAGAGGAATGTTTTAACCAGATGCTTGGGAAAACATGTGCCATGTTTTTAACCTGCCACTATTGTGAAGTTTTTGAGTGGTGTCAGAGAGGTGTGAGTCACGATCTTCTAAGTGAGATGAATCTTTTGCTATAACAACAAGATAGACGAAGGAAACTTAAGAGAAAGGTACTTTATCGGAGTAGAAGGGATGAGTGTGTATCTGTGTGTGTAGATATGTCTCCTCCTCTCAGGCTGCTCATGGACTACATCTACCAGAGACATTCTGATCAGTCAGTTTTCTTGCTGAAGATTTTAGGAAATTTCAAATGCTGAGAAAAATGTTTAAATGATCATCTCACACAACTGGGTAGCACTGCTGGTAAATTCTGACTTCCTAAGTTTAGCCTTTCTGAACATGTCTTTGCTAAATTAGTATTTATCTATGTGAATTATTGTGTACATGAATCTATGTCTTAAGTCTCTTCAGTGCATGCTAGGGGGACAGATTTACATCTACTCTGTTGAAACACAGAATTCATGAGTTTGGCTTTGCACATTGCTTTGGGCTTATTGGGAAGGAAGTAACTCAATCATCAATGCTTCAGAAATAGCTCCTTGTAGTACAGCAGCCATGTCTAATTTTTGAAATTTTGTGGAAAGTGAGGAAAGGGCCCTTGAAGTTATGTGGACACTAAGGTGTGGATTTTCAATGCATCTTTTTATACATTGAATGAGTATTTGCTGTATCAACTTGTCAAAGATAGATAATCCAAAAGCTGATGATACTTAGCATATTTGCCTGTTGGTCAGGAAAACCAGCATGTGAATTTATATCCAAATGGAAGTCAAAACCAGGAGTCTGCATTCAAAGTAGATACAAGTCTGTCTTCCCAAACAGTGGAATAGTTAATTTTTGCATACATTTTCTAATATTTCCAGTAATTTTCAGTGTGTTTATTTTGCATTGATAATTTTGTTTGCTTAACTGCCATATCAGCAGTATTCCATCCAAATTATTAATTGCAGTGTTCTCTCTAGCAGTCACTTTGAAGGAACACATCATTTTTAGAGCTAATGGAAAACTTTAATATCCTTGATACATAGCATAGTAAGACTGTAAACTGTGATAGTCAGATGTGTAGAGAGCATTATTGCTGCTGTGATGATGTTAATTTTATTTTGATGAGCAAGCTTTTATTGAGTACAGCAGAGAAAAAGCTAAAGATAACAAACGCTTAATAGAAAGAAAATTATTGTTTGCTTTTAGTATTACAGCATATTAGTATTTACCACTCATTAGTCCTTTATTTGGTGCATTAGGTATGCTACATTAACATACTGTAATATATTCTGCCTGTCTGAAGTATCTTTGTGGTTCAATCATGGTTTGTCTTCTTATATGGTGAGACATGTCATGTAGAAAACACTTAAAAATGTATTTGTACATGGTTAGCACATAATATTGGTGAGTCTCCATAAGGTGTTTTGAAATCAAGGATAATTCTCATAAAGAGAACAGATATACTCCAGTTAAATTGTGGTATCAGCCTCCTTACCACTGTATCTCAGTTCCTTCACAAGTATTATCTACTATTCAAGTTTGGGGTTTTTTTTTGTTTTGGTTTGGTTTTTCTTTCTCAAGGAAGTCTATTGAAAAGTAGACCAGCATACCTCTCTGTGTGCGTTAAGTGGCACCACTACAGTGCTAGAATGTCAAGGATGCTTAACACCATTCTTCATCCTTGTAGGATGTTCCGTGGTCTTTTAACACACAAAAGAAAGCTCACCTTGCCTGTGCAGTCCAACTTCTCCTATTTAGAGGACATTACTCCTGTACTTCAAAAGCACCATGTTTGTTCTGTCAGGGCTTTGAATGATTTTGTTACCTTAGATGTCTGTTACTCTGAGGTACTGGAGAGGGTAAAGGTAGGCCTTGATAATGGCATGGTATTGTGTGGGGAAAAAACATGATTTATGGAGGTCTTTGCTGCTGAGAAAATTGTCCACTGCTCCGAACAGTAGTTAGAATTTCCTAAAACTGGCAGCTCTGTGTCATCTTTGACATACAATAGCAAACTTAATACAGTAGCTGTAGTGGAATTAATCTCTTCTAGCTTTAAACTTCTACCCTCTTGACCTCTATGTTATATACTCCCCTGGAGGAAAGTGGCCTTTAATAAACTTTGTAAGCTACTTACCAAGGAGTAAAAGTCCATTTTCTCCATTTTATCTGATCTAGTACATTTTTTTCAATTTCATGCTCAAACCTTATGTGCTGGTCGGAGGGGAATATTTCAATGAGGGAGAAATATAAGAAAATGATGGTGAAGTCTATATCATTCACTGGTTGGCTGAGAGGTAAACAATTTGTCCCACTCTGTTCTGCAACTCTGCTCCTATTCACTTATTCCCCCCACTCTAATCTCTCAAGTAACAAAAAACAATGTAAGCTTTGCTGGCTGTTTTTGTTTGCCTATTTGGGAAAGTAGAGGGGGGAAGAGAGGGTAGCTTAGAGTCCCTTCTGGGCAGTTTTCTTTGTCTGGGAGGGAGTTTGGATTTCTGTATTATTTCTAATTTGTATATACTTGTAAATATTTGTAAATATTGTGTATATATATGCTTGCAAATTTTGTCTTGCTGTAAATAACAGCTTTATTTTTCTTCCAAGCCATCTGAGCTGGTCTGGTAAATTTCAATAGTGGAGAGGGGGGGAAAGTTCCTAACCTACCACACCATGTTTGCGTTTTCCTCTGGAAAACAGGAAACTTTCTTTTGTGGGTACACAGCCTAGCAAATTAGTTAATAGAAAAAGCAGAGCTGACATTCTTATCAGTTTTAATAAGCTTAATTTCTTCTGGTGGTTACATTGGTATAACTACCCTAAGAAACTTGCCTTTTCTGCTTGTTTTATCACTCCTCACACGACCACACAGTTTCAGTGCAATTCTAATATGAATTTGCTGCTGCTTTTTGCTTTGGGGTGATTGAAAAAAAAAAAAAAGTGTGATAGCGAATAAGCACGGTTCATATTAATTCTTTCTATCTCATCATGCTGAGAACAGGTAAGTCTGACAGTGCACAAATGTACAGTGATCCTTCAAGATGTTGTGGTAGCACTCGTGCTTTCTTGGGCACTATTTCTGCCATGCCTGTTGTGCACCAGAGAGGGGGGTTAGGTGTCAGTGCATCTGGATAGTAAATTGATGCTACATGAGCATTTCTCTTGGTAGATACTAAGTTCAGAACTGGGAATGAGCTGATATTTTGCATGCAATAATGAACTGAAAAGAAAACCCAACTTTTTGGGGCATCATTGCTTTGAATACTTGCAAATGTAGTCATATATATTAGCAGACATGTACATAGGGTTTTGATTTTAAGTTAAGAGAAAGTAAGAAGTGATACTTAATTGAGAAATCACTAACTAATTATGTAACTTCGAGGTTATATTTTGGATGTTTATCTTTCAGTCAAGACACTGCAGGTTTGCTGGATGTTCCTGTTTCTATGTGTAATTTTGGAAGTTTTTTCCCCATTGTTCCCTGCCATAGTAAATTTTCTTATTAAAAATTAGAGTGACAGATTGTTACTGCTTGTATTGTTACGCATGTTTTGCTTAGCTAGGTAATTACTCCATTACTCCATTCATAACAAATGTTAATGTGCATTTTATTTCAAGCCAAAGGAAAAAGGAGGCTAGCCTAGAGCTCTCCTTTATTCTGATGTACTAATTTTCTTCTGCTTTGGTGCTAGCCAGTTCATTTGACAGAATCACAGAATTAAACAATACATCTGTTTGGAAGAGACCTCAAAGATCATCCGTTCTGACCCTCATCCCAGCACTGTCCCTAAGTGCCAGGTCCACACCCTGCCTCAACACTTCAAGGGGCACTGTCTCCCTCACTGCACTGAGCAGACCATTCCAATGTTTGATAACGCTCTCTGTTTAGAAATATTTACTAATGCTCAGCCTGAAGCTCCCTTGGCACAGCTTGAAGCCATTTCCTTTAGTCCTGTCACTTGACAACAAGGAGAAGAGGCTGTGCCCCTCCTCACTCGAACTTCGCTTCAGGTAGTTGTAGAGAGTGATGAGTTCTCCCCTCAGCCTTCTCTTCTCCAGAGTGAACAACTCCAGCTCGCTCAGATGCTCGTCACAGGCTATGTGTTCCAGGCCCTTCAAGAGCCTCCACTGCCCTTCTCTAGACATGCTCCAGCATCTCATTGTCTTCCCTGTAGTGAGGGGCCCAGAACTGAACACAATACTAAAAGTGTGACCTTGCCAGTGCTGAGTACAGGTGTATGATCACCTCCTGGTTCCTGCTGGCCACAGTGTTTGTAACACAAACCAGGATGCCAAATGCTGGGAAATGCCACCCCGTTTCTTTATATCTGTTCAGCATTTGCTCATCTGTACCTAGAGAACTTCTGATGTAGTGCTTATCTGTCCACAGCTTTAATGAACTACAGTTCCTTGTCACTGATGTGCAAATGAGTAGAAACACCAATTTCGAATGTTAATAGAAACAAATTTTAAGCAAGGCAAAACAGAGCTGTTAGAAGGTATTTATTCTAATGCGTGCATCAGAAAATTACTTGCTGAGAATATGAGGAGAGGTATGTTCTACCTGACATACCAACAGGAGTGAGGCAAGTGCACCCAGTGTAGCATGTACCTCAGTGAGCAGGAGCCATTAGTTCTACCAAAGAAAGCTTCTGACAAAAAGGTCAAAGAATGTCCTCCTGAGCAGTCATGTTGAATTTGAGTTTTGAGGAATGAGCTTCCTTCCAGACAGTTCCACAGAGATTCATTTCTTCCATCACTGGGACCTTTAGTTTTCAGAGGTCTTCTATTAGTTTCCTAACATGTCAACAGCTTGTCTTTGATATCTGTAGTGATTTTTTTTTTCCTAAGCAATTAATGTGATATCTTAAAGCTATAGCAGGTCCCTCATTAGAGAGAATAAATCACTGAATAAAAAATACAAGCCCTCTGAATGTGAACGGCATGCTCCAGTTTATTTGATTTCAAGGAAATGCTGTAGGGCTTGAGGGAAGCAGGGCAGGATCAGTGCCTGAAACTGGGTTGTCTCCACAGGAAACCCATTACAGGAATAGACCATTCTCAACAGCTGTACTTAGAAAGCCTAACATCCTTTTTCCAGATAGTCAGCAAGCCTGAGGGGTTTTGCATCACCAGCTTGTAGAACCAGATGTGAGTGCAGGTATCCTGTGGCTTGCACACCTGCTGCTAAATATTTAAATGTGTTTGGAAATTACATAAATTTCTTGATGTTTTCTGAAGAGCTTCATGATGAATTTTATCCTTTAGAGTATTTCTGCAATTTGAAAATCTGAGCTTTAATGGCTTCCACTTACTGTCTCTTTTCTTTCATTGTTAAATATGGCAGTATTGTCATACCTGAACCCAATGTTTTCTTTAAATGTAAACATCAATATTCATTAACAAGACAATATTTCAGTTTTCAGATATTCTCCTTTTTTAATATAATACATAAAAATAGGCTTTCTAAAACCAAAATTATCTTTCCACACTTTGAAAGTTATGGGGGAAAGAAAAGACATAGGTTTTTCTGTTCTAATAGGAATTTTTTATATTTAATGTGGGTTTTTTTGTTTCAAGTTTGCTGGCACTTAACTTTAAAATGTTCCAGACTTTTGTATTTTTTATAATACCATGAAGGTAATGAATGAGCCTATTGTCTAAGACTTCCAAAATGTTTCAATATAGCATTATTACGACACGACTGAGTCAGGTTAACAAACTCTGAAATGAAATAAAGAATCTTAAAATGGATGGTTTAGGGCTATGTATCTGTGTTTATGCTTCTATCCAAGTGATCACAGCTCACAACAGGCACCATGAGCCTTAAATGGCAGAATTATGGAAACCAAACATTGACATTAGTGGGACTTCACAATTTACTGTTCTTCTAAGTACCTGTGTAACCTATTGATGAGAAAATCTATGTCACTGAGAGATGCAATATTACATAAAAGCGTATTTATAAATGACATCTTTGGAGCTAATTTTTCAGACAGAATTTTGCATACTACTTCTGAACACTTTGAATTTTTTTTTTCCTGTTCATCTACCATTGTTAAAAATGGGAAAGATGGCAGTATTTTCTTGTAATCTCATTTATCATTCCACAACCATCAGAATTTTGGGTAGTTTTCAGGAGAACTACATGAAAGAAAAACAGGAGCGGGACAAAAGATACCAATACTAGATGAATTTCTTAAGATTTGAAATGCTTCCTCAGAGCAGAGCAATACTTTAATCATTCAAATTTTTTAATAAGGGACAGGACTATTTAATATTTTAAATAAGTCTCTTGTTCCTTTAAAAAAAAGTTAAACCAATAGCAAAGTAAGCTAATAAATGAAAACAAAAATTCTTCTAGTTGCACCAAGTGTGATTCACTGTTGTGCTTCTCTTTTTTTTTTCTCACCAGGATTACACTTTGACTATGTATTTTCAGCAGTACTGGAGAGATAAGAGGCTGGCTTATGCTGGCATACCTCTGAACCTCACACTTGACAACCGAGTGGCAGATCAACTCTGGGTACCTGACACTTACTTCTTAAATGACAAGAAATCATTTGTGCACGGTGTTACTGTGAAGAATCGAATGATTCGCCTTCACCCAGATGGAACAGTGCTTTACGGCCTCAGGTCTGTGCTTCTGTGATGAAGATTTCTCCACTGTGGTTACATATTGTTGATAGTTACTTCCTGGTACAAGGTTATTCCAAACACTGGGTAGCATATTATGTAACTTTCGCTGGAACTCTGAAAGATGCCTGTAGAAAACAAATGACATACTCGATGTTTCTTAATTTTGCCAGAAGCACCTTCAGTCAGGTTTTATCTGTTTCTGTAGTCACCATATCTGGAAAGCCCACCAGCTATAGGAAGCAGAAAGACACGCATTAATTGTAAACCTGGAAATTTTGTCCAAAGTATGGGCAGTAAGATTGAATGTGGGTGCTGATGTTTCCTCTCGATGTGTCTGGAGTCAATAAAGGAAATACTGCAAGCTGAGTGGAGTCAGACACAGTCCATGACTGTGGGTACTTCCAGTGATTTCTTAAAGCAGGGATCAGCATTGCAATGTTTATATTCCGAACCAGAAGTACAAAGCGATCTTATGTTATTCTATTTGCCACCTATTCTAGGCTTGACCTGTGTTCACAGGTGTTCACAGGATGTCAGGAGTTGGAAGGGACCCAAAGAGGTCATTGAGTCCAGCCCCCCTGCCACAGCAGGATCATACAATCTATCTTAGGTCACAGAAGAACGCATCCAGACAGGCCTTGAAAGACTGGAGAAGGAGACTCCACGACCTCCTTTAGGAGCCTGTTCCAGTTGTCTGTGACCCTTACAGTAAAGAAGTTCCTGTTGGATTGAAGCGGAAACTTCTGTGCTGCAGCTTATGTCCATTGTTCCTTGTCTTATCCCAGGGAGCAAGTGAGCAGAGCCTGTCCCCCATCTTGTGACCCCCAGCCTTCAGAGACTTGTAAACATTTATTAGATCTCTCTGTCTTCTCCAGACTAAGCAGCCCCAGCTCCCTCAGCTTCTCCTCATAAGTCAGTGCTCCAGTTCCCTAATCATCCTTGTAGCCCTCCACTGGACCTTCTCCAACAGATCTCTCTTAAACTGGGGAGCCCAAAACTAAACAGAGTATTCAAGATGAGGTCTCACTAGGGCAGAGTAGAGGAGGAGTATAACTACCCTTCGTCTGCTGGATACACTCTTCTTAATACATCCCAGGATCCCATTGGCTTTCTTGATCACAAGGGCGTGCTGCTGTCTCATGGATATATTGTTATTCACCAGGACTCCCAAGTCCTTCTCCACAGGGCTGCTCTCCAGCAGATCACCTCCCAAACTGTACTGGTGCAGTTTATTATTCCTTCCCAGGTGCAGGACTCTGCCTTTGTCCTTAGTGAATGCCATTGGGCTTCTCTGGGCCCAGCTCCCCAGCCTGTCCAAGTCTTGTTGGATGGCCGCACAGCCTTCAGCTGTATCAGCCAAGCCTCCTAGTTTGGTGTCATGAGCAGACACTCTGTTCCCTCATCAGTATTGTTGATGAAGATATCAAGCAGCACTGGATCCATCACTGATCCCTGGGGGACTCCACAGGTTACAGCTCTCCAGCTGGACCTGACACCATTGATCATCACTCTTTTAACTCTATCTTGTAACCAGTTCCTAATCCACCTCACAGTCTGTGCGTCCATCACACACTTCCTGAGCTTGCTCACTAGAATGTCATGGCAGACGGTGTCAAAGGCCTTGCTAAGGTCATGGTAGACTATAACCACTGGTCTCCCTGAATGTACACGTTCAGTTATGTCCTCATAGAATGCTATCAGGTTAGTCAAGCATGATTTCCCCTTGGTAAATCCATGCTGACTACTCCTGATAACCTTCTTCTCTTCCAAGTGCCTTGAGATGCCCTCCAGAAGGAGCCACTCCATCATTTTTCCAGGGATAGAGGTGAGGCTGACTGGCCTTCAGTTTCTGTCATAGCTTTTATGATTAGAAATGAATAAGAAAAAAGAAATCCTTCTCTTAATAAGCTTAATTACCATAGAAAAATTTTGCTGGAATACTTAGTGTCAGGTTCTTCCTTCACATGCAGGCCCAGAACAACACAAACACACCAATGTGATGAGTAGATTGAACCCTTTACGAGCTATAGGATCGTTCTCTTATAGTGTTAGCTTATCAGCTAAGGCCACACACCTAATTCTGATTGGTAACGTGTTCTGCAGGACGCTGTCCATCCTAATCAGAAGCATACTAATTGGTTGGTATAATTAAGCACAGTCCCATTCATTAATATTCATGACAACCTGTTATTCTCTAACCAGATGTTTCTCTATCTCTTACTCCTGTGGGAGGCAGCTGCCATGTTATGGGAACCAGAGGCCTGTGTTAGGTTGTTTTCTCCAACCCGTGTGAGAGCCAAAGCCAAAGCTTCTCTTTATCTCACACCCCGTGACTCAGTAGTACAAAAAAAATTGCTTTCTTTGAACAGGTTACCTCATTTACTCTAATGGTTTAAGCTGTACTGACAAAGCAAGTCTCTGCCAGTGGAAGCTCTGTTTCCATCATTCAAAGTTTGTTGTATTTGTCAGCATAGGTAACACTCAGTGTTGCGGCACATAGCTAATGTAGGATAAAGAGTCCCTAGTATAAAAATGAATGACGTATGGAAAATGGTGCAAATGGATTATGTGTCTAATATAATTATTTTTACCTGTTTTCATTTGCAATCAACAGCTGGATCTTTTTTATCAATGAGTTTGGTCTTGGCCCCTCACCTTTTAAGCTCTATTACATATCATGTATGGCATATAATTGGATGAATCTTTCTGGACAAACTAAAAATAGACTCATCTTATGAAACTTTAAAGAAGTTTAGGATGTTCAGGAAGTATTGTTGCTATAATTAACTGTTTTAGCAAAAGGAGGGTTTCTTTCATCTTGGTATGGAACACTACAGGTTTAGGATTCTTTCAACAAGTAGTCAAATGTCAAAAAATGATGCACGATCTTCTTGTTTCCTTTATCTGAAGAACCGTCCCCACAAGCAGTGCAATAGAAAGGTGATAGAGATTAGAATGCTTGTGATTGTAATAAAACATAGAAGTCTTTCTGTCACCTTTAAAATTTGGAGTCATTCAGATGGGATTATCTGTCATGAAATAGTGTGTTCGGTAAAAGTAGCAAAATATAGTTGTCCACAAGCAACTTCATTTCACTTGAGGGTATTTGCTTAGCGTGGATTTCACCAGTAGCTCATGTGTTGCACACTTCTTTCCATTCTCTTGCTTCTGAAAGCCCATAAGGGTCAGATATCCATGGTGTGAAGCAGCAGAGTTACTTAATGAAGGATAACTGTCTGAAATTATAACTTGGAAAAATATAGGACATTATGATCTGAAGGAAAAAAGTATCTAAGTCTTAGCTCCTTTGATACAAAGGTTTGCTCCTTCTGTGGCTCTAACACTAACCTGTCTTACTGTGTTATGGCTTCAGGTACCGTGATGGCATTGCTCTCAAGATACAGTGTGGAGGTGATGATTCATCCTGTGGAATTAGACCAGAAACTAGAATTTTATATGCCTCAAAACACAGGCTCATTGAGAACAATAGGGGAACTTTTGGAAGGTTGCAACTGATTATAGACTATCCAATTACAATCAAAGCAGTCCCAAGGCCAGACTGACTCTGTGTTGTCTTCTGAGCAACCTAAAATGTATCGTAGTTTTGAAAGACTTGACCTTCATTTATCCAAGGTTTCTCTCTGTACTTCAAAGTAGAGAAAGTAGTTTGCTACCTCAGCAAAAGTCTACAGGAATGGAGGAACAAGACAGTGGCTTTATGAAGTTCAGCCCATTTCTGGGGAATTCTCTTTTAGCACAGTATGGGCTGTTGTTCCACCTTGGGTCAAAACAATATATGAGACATATGATGATTCCACAGCTTTTTGTTTTTTTACGTAATAGACAAAACAAATAATGAAAACATAGACTGGAGATCAAAAACAGTTTTCTGACTACTTGTGTGTTCATCATAGACCTTTTGTTAGCAGTACTATGCTAAACATTATAAACATATAGTGGAGGAATATGCGTGTCTTACCTGAAAGGGCTCACTGAGTTACCGCCTGTATATAAAACATGATGGATGTTTGCAAGACAAAAAGAAAAATTGTGATCAGTCAGACAAGGCAACCACACTTAATTCTGCTCTTTGTTTGGATTAATATGGTTCTGTATCAAGATGAAAAGATGATCAAACTGGTCATTGGGACTGTTACCTAGTCACATAGGAAGCATTTATATTGGTTAGATTGATTTATATTGTAAACTTTTGGGAAAGAGAAAATATCTTTCTGTCAATTGTTTGTTCAGCACCTTCCAAAACATCACAGGGTGGGGGTTCCTATGCAATATAGCAATATGATCAAAGGCAGTATGATCACAGTAATAAATTAGCAGGAAAGAATAAAACAATCAATATCCACAGGAAAGATAACTGACATAGGGAATTTTAAGCAATTAAAAATATTTCCTTTGTGTATTGCTTTCACCCAAACTGTGTGTCTATCTGTGTGCTACTCTGTCTTTCTCTGGCTTGTAATTGCTTCTCTGTCACTGCTGTGATGATGAGTTCTTGAAATCCGATTGTAGTGCCATGTCAGATGGCATCCCATCCCACAAAATATAAACCCTGGTCTTCTTGGGAGCATGCACAAGCCTGAGCAATTAACATTTGTTTTTGGTGGGCATTTGTGCAAGTTAAATTTGGTTGCTTGAGCGTTCACTCAGGAGGGACCTCTGAGCACTCAGCTCTGAGTAAATGGGGTAAATCTGTTTTTATCTGTATCCAGCTAAACTTTCTTTTGCAGTGCATATTTATTAAATTGAACAACTATTTGAAATAATAATTATTTTATGAACTGAATAATGATTATGGAATACATGTTTTGGTAGTGTAAAATGTTACTTGACTAAAATGTGCAGCTTCTGGTGCTGGAACTTGTTACACTACTGTATGTGAACAGGCCAAAATAAAAATACATTCCTTAAGCCAAAAGGTAATTAATAAGTGGATTACAAGTTTGCCAGCTGCATAATTTTTAGTAATTCTGACAAATTCATCATTTGTAAGTATATGTGTTCTGCATGGCTGGCATTTCAAACTAGTTATACAACACAATATTTGAGATTCTGGTACAACATTCCCTCTTGTATCAGCATGGCTCATATGGATTCTGCTGCAAGATCTTAAATGAGGCCCAGGTCAGCGTAGGGAAATGCACTAAAGCATGAGATGGACACCTTATAGCAGCAGTGCCCATGTGTTATTTTACTTTGAGCATAGTTATCAGCTGGCTCAGGAATAAGATTGTGTGATTGAACAATCGATATGGCTTTGTCAAGTTGATCTCTGATAAGTTCTTGTTCATTAAAGATCACACATTTAAGACTCAATTTTCTTCTCTTAAGACCCTTTGCTAGCCCTAATTTTATATGCTGAGCTAGAGCTGGTAGTTGTCATCATACTGAGGAGACATTAACCTCCATAATTAATAGCCCTGTGCCTATCACCTTGCTTGAGGATCTGGAAGGGTGTTTGCGAATGGCAGCTACAGAGATGTCCGCTAAACTGCAGAGCAGCTGAGGAGCTGCTGTTTGCAAACTATTCCAGCCTGTTGGGACATGTTAACAGAGGAACCAGAGCATCTCCCAGCAGGCAGCTGGAATAGGGTTGACCTTAGTATCTTCCTGTGACTTGGTAACTGAGAGCCCATTCAACTACCACAAGGGTATTCAGAGGATGGTCTGAGTGAAGAGCAGTGGCAGAGAGATGTTTATGTCATATGTAAACTGGGAAGAACAAAAATTAGCTTTGTGCCTACCTAGAACTGGTAGGAACAGAAGTGAGAAGATGAGTAACAGATCCTTGAATGATTTTGCTCTCCTAACTCATCCAGTGCCTTTGTACTCAGACAACTGTCTGCCCCTATGCAAGGAAATGATAATACATTCTCAGTCAGAGAAGAGATAGTTGCAATGGCCTTAATTCCTTTGTTTGTCTATTATTTTATTATCCATCTGAAATAAACTATATGCTAATGATATGCATTAATTCTTTCCTTTTCTGGGAGACTGGGTAGGGCATTCATACCAACAACATAATATCCTTTTTAGTGTGAAAGGTGGAAAAAAACACCTAGCTACTTTAATCTTCTTGAAATGTTGTCTCCAAATTTTGAAGTAGTTTACCAGATTAGAAGACTGTAAATAGAGAAGGTAAATGGATTATATAGAAAGCTTCAACATGGAGAAAACTCATGGGCAAAACCTTACCATTGAGGGTTCCAGCTTTTAGAACTAACGGTCTGCAGTGTCCATCTCTTGTTTATATCAGGAAAGACTCAGTAAGAAATGGACCTAGTCAAGATAATTTAAATATGACAGTTATTTAAAGCTATTATTAAGAAAGTGATGCATCATAATTTACTTATTCTTGATAAATGCTGTGATTCAGCAAAATACCAAAATATGCCAAAGATTAATCATGAGCATATGGCTATATCAGTCTGAAAGTTAGTGTGTGTGTGTGTATCCATTAATTTTAAAAGAAATTGCTAATAGTGTGTGTGAAGCTCTTAATACAATTGTTCTGGCTGTCCATGTGTGTTCTTGAGACTCCTGATACACAAGACCTTGACGAAGCAGGGAAGAGATTTAGGCTGGACATAAGGAAAAAGTTCTTTACAATGGGAGCAGTAAAATACTGGAACGGGTTGCCTGGGGATGTGGTTGAGTCCCCTGGAGACATTCAAGATGAGACTTGATGTGACCCTGAATGGCCTGATCTAGTTGGAGGTGTCCCTGCTCACTGCAGTGGGATTGGACAAGATGACCTTTGAGGGTCCATTCCAATTTGATGCAATCTGTGAACCTGTGAAAACTGCAGATTGATCAATGGTGAAAAGTTTTGCACATTCATCCTTAGTATGCTAAATTGCCAGTGTTGGAAATAGTGAAGCAAAAATACAGTTCTTTGGGGAGAAAATGTAAAATTTAGTATGGTGCTTCATTACAAAATCCTCTAAATCTGAAGCCTAGAGAAATATACTGAACTTTTAAACAAAGCCTTTTGCTGGACTTCAAAGACTTTTCAACATTTGAGGGTATTTTTGTATAGCTGCCATAGAACCAAGGAATCAGTTATTCACACAGCTGTAATCATTTTGACATTCATTGCAAATTTTTTTTTTTGCCTCCCATTTTCTGATACAAAATCATATTTTTTAATCCTAGCAAATGTTTGTGTAGTGTTTGCATATGTGGATAGATCTGTCAAACCCCATCGGGACCAGTTGCATAAGGGTGAATCGCAGTGGGCTGCTCCATTGCAGTCAGGGTAACTGCTGTTGTGTTATGCTGCTGCTCAGTCTACAACTGTGGACCAGATTTTCACTTTATTGTAACCTATTCTTTAGAGAGTCCTCACCTGGAAAAAATTAACAGCAACAACAAAACCTGGATTCCTGGCTTACAGTGATTCTATTTGATCTTTGTGTTTCAGAATCACAACCACTGCAGCTTGTATGATGGACTTGAGAAGATACCCACTAGATGAACAAAATTGTACTCTGGAAATAGAAAGCTGTATGTATCTAACAAAATGCATGTAAAACATAGTTCAGATGCAGGGCAGTTTTCCTTTTATACAACTGTGTAATATTTACATTAGTGTCTAGAAATACTATGTGACTCATAATTGTCACCCTATGGATTTTTTTGTTTGTTTGCTTATTTTAATTCTTAAAAGATTACAAGGGCTCATGCATTTCTGGATGGATGGATGAGTCCTAGAAAAATAGGTTTAAGGCAGAATGTAGTCATTTATTGCTCCAGACAGTCTTGGCAAGAGAACTGGACGCTTATCTTCTTCAAAAGAGAATGAATTTTCATATTTTAATCAGATTAATTTTCAAGAAGGGAAACACTGCAATGTTATTTTCTTGCAGTTTTGTTATGCACAGATAGTCTTGCCACAGGTGCCCCCTGGGTTTACAGATCAGCCCCATTTACAATTTGTAGTTGTGTTCCAAACAGAACCAGAGTCTCTCTTCCACCCAGTCATGTCCTAGGATTGCAGTATTCAGATTGGTATTTGCACTTCAGGAGTTCCTGATCAATTTCCATTACTGGCTGGAGATTATAGGCCATCTGTGGAAAATACTACTATATTTTCACCTGTAGTCTTCTACTACAGAAGCTGATGGTAGTGGTGAGACTCGCACTCTTCAGTGTCAGTGGAAAAGATCTGCCCCAGTTATGTTTGTCTCTACTCATGGAATAATCCTCTTCCTTCAGGTGATTATCAGCATAAATACACACTTGTGCTAAGTGCACATGATGTCTTAACTCATGCTAATCTACAATTTGGCAGGTTATTATGTAGCATTTTCTGTCTCATTGAGGACATTAACCCCTATGTAATTTAAATTAAAATGGAATATTTTGCCTCGAATTTCTGGCAAACAGTTCTTTGGGAGACTTTCCCACAGGCATACAGAACAAAATACCATAAACCACTCCAGCTGCTGACGCTTTTATTGTCTCAAATGATAAACCATATGCAGACTGTTAGGACCTACATTTCAAGGTGCTGTTTTTTTTACTTACTCTCCTGCTTGACCTGCAGATGGCTACACAACTGATGACATTGAGTTCTACTGGAGAGGTGGGGATAATGCAGTCACTGGTGTGGAAAGAATTGAGCTTCCTCAGTTCTCCATTGTGGAATACAGACTGGTGTCAAAGAATGTTGTCTTTGCCACAGGCAAGTATTCTCGTTTGCCCAGTTAGTGTTTAATTTCCTTGTGTATGGCAATTACTGGTGTATTATTCATAATTAATCATTGTTAATCATAATTATGTGCAGTCTGTGTTGTGTGTTTGGCTGAAGATATTACTTACATGATAAAACCTGGAGGCAGGAACTCATGGAGTATAATTTCTTGTTTATTTTTATTTTTCCTGTGTGCATATATGTGTGATATTTGACACCTAAATAGCTATAATCTAGGTAATTATGATGTCATTCACCTCTGAATTGTGAGTTTAAATGGAGCCTACAGGGTTACTGGCCATACATTAGTATGTTTTGCTATATTAGGTCAAAACCCCATGGTATTTTTTGTGAAAACCTCTGTTCTTGTTTGTCATTGTGAATGGAAGAGTGTTTTTGTATAGGGAAATAGATACTCTAATTCTATATCCTTCTGTTCTGCAACAAGAGTCAACTTTAGCAGCCAGGACTTACCTGCCCCTTCACAGGACTGCAT
The DNA here is from genome assembly GCA_013396835.1 of Psilopogon haemacephalus. Lineage (NCBI taxonomy): Eukaryota > Metazoa > Chordata > Aves > Piciformes > Megalaimidae > Psilopogon > Psilopogon haemacephalus. The sequence goes on along the minus strand of VWZI01020793.1, from coordinate 181,313 downwards.
ATGTTTATGTAGCATGACTCTTTTGGACATCAATGAGCAACTAGAGAATTTTTTGGGGAAATTTTTAGGACAATTGAAAGCCAAATTATTAAATTCTTCAGTAAAGGCATGATTTAGTAATTTAGAGATGAGAGACATTTAAGTTCAGGAAAAAGAGAAATTCAAAGACCTGTGAGACAAATATTATTAGAGACAACAAAACCTTGGAGCACATATTCATATGAGTGACCAAATTTTCAGAATTGCAGCAGTTCTTTAAAAAAGAACCTTGGAGTCACCTGTAATCACTGGAGACTCCTGCTTCAGTGTTTTAGACAGCTTGACATTAGGAAATAGGGTGAGACAGTCACAGAGAACAGATAACTCCATCAGGAAATCTTTATTTCCTGAAGAATATATTTTTTGTCACTGATGCAGATGCAATACAGGGTTTCCCATTAATTTTGGTACAAGATGTTATGAAAATGTTGAATTATGAAAATTTGTGACAAGTACTCCAGGGGAAACACCACATTTGTTTCTCAAACCAAAATACTTAATTCTGAATCCATTGCATGCTAATGAATAAAGTTGGTACATTCTTTCCAAATTTCTTCTCAAGACCTTATTTTCTTATGGTTGTACTAATTAGGGACAGTGAAAAAATAAATCAGGCTTTTTTTGGCTTTGAGGTTATTGTAGTCTCAAGGGAAGATATTAGTTCTTTGAGTGTAATATCTCGGTGAACATTTCAGATATGTCAGTATCAGTGTGCTTTGATTGTATAAAACTAAAAGACGACTTCAGAGTCATGCCATAAACAGCTTTTGGAGTAATTTTTTCTCCTATCCTCCATGAGGAACAGTGCAGTGTGATCTTGTGTAACTTATGCAAATGGAAAAACCGGTTCCCATAGTTACTACTGAGAGGCAACAGTAAGCATGGGAAAAAACTTCTAGATAATGACAGAAAGCAGTACAGGATTGCAAGAAAACTGGAGGGACTGCATGCATTTGGAGCAATGGAACCGAAAATTTTCCTGGCAATTTTACAAAATGGACATGAAAAAAAGAAGAAATGTGAGTATGGACAAGTGTAAGGTACAGCATCTATACATCTAATTATTTCAGGATAGGAAATACCAAGCTAGGCCTGGATTCTGCGTATGGAAATCAAAAGGCTGCTGTTGATCTCAGACTGAATGTGAACTAGTAACACCTTTTCAGGGAAAAACACCCCAAACAACAAACAAAATGCACATACACCAAAAAAAAACAAACCCAAAAAACCCCCAACAATACCAGAGAAACCTCAAACCAAACAAAGGAACCTGATCTGCACTTCTAAGGCCTGAGCTGAGTATTTGTGGTTATGGATAACACTTTTTGTGTAGCAATAGAAAAGGGTCTAGGGACAATTCGTAGGTTTAAGTGGAAGTCTAGAAAGTTAAATTCATGGAAGAAGAGGTATGATTGTCTCAAAAAAAGCCAACAAAAAAAAAAAAAAAAAAAAAAAGAGAACCCTTGATGGGAATTAAATTAAGTCCTCAAGGGTATAGAAGGGACCTATGAAGACATGGGCAATAACCTGTACTCTTCGTAACAGAAATAAGATAAAGTACTGTGATATAAATTGCTCTGAAGAAGTAAAATCTAGTTTGACTGTCCTTCTAACACCAGATGAAGGCCATACAGGCTACTGTAAGACATCTAAAACTACTCTGGATGCCTATGGTGAATTAAGCCCATAGTCAAATGATACAAAATTGATGGTGCCAATAGAGCTTAAAGAGCTATTTATCTCTTGAATACCTCAATTCTGTCAAATTAATATATTTTAGAACAGAATTCAGTTGCCCAAACATGTGTAGCTAGTGCCTCTTCAGGTGGTGTAGAGCATCCTGTTTAGCAGTTAGGCTGCTGTTCTGGAATCTTAAAGTCTTGAGTCCTGTGAGACAATCTAGTCTTCCAGTATTGTTTAATCAGGTAGTACTACTTCTGTACTTCAATAGCTTGATATGCCTGAAATGGCATGAAATTCCTCTGTACAGACAATTATATCCCACTCTTAGAATCAGCAGGCTGCAAGTCTGGATCTCCGTGGTCAACACTAAGAGCTTATGCACCATCCGTGTGGGAATATCAGCATGCAGATACCTGAAATTCAGTGCTTAGACCTGTGAGCTAAATACTTAATACTTGTTGGGCAGAAATACTAAGAAACTGAACAGGAATGGGGATGTGTAAAACACTGCCTAAAAGGTTCAAGATGCATAGCAGTCGGAGCCCGATTAGCAACCTGTTGGTAAGAGGAAGATAGCCTTTAAAGATCTGAAAATTAATTACTTGCTATATTCTGAAAGATCAATCTGTAAAGTACATTTCCACTTAGCCAAAGAACCTTCCCAGAAGAACATATTAAAATAAAAATTCTGTTACTGACCAGCTCTGTTATCTTGGTTCATACTTGGATAAAACAGCAAGAGACTAATTTAGCCTTGGAGCTAGATAATTCAGCTTGCTAACTTTTAATGAAATTGAAACAGAAACAAGTAATTACTTTTTCCAATACCCAAATACGTGAAAGAGGAATATTTTGGGCTCAGTTGTTAAGTATTTGTTTTCATACCAGTATTCTCAATACTGTTGTTAGATTTAGATAAGTAAAGCCAAATTCTGTTATTCCTCTACTCTTTAAATTAGCCCATTGACATCAACATGTTAGGAAGAAAGGTAACTAATGGTGGTCCCTGAACAGCAACACTGTTCTTTAGGCAAAAAAAAGCAAATTTTGATGAAATGTTAACTACAATTTCCCGGTAATTAATCTCCAAATGTACTGAGCATTAACTGAAAAATCATTATCCAAGCATAATCAGGAAGGTAACAGTGTAATTGCTGAGTTCACCAATAAATCCATTTTTATTACATAAATCACATAAGATGGCTCCTTCTTAACTAAATAAAGATCTGGGCTTATAATGTTTGTTCCATACAGGTTAGCACCCATCCTTTTCACTAAGCTTTAGGCTCAAAGAGGAGGAGATATGTATGGGAAATAAGGAATGTTCCTTCTAACTACTTTGTCCAGAGATGTCTGTGGTCTGTTTGCTGGAGATGAGATATAGCAGAGATGGCAGGCTTGAAAGCAGGGCAAATAGATAATTTATGGAGACATAAAAGCAATAAAGGTGAAAGTAATACAAACTTTTGTACTCTCAGAGAGAGCTACCTAAAGGAGAAGCTTGGCTGTATAGTATGACAAAACGAGGCTGCCAGTTCATATCTCAGTTTCAACCTGAATTGTACAAAGACCAAATTATTCTGAAATTTCATGAGATCCAGACCTCCCAATAGAATTTATGCTTGGAAAATCACCTTAAAACCACATGGCATTCTATTTACCTTTATGACCCTGATCAATGGGCCAGCTCTATGAGTAGTTGTAATGCCAGCAAGACTTGATTCATTGCCCACAGATCAAAAAATACTCTGAGCCTTGCAGGGTTGGGATTTATCTTGCTCTAATTTAAGGTGAATGTAGTTTCAGTGTTTACATATGAACCAGGTGTCTTAGGTGATGAAAACTAGTCAATACAGTCAGGGACGTTTGGAGACAAAACTCAGTCCACCAATAGGAGTCTGTTTTAGAAGATGAAAGATTCTCTGTGTCTTATTTATTAGATTGACTGATTGAACTGACTCTTGTAAATGGAATCAGAGCTTAGACCCCCTAGCCCATGTGTGTCCAGTTCAAGTGAGTAGCAACTGGTATTTGAGATGGCACAGGGCATAGTCTCCAGCTGCTGACCAAAGAGATAAAGGGGTTAATTTAAAGAGCAGACAGAAGTAAATTCTACTTCCAAAGGAAGTAAAATAAAGACACTGTCATTGAATCGGAGAGGAATACAGAAATTGTATTTAAAGATGTTCATGAAAATACAGCATACATGAATCCTTAACACCTCATACAGATACAGGATACATGAGAATTCCCCCAGAGCCTTTCCCCCAACCAAGCTAAACCACAAAACCCCGGTGTTCATTTTCTCCCCACCACATTCTCTCGTGTTAGGCCCAAGTAGACCTTGACTGTGCAGCAAAAATTCAGTCTGGCCTTAAAGGCTGCCAGCAGGTCTCCTCCCCCACTGTTTATCAGATAAGGACTCTCTACAAAGAGATGAAGAAAGGGAGAAAAGAGAGAAAGCTTGTAAGTCCTGCTGCTACCTACTTAGCAATAACAAGAGTCTCAGCCAAGGTCAGTGAAAGCCATGCAAAAAACACCAGCCAACAGCAGCCAGAGTGAAGAACAGAAAAGGAAGGAGGAAGAGTTTGTACAGCAAATTACATGCTAAACCAGCAAGCAAATGGAATGATATACACTTACCATTATTTTAATTCTGCATCAAATCCTCTATTTTATTTACCTTTTAGTCAACAAAGTTCCTATTTATTAGTTTATAATTTAGAACACGGCTAGTATGTTAGTTTTAAACTATCACAAAGGGATATGTCCTATTCATCAGCTGCATACTGGTGTCTGAGATGGCATAGGACAGCTCAAAAGGAACAGAGAATCTTCAGATTCACAGCTGAATCTTCCTGTTACAGTCCAGTGCAAACTCTAGAGCAGGAAGACAGACAGCACTGACAGCTCTAGGTATGGTTCTTTAGGTTCTGTCTTGAAGCATCAGGACACAGAAACTGGTGCATGAAACAACTTTATCTTGACGTCTCTGCCCTTGAGAAAATCTGTCCGGAGAGTCCACCTTTCAGGCCAGGTCCCTCTAGTTTGAGTAATTACCCAATCTCATTAGGCAGAGATGATGAGGATATAACAGCTGGTGGTCACAGGTGAAGCATTTAAGATGAATGTCTAAGGTTTGCTCTGTTATATAATTTCTCGTTTCAGGATTTCATTACTGAACAGTACTGACATGCATGACACTTCATCAATAGCAAAGCATGCTCTTCTTTTTCCCAGGTTCCCCAGTGCATCCAAGGTCCTTGGCACTGGAACAGCCTAAGAAAAGGCTTTGATTCACTGATTCAAGCTATTTATCAAAGTATTTTAGGGGTGGTTTTCCAGTTGTCACCTCTATTACTGATATTTTGCAGATACACAGACATGTACAGGACTTTAGAAAAGGAAGAGATTTACAGAAAGTTCTTTGTGTGGGTGGTGTATTGTATGAAATAAATTTCCTCAACTTATTAAAGATTTGTGTTGCACCACTCTTATTGCAGAAAGGTGATCAGGTATGCTACATTAAAAATATATTTCACGATATCAGGGTATGTTTCTGTTTTGTTTACAAAGTCTGCAGACAAAAGGCTATGGAAACGGTTTCCTAAGAAGCTCAGTGGAAAAATTAAGCTCTATTAGGAAAAGAAAAGCAGGCTTGATTTCAGACACAGAATTCATATCAAGATGTTAAACAAGCTAACGTCTAAAATTATTCTTTGCTGAAAATGATGTTGACTTTAGACAGCAGAAAACCTTGGTCTGACTTTCATGATGAAATAAATTCTGACTGCACTAGTATTCATCTGCTGATGAAACTAGAAGGCGTTTTGTTCTGGAAAAAAATACTACAGATTGAAGTAATCACAGCCACCAAAGGTATATACCAGATACAATTTTTTTCAGTGATAGTTCTTCTGAGGTTGTTTGATAAAACAGTTAATGATAGTTGCAGAAAGTTTGATACTGTGGCATGCTTCTGCTGCCTGGAAACAGTGATTAGCATTTTTTCTGTTACATGACTTGAAGTATACCAAACTGTCACAGCGTCACAGAACTTTAGACGTTGGAAGGGACCTCCATAGATCACTGAGTCCAACCTTCCTGCCAAGGCAGGATTCTCTAGGGTAATTTGCACAGGAACATACACATTTGGGTTTTGAAAGTCTCCAGAGATGGCAGCTCCATAGCCTCTCTGGGCAGCCTGTTCCAGTGCTCCGTTGCCCTCACTGTAAAGAAGTTTGTCTTCATGTTGAGATGAAACATTCTGTGTTCCAGTTTGTAGCCATTGCTCCTTGTCTTATTGCTGCTGACCAGTGAAAGGAGATTGGCCCCATCCACTTGACACCCATACCTCAGATATTTGTACACGTTGATCAGATCTGCTCTGAGTCTTCTCTTTTCCAGACTAAACAGCCCCAGCTTTCTCAGTCTCTTTTCATAGAGGAGATGCTCAAGTCCCCAAATCATCCTCATGGCTCTCTTCTGGACTCTTTCCAGCAGGTCCCTGTCTCTCTTGAGCTGAGGAGCCCAAAACTAGACACAGTATTCCAGGTGTGGTCTCACCAGGGCATAGCAGAAGGGGAGAAGAACCTCCCTAGACCTGCTGGACACACTTTTCTTGATGCATCCCAGGATGCCATTGGCTGTCATGGCACAAGGGCACATTGCTGCCCCATGCAGAACTTGCTGTCCACCAGGACTCCAAGGTCTTTCTTCACAGAGATGCTTTCCAGCAGGGTAGCCCCCAGCCTGTACTGGTGCATGCTGCTATTCCTCCCCAGATGCAGGATCCTGCAGTTGTCCTTATTGAACTTCATAAGGTTTGCCTTCACCCAGGTCTCCAGCCTGTCCAGATCTTGTTGGATGGCAGCACAGCCTGACAGGCTACCTCCCCCCCACATCCCCCCAGTTTTCTATCATCAGCAAACTTGCTGAGGGTACACTCAATACACTCCAGATTGTTGGTAAAGATATTGAAACTGTACTGATCCCTGGGGAACACCACTGACTGCAGGCCTCCAACTTGATATTATGCCACTGATGGCAATGTTCTAAACTCTGCTGTCGAGCCAGTTTTCAATCCACCTCGCAGACCAGCCATCTGTGCCACATCTCCTGAGCTTATCTGTGAGGATGTTGTGGAAGACAGTATCAAAAGCCTTGCTGAAGTCAAGGTATATGACATCCACAGCCCTTCCTTTGTCTACCCATTTGGTCATGGTGTCATGGAAGGCTATCAGGTTAGTCAAGCAAGATCTTCCCTCGGTAAATCTACATTGGCCACTCCTGATAAGCCTCTTTTCTTCTGTGTGGTTAGAGATGGTCTCCAGAATGAGCTACTCCATTACCTTTCCAGGGATGGAGGTGAGGCTGACTGGTCTGTAACTGCCTGGGTCTTCCTTCTTGCCTTTTTTGAAGACTGGAGTGACATTGCCTTTCTCCGAGTCATCAGGCACCTCTCCTGTTCCCCATGACTGCTAAAAAATGATGGAAGAGGCTCAACAAGAGTATCAGCCAGTTCTCTCAGCATTTGTGGATGTACTCCATTGGGGCCCATGGATATGTGTGTCTTCAGTTGGCACAAGTGATCTCTAACCCAGTCCTGACTAACTAGTGGAGTGTCCTCTTCCCTCCAGTTCTGCTCCCTTGCTTCTAGAGGCTGAGGTTCCTGAGGGCTGGTCTTAGAAGTAAAGACTAAGGCAAAGAAGGCATTCAGCAACTGCACCATCTCTGCATCTTTGGTTACCAAAGATGTATCAAGAATGTGCTGAAGAGGAATCCACAGTTTTCTATTCCTACTTTCACTTTCTGTCTCAGGAAATCCATCATTCTTGCATATATGGACAAATGTAATTTCCTGTGCTCATCTGCAAACGTATGGACATAATTTAAAGGGAAGTTTGTAATTTTTATTTGTTTCTAAATGTGATCTTTCATATCTTGCACACATTTGCATCAGAATGGGTGGGATGTGATCCGGTACCTAATTGGGCCCTTGGTATGTTCAGAAATATTTTTTTAGGATGTTGACTAAAATGAGAACTTTTGGATGAGCTATTACAACTACCATATCTAAGACTAGCAACGCAAACACTGAAATCATGGAGCTAATGTTGTGTAAATGACTGTTTTTCTTACACAGCTGTACTCAATTTAACTGTCTTTGCATTTGGTGAAATAAGTCATGATTTTTTTCAACTGTTTGAGGTTTCTAAATGTATAAGATTTATTCAGTGAGATTAACACTGATTTTGAAGCACAACAAATTAATAATAGAGTGTTTTGTTTGAAACAGTGAGAGCTAGGTTATTCTTTTTTTTGTTGTTATTTACTTTCTTAAATTGAAGTATGTAAGTAACCTTATATATATACACACACATAAAATCATCTTGGTTTTGCTTAAAATATTTTTGGAGGAAAAATTCTGTCCAGCTCTAGTTGATATTAGAGGATCTGAAGGTTTTCCATCATTGGGGTTCATTATAGTTTATTTTTGACACCACAGGTAGCGTATTTCTCATAGTTTAGATGTAATTAAGAAGTGCTACCTCATGAACTCTTTCACGTAAATAAAAAGCTATGCACATTACTCATCCTCTCAATATAAACGCTATATATAAAACTGTATTTGGATAAGCATTTTACTTGGAGACCTAAGCATCTGCTTTTATAAACTAACCGGTGCTCACCCATCTGTTCAATAATCTAGAATACTTTGCTCTCTCGCTCTCTTTTCTCCCCAACTGTAATTTGCTTGGATATCACTATATTCACTTTGAGGTTTATTTTAACACCAACCTAGTACTACAGGAAAGACATTTTCCCTGCTGTTCTGATGTCATACTACCCCATGAAATGTGCATGCTTTGGTTTCTACGGAAACTGAATGCAACTGTCTGCAAGTGTCTTTTCTTCAGTACAGATAATGCGAGTTTTCTCTCTCTTTCCTCAGGTGCCTATCCAAGACTCTCGCTGAGCTTCAGGTTGAAGAGAAATATTGGATACTTTATTCTTCAAACCTACATGCCGTCCATACTGATTACCATTTTATCATGGGTGTCATTCTGGATCAATTACGATGCATCAGCAGCAAGAGTTGCCCTTGGTATGTGCTAAGAATGAGTGGGATATTAAAATCTCAGATTGGATGTAGCCTTTGGAGGTTGTTAAATAGTGCAACAGGATGTCAGTGTTTTGATATTCCTAAATGATTTATGTCAAAATCAGGCCATCCAGTATTGCCTCAAAAGTGGTAAGTTTTCCTCTGTGTGCAGGAGTGTAGCTACCACTGAATCTCTGGCATGAGCTGCTCATGTGGGTCCCAGCAGTGTTCTCAGCAAAGTTAATGTTGTTGTCAGTAGCTTCAGCAAGGGGACCAGATGCAGAATCATACTTCAATGGCTTAAGTGTAGGCTTTCAGTTCAGATCAGTGTGGGAAGAAAAGTGTGGCTCCGAGCCACTTGCTGGGGTCCTGAGTGCTTTAAGTGACAGTAACAGGAACAGACCTTGAGAACCATGTGTTAGTTCAGAGCACAAGGGCACATCATCTGTGGACCGTGGCATCCTGATTAACCCTCAAAATGCACAATATATTGAGGGCATTTTTATGACAGTTTAAAGTACCATTTACCTCATGACAGGAGAACATGGATTTGGTGCAGATCCACATTTAAGACTTTTTCAGATCAAAGTATACTTTAGATAAGGGAAGATGACTTCAAAATATCTCAGAGGAAATGCTTCATCTATTACAGAAGCATACTCAGAGATAACTATAGACGAGGAAGAGTAAATGGGTCCATAAATCCTTATTACTATGGCCACCTCTCATCTCATCCAGATTCTATCTTCAGCTCTATATGTCCCAGTAGCCCATACCTTCCTACCCAAAACTTGATACTAAGCATAAGCTGTATAACTTCATGCTGTACTCTCTTCTTAAACCAGGAACATAATGCTTTGTTTTTCTGATAGCAAACTGGGACTCCAGCTCATGTCCATATGTTCCCCATCTCTGCACCACATACTTCCAAGATCCTACATAACAAAGCAGTCTGGGCAGCCACAGCTATACCTTTGTGCAATATTATAATACACCCTAGTGTCTGAACTTGGGTACCTGAAGATACTATAGATTAACTGCAGTTACTGTACATAATTTTACAGGTGCTGTAAATTAGCTGGTGCATGTGGGCATATACAATGTCACATTACCACTCAGCATCTAGTGCATGTTTATCAAATTGCAGATAAGTGGTAGCTTAATGGAAGGTGGGACACAGGGAAAACAGCTCTGATGTATTTATAAATTAACTACTGTATACCAAAGATCCACACTGGTGACATTATAACTGAATGAGGGGAGTGCTTCAAACACATCAGTCAGCATCTAGATTTTACATACTGTCCTGAACTGCAGAGAATAGATGGTTAGACAGAAGTGACCAAATTCTGTGACATTCCCTATCCTTCTATAATGAGTTTGTGTGATTTTTTTTCCCCCATTAAGAAACAGGACTATCTTGTGGCCTATTTCTGTGTAGCACAAGCTCATAAACTACTCTACTGTGGTAACACAAATATTAGAATAAAAGTCAGATAGTACATTCAAAGCAAGCTCAGGAGCCCAGGTGTTCTATTTCCACTGGATAGAAAGTACTTTTGAGAGGATGAAAATCCATCTATTGGTTCTTCTGAGAAAACAATTAGAGCCTTTGTGAGTATGTCTTGTATCACCTGATGTTTGCATGATGAAATTCAGTACCATGGGTATAATCCTTTTTATAGCCACTCTTAAGAGTTTGAAGCAGATACAAAATGGTATAAAAGTTTAAAGGCAGTGTAACACCTTTGGACATACATAAATACCTCTGAAAAGCTTTTTCAGAGGAAGATGAGGCCTGTTGGCTTAGATACTTGTTCAAGGAAGAACTCCCTGTGCAATTCTTAGGGACATGAAGACAAGATTTTACCAAATTACTGCAGGAAGCCTGTGTTCTTAGGAAGAGCCTCATTTTAGTTCATTTACTTCCATAGTTTGCTCCTATCCTTGGTTCCTCTCTGCACACACTGTCTCTGGTCCTGAACAGAGAAACCCAGGCATAGTGCAAAGGCCACCTCATTGATTCATTACTTACTGGAGAGATTCTCTCAGAGATCCAAAAAGATTATTAGGGGGCTGGAGCATCTTTCTCACAAGGAAATGCTGAGAGACCTGGGGCTCTTCAGCCTGGAAAAGAGAAGTCTGAGATGTGGTCTTATAAATGCATAGAAATATCTAAAAGGTGGAGGTGATGAGGATGGGACTGAACTCTTTTCAGTGGTAGTCAGCAATAGGACAAGGAGCAACAGGTACAAACTAAACACAGAAGATTTCACTTGAAGTTAAGAAACTTCTTTATGTTGAGAGGGTGATGGAGCACTGTAACAAGCTGCCCAGAGAGGCTGTGTAGTCTCCTTCCCTGGAGATATTCCAAACCTTATTGGACATGTTCCTGTACAACCTGATCTAGGTGTACCTGTGTTAGCAGAGGGGTTGGGCTAGATGATCTTCAGAGGTCCCTTCCAGCCCCTGCCAGTCTGTGATTTGTTCTAGAGACTGTGCTGTAGACACTGCAGGTAGCAGCTGATAGAAAGCTCGTCTCAAGATAAGTACTCAAAACTATCAATTCTGTTCACAACTAAGTTTTTGCTAGTTTTTCTAAAATCTCCTGAATGCAGTCCTTTGAGTGAGGAGAAAAATAATGTGAAGAGTTCTCACTTTTGGGAACGCTCATAATCACAAGATTATCCTCTTTTTATATGATAGGTGACTGTAAACTACTTGTTCATCAGCTGTGCTTGAAAATAAAGTATTGATCATCAGATGGACATTTGGCTGCAAAGTGTCAGCAGAATCTCACAGGGTACACGCTTTATTAGTGGTACCACTCGATTAGTGGTAGCTGCCTTTCTATTCAGTGTATTTAATATTCTGGATCACCAGTAGAGCCACCAAACTCTCCCTATGTGGTGTTTAAGGAGTTATCTATTGAATCAAAGTTACATCCTGGGAACAGACTCCAACAATGTGGACATTATAACACCTATTAGGCAGTTTTCTTTTTGACCTAGGTTTTAGTAGGTATCTGTGGGATGATACTGAGATGCCAAGAGTATCTTAAAAGGAATCTGTGGGATTTCTAAACAAGTATTAATTTGCTGCTAAGTAACTTTTGAAATTCTTTATGGGAAGCAGCAGCAGGTAATCCTGCAAAGAAAGAACATAATTCAGGCCAGAGAAATCCCTTGGCCTGCAAGTGTGTGATAGTGTTTGCTACAACCCCCCCAGCTTTCTCACCCCTGTTTCTTGTCAGGCGCAGAGGTTTTTTGAGACTTTGTAAAATTTCTTCTGTTAAAAATAATGTGTTAGCTGTACTCATTTTACTGGAGAGCTGGGTGAGTTATACCCAATACAGTTTTAAAATAAGCTTGTGCTGCGTGTGTCTCTGATGTATTTCAAACCGTGAAACATCTGACATCAACACACTTGTTTCACAGTTTAGAGGAAAAGCACTGAAAACTGCATGATGCTCACCTACTCAATACACAAAATATTTGTTACAGCATCTCATAGGCTACTACTACAGCTCCCTGGAGTGACACTGTTTACACTGACAGCTTGATTTTGAATTATAGCATCTTTATTTTTACTTCTTCTGGTAAAGGAAGCTGTGCTTTGTAACATGGAAGCAATTTTCTTTCATTCTTTGTTTTTGCCCTGCCTGCATTTTAGTAACTGCTTACAAATCGATGGTATAATTGTAGAATCAGATAAAATAATAGTGGAGAAGACCTATCAGAGCAATTTTACCTCTTTTACCAATGTAGACTTATTCCACAGATCAGTGTTTTCAGCCACCTGTGATTTGTGATTCCCATAATCTTTCCAGCAAAGATACAGCCCCTGCAGTTTATTGTGAATTCAAGTAGACTGACAATAAATTTGCTTTTCCTAACAGCTTTTCAAATGAGTGCTTTGTAATATATTTTCAGGTACTATGTCCATTCTTAGGTAAACAGCTGAGGGTTTGACATACCTTACAGATTTTTCTGGGTACTTTATTGGTGTCCAGTCAATAACTATAAAAACAGCACTCTCCTTTGCTGGCTTTTTCATTCAACAAATGCACATACATCTCTGCCTGGCAGTGCTCGTCTCACTTCTTTCTATGTCAAAATTACACTACTGTTCTAAAGTAGTAATCTGAAATCCCTCATCAGTATTGTCCTTTCCTGAAATAGGTGTCTAAAACTGCTCTAGAAAGGTGCCTTTCTCTCTCTGTCTACTACAGAAGGGCACTGCAAAGCTAACCTAAACCAATAGCTTAGCTTAAAAATTTAAAACAGCAAGAACCTTTTACCATCTATATGAACACTGTGCCCTAATATGTGCACATGATTTTATTTGTCCAGTCTCCTAATTAGTTTTGTAACTTAAAAAAACCTTCTCTCCACTCTGTTGAGCAGCACAGTGCTGGCAGAGCACACCATTTAGTTCCTGGCAAACTGTTTACCTTCCTGTTGCAGATCAGTTTGGCCTTCATGGAGCCAGCTACACTGGTGTTAATTCACCATAGTGGTGCCCGGCCCCCTTATTACAAGTTCCCTCTGATCACATGAAATAAATAATGTAGCAGAATAATAATGCATGGAGTTTTAGTTATGCTTTCCTTTGCGTTGATATCACCTGGAAATTATCTTTCACAAATGTGTAATTTTCCTTACAACAACAAGGCAAGTTTGCCAAAAAGGATGATCATGATTGAAGCATGGTATATTTGGAGTAGTAAGATTTGCTTTTTTTTTTTCCTTTGTGTAGGAATTACAACTGTGCTGACTATGACAACAATCAACACTCATCTGCGAGAGACTTTGCCTAAAATTCCATATGTTAAAGCCATTGACATGTATCTTATGGGTTGCTTTGTATTTGTCTTCTTGGCCTTACTTGAATACGCCTTTGTCAACTACATTTTCTTTGGAAAAGGTCCTCAAAGGCAGAAGAAACTTGCAGAAAAAACAGCCAAGGCAAACAACGATCGCTCAAAGTTTGAAGGCAACCGGGTAGGATTCTTTAGTTTCTCTTTGCTACAAAAACTAACCATGAAATAAAAAAGCTTACGTAAGAACATCACTAACCATACCATCTTTATGTGGACAGACTTTGACATTTTTATATTCAAGAACCTACACAGAGCAATATATTTAGTTATACAGAAATTGAAGTGATAATGACCTGTATGACAAGTAACTGTTAGAAGAAAACAGTGGGTACACAGATACCTTGAAAATAAAGGCTTAGATCTACAAAGACATTTATTTATCTAAATCAAATATAATTTAGCTGTGATTTTAAGTACTCACATAACACAGTCTAAGATCTGAGCATACTTTTTCTCAGTTCAGTTAGAGCAGATGCATTTAGAATGAAAGAGAACAGATGAAGGATTAGTTCTGCTACGCTAATTAATTGGCCAGCACAGCTGAACCACTGCGTGTGGCATCGTCATCTGCTGCTGTTTAAGACCAGCAGAAAATTGTGATTTCTAGAGAAACTTTCAGATTGATTTCTGAAGCACAACAATAGCATAGTCTGTGCTGATGACACTGCAGCCTGTTTCTTTTATGGGAGTATTACATCATGCAGTCCCCTTTGGAAAAGAAACTCAGGGTGTTTAACACTGGTTTGTAATATTATCTGTAAGTTAGAAGAGTTCACAGTGACAAAACTGCTACCCATTTATTAAATACCAGTAACACAAAAGTAATTTCAAGCTTTATTTTTGATCCTAATGAATCTGTCTACTATAGGAAATGTAATGCAGAACTGCACCTAATTATTGACACTCATATCTGTGAAATAATTTTTGAATCAATAAACTCATTTTTGTTCACTATTTTAAGAAACCAAATCCTTATCACAGTTGGTGGCACTACTTAGGACTAAACTAGGAGCAAGAATGAATTCCCTTTCCTAGAAAAATAGTTACAATAATAAAAATATCAGATGGAAAAAAAAACATAAAAACTGAAAGTAATGGAGAATTTAGCTGCAAGCAGGTAATGCAGATGTATACCCCAAGGTTCAGTTCTGCCAGTGGAAACCATCTGGTGATCTCTTCCATTTAAAGGATTTATATGATTCAGTACAAGTCATGTTAATGGACTCAACAGCACTCCAAGCCTGCCTGTTCTTCTATTTTGCGATCTATTGGTCTGTGTTGTCAAATGCATAAGTACCTGAACTAATGAAAATGAGAGTTTTCATCACCAGTTCATTCCATTTTTATATCCCAGATCTAATCATACCATATACTGACCTTTTTTTTTTTCTTCTTACTTCTGAACTTTGAACTATTTTTTTTTTCTGAACAATACTAAGTAAATATCATGGACTGTTCTGACTTTTCTGCTGGTTTATGTCAACAACACATGAATGAAATTAGGATACAAATTCAATGTACCAGAGCCAAAAGAAGAGTGTGTAACTTTGTCCCTTGAGGTCCTGGCCAGTAAAGGCTTTGTAGAAGTGCTCATGCAGACCGTGAATATTTGCTGTTCAAATGACATAGGATAAGTAATAATGCTTGGTCCCATTCTGTGCAGAAAACATTTTTTCTACAGACCTCAGCTGATGAAGTCAGGAGAGTTTCAATGCAGTTACTGGATTCAGTGCCTTCAGAGAAGCTGTGCCAGCATGTAACAAAAAGACAGAAACACTAGGTAGAGGTGATCAGAAGTATTCCTTAGAAACAAAGCATGGACAGAAACTGCAGATGCAATGGGTGTAGAATGTCATGTCTGAATTTCTCATCTGAGAAACACTGGGAGACACAAAACAGAGGGAATTGCTCAGAACAGGCTAGAAGTCCCATTGCTTTCAGGAAGAGCAGCCTGGGGAAAATCACTCTAACTGATATACTTTGTACAAAGTTTACCAGGCCTTCAAGCCACCACAGCCCTGAAGCAGGAAAACTGTTTCCATGGTGCTAGATGATGCCCATCATGTATAATGTTGTATGCTGTACACACATCCATGAACGTATCAGGACAGGTGGTCATGCCAGGGTTTTTAAACTATGTGCATGTGAAAGCACTGCAGCCTTGCCTCTGACCTCTTCACAGAAGGAAAAGAGATATTAACTTCCAGTGTCTCCTTTGTTGACTCTTGAAGATCATTGAATCTGCTGGAAATAATGGCTGCTTGGCAGTTAATTGGTTGTTTGTGTAGAGTTGGAGCTCAGGGCCTGTATATTCTGGCAGAGGCTCACAAACTGGAGGACATACTGCACAGTAAGGGAGACTTGGAGTCATATATGGAAGACTACTTTGCACAGCTTCAGTGAAATTAGTGAGTTGGTGATTTTGGTGAGCCTTCAGGCTTCCATGGTGTGTATTTCCCTTCAAAAAGGAAGATTTCTAATCCTAGGCAATGGTCTAAATCTTGCATGATTTGAGGCTGTGTTGACACTTTTAAAGAAATGAAAAATGCCTAAAATCAGGCAGCCCCCTTTCCATCTATTGCAGCTGTTTGGTGACTATCAAAATCTACACTGTGGTGGAAAGAAGATTGACAAGAGTTCAAATATGAGACTGGGAGAAGGCATTATTTTCAGTTTGCCTCTAAGATTGCCATTTTGTGTTGATTTGTGTTGCTATTTTGTTTTAGCAACTGAATTTGCTCGTATACAAACTGAGCTCCCAGCAGTTGATTTAGAGAGCTAGCTCAAGGCACTGGAAAACAAACAAACAAACAAAAAAGGAACAAACAACAAAGCAAATATATAAATAAACAAACATTAGTCCACTCGCTGCTGTAACTTGTGGATGTAGTGACAGAACAACTCTGCTCTGTCGGGACCAACCTGATTCAGGAGGGGCTGCAGCTCTGTGGAAATCATTTGCTTGTGTTGGGAGGCAGCATTAGCAGAGCAGAGACATCACCATCACACTGCCTGGCATTCAGGCTCTGAGTTTGAGCTATGCTCTTGTGGTACTCAAAACTAGAAGTACTGCTAAGGCAGTGTCTCTCTCAGACTACTCTTACAGTAGAAAAAGGGTTTTTCATGCTTTCCCAGTCTTGCTTGATTGTAGAGTGGGAGGATTTTAACAACAAAAATATTCTAGGCTACAAAATCCACAGAGATGATTGTGTTTTATTCAATAATTACTTTGCAAAGTAGCCACTGTTTGTGCTCAGTAACTGCCTGCTAATGCACACATTTACATTCCCCTGCGCCAGAGGACACAGGCTTGAAAAGCCAAAAATGACACAGCCATCTCCATGCTGCTCCTGTTACTGTGGACATGCCCCTGAGGCACCAAGCTTTTAGGTGTTTCTCTCTGAGTTGTTCCCCATACATTACCACTGAGGCTTTCAGTGTTGAGGAACACTACACAGCTGCTGAAGCTGAGCTATTGGCTTCCATGCTCCCACTGTGCCTTTAGAATAGAATAGAATAGAATAGAATAGAATAGAATAGAATAGAATAGAATAGAATAGAATAGAATAGAATAGAATAGAATAGAATAGAATAAGCCAGGTTGGAGGTGACCTCCAAGATCATCCAGTCCAACCTATCACCCAGTGCTATCTCATGGCACTAAGTGCTCCATCCAGTCTTTTCTTGAACACCTCCAGGGATGGCAGCTCCACCACCTCCCTGGCTAGCCCATTCCAATGGCAAATCACTCTCTCTGTGAAGAACTTCTTCCTAATATCCAGCTTATACCTCCCCCAGCACAACTTGAGACTGTGTCCTGTGGCTGGTTGCCTGGGAGAAGAGACCAACCCCCACCTGGCTGCAGTCTCCCTTTAGGTAGTTGTAGACAGCAATGAGGTCACCCCTAAGCCTCCTCCTCTCCAGGCTGAACAACCCCAGCTCCCTCAGCCTCTCTTCATAGGGCTTGTGTTCCAGGCCCATCACCAGCCTCTCTGCCTTTCTCTAGACACATTCCAGTACCTCAATATCTCTCTTGAATTGAGGGGACCACAACTGAACACAGTATTCAAGATGTGGCCTGACCAGTGCCAAGTACAGGGGAAAGATAACCTCCCTTGTCCTGTTGGCCACACTATTCCTGATACAGGCCAGGATGCCAATGGCTCTCCTGGGCACACTACTAGCTCATGTTCAGCCTACTATCTACCAGCACCCCCAGGTCCCTTTCTGCCTGGCTGCTCTCCAGCCACTCTGTCCCCAGCCTGTAGCACTGCTTGGGGTTGTTGTGGCAAAAGTGTAGAACTCTGCACTTTGACTTTCTGTACAGCTTTGCCCATGTGTTGAAGTCAACCAGCCCAACAGCTCCAGGTGTAAGGGAAAGAAGAGCCCTTGTAACATGGAAGCAGCACAGCTAGTGTCCTCACATTGCAGAGTAGACAAAGAAAAGGATGGAGAGGAAACCTCAGCCCTGTGATCTTCCCAGGTAGCACTGCTGAAGGAGGAATGATGACTAAGGCATACCTGAACAAGCCTTTACAAATGACTCATCTGTGGATCAGCAGCTGACTACAAAGAAAATTTCACATTTTACTTTCTCTTCTTTTGACTGCCTTTCTGTCATATTTTATTTCAGATAATGTTTTGTTCTTTGCTGAACTTCTCCAGTCCTGGTAGCCCATAGTTAACTGGAGACAAACATAAGATGCTCATGTCTATAACTGATTTTTGTACATGTACCAGTTTTGGATTGAAGAATTTAATTGGAAAACCTCAATATGCTGCTTCATATATAAAGACAAGCTGTAGGATAAAAAAATAATTGAATTATTATTTTTTTATAAAGTATTTCTTCTGCTTATGCTATCAGTGCCTAAATTGAAGTCCTCTGTGGAAAAACTGTCAGAGGAAAATGGGTGGCCTGTAAAAATGCTTTCCCTAGAAAATTGATCACCATTGTTACTGATCAATTCTGTTTCTCCTGTTCACATTGGCAGATTCTCGCTTCATTTGTAGCTCTCTGTGCACTTTCAGTTTTGCTACATAAATTGTTTCTTTTAAATAAAGCTCAAATGCAGCCTAATTTACAACGAAATCAGCGTGAGAGAGCTCCAAGGCAATCCTGTTCTCACTTGTTGTTCACTCTTGTGATGGAGGCTACTGGCATAATCAGCTAGTGAGCATGTGGCTTGGACATTGCTGCTTCTGGGCCAGTCCGCAGAGATTACAAATTTTTACAGTTCCCTGCTAAAAATATTGCTTCTTAGTTCAAGCTGTGGCAAATTACATTTTCAGTTTAGCAGGACCAAAAGTTCAGCCCAGGAGTGTAACTATCCCACAAGCTCATTCAAGCTTCAAACCCCTGTGGCTGTCAGGCATGTGGGAAAAGCTTCCTTTGAACAAAAATAATTCATAACCCTTTATAAAAAGGCACTTCTCATCAGGAAGCCCCTGCGTGTTTTTTTAGCTATGGAGATTCCTGGCTCAAACCCCTGCTGTTGGCCAAGGTAGTTGCTTCCCACCAGGCATTGCTGAGAATAGTCTCAGGCCACTTAAATCTACTCACTGCTTTTAAAGAGCTGTTAATTGTAGCAACCCTTCTCACAAGTGGAATTTTATTCTGAGAATGAGAGTATCTTGGCTGCTGTGGCAGAATTATCACTCAGTTTAAATTGGGAAATATGAGAATAGCAAAGCTGGCACTATTCTCCTGTGCATCTTCATCTTTCCTATGTGTTTTTTTTTAAGTGATGAAACAGTGGGATATTTCTGAAACATGAGTGTGATGAGTGGGTGCCAAGTTTTTAAAAATATCTGTCAAGGTTGATGAGTACAGTTCTGGTGGGAAGCCATTAATACAAAAGTAAAGCCGTTTATACTTAAGTAGATAAAAGCTGCTAACAGAAAGCTTATACCTTGCAAGACCATTATAGATGCTTGCACCAGGGTAGACCAAGTGAGAATCAGGTAGTTAGTTGGAGACTAGATTACAGTTTCCACCAAAAATAATTAACATGTTATTATAATTTTAATGGTAGATCTATTTAGTGGGATACTGTACTTGAATACTAATTTTTATGTAAAATAATGCAAGACTAACTACACAGACTGCTTTTCATGCTGTTATTTAAACCCACTATTTGCATTTATATTGCTTCATATGATGTAAAGTGTTTACATGCTCTTTTAAAATTTGGGATTTATGAACTCCTAAACATACCTGTGGGATTTGAACAAAATGCTTCATCTTTTTATTTTCCTGAATTTTTAAAAAATACATAACAGAGAACTAAGCAAACATGAAGTAATGTAGACACCACCTAATAGTAAACGAAGCCTTATGGTAGTTTCCCAACCCTAGTACAGTGTTTTCAAACTGGCATTAAAGCTGAAGTTTTCCAAGAAATGGAGAAAACTATTCAGTATCAGTGTTTGCCTTTAATTTCTTTAACAGTACAATACCTAGTGTCCAAATGAGGTAGTTACCTTGGTTAGAATTAAGCAGCAGATTAAGCACTTCCCAGCTGTAAGCGTGTTCAGACATACACTCTACCATCCCAAGTTGAGGCCACTGGTGACCAGGAGAAGGACCAGGGGTTCTTTGTGAACCTTATCTTAATTGTTCTCTTTCTGGCTTCAATTAGGTAAGGTGTGGCCATTTTTGTGTAGTGGCATTAGGTGGCTAGAGTCTTAAATTTTTTTGTTTGTACTGGAATATGTACAGCTCAGAAAAGATGAGCTTTCAAAAGTGAGTCTGTTTATCCTGGATGTAAACTGTCTCACAGTGTGTCACGCTTCTCATCCTCCAAATCAATTTGTGTGAGATTCAGACACTTCACCTTGAACTTCAGTAGTTGTTCAGAGGTAGGAGACATGTGGTTTGTTAAAAGTTAATTCTTAACTATGACCATCAGATTTATATATTTGGATCCTTGCTCATTCAGCAGGCAATTAATTAAACAATTTGGTATTCGTTTGTTTCCCTCTGCTTCTCAAAGCCTGGGAGGAGATGGCAGAAAAGATACTGTGAAGACCTGGATGAAAGATTTAGCTTTAAACTTCATAAGGAAAATGCAGATTGTTGAGATATTTACATAATGCTCTAATGAATACTGACCATAATTTGTCTTTGTGGAGAACTCCCCCAACAACCAACTAAGCAAAAACCAGAGAAAAGGGATGCAGTTATTTTCAGACACCACTCCTAAGTAGTGATGATATCCATGGCTGTATTTTACAACTGTGTGTATTGCCTGTTTATAGATATCAACAGCATGAACTTGTTTCTACAAACCTCAAGCTTGTACTTTTGTACCCAGAGGGTTTCTGCCACAGGGAAAATAAATTCTTCTTAATCACTACCGAGTCTTCTCCACACCATCATTTTGGCTCTGTTGTTTGTTTTTATTTATAGGCACTCATCAGCATAATGTGTTGTTGCCTACAACAGCAAGATTTGTTAAATACCTTAGGATTTTTTTTGCTTCCTGCCTGTATGTCATTCATAGCATTTTACATTCTTTTTCATTTACAAGAAGCTTGGCAAAGCATTACCGATGTGCTATCATAATTCTTTTCACCGAGGAAAGATAAGCTGTGCCATCAATAATTAATGAAAGAAACAGCTATTTCACAAAATTTTAACAGGACTGAAAAGCACAGCTATGCAGAGGATATGGTGTTATTACCATACAAACTTCAGAAAGCCGTGACAACAGTGTGCGCTCAACTGCTTTTGAACAGATGCTACTTCGCAGCAGTTATTCAACTGCTGCAAAGTTAACACAGCTAGATCAGGTTAGAAGAAGGTATTAATTGCAGGATGAATTGTGAAAGAATGAATGTTATATATAAAACGGGAAATTATCCTGTATGCTTCACTATAGTGATTCATTATCTATTTCTGACATGGGGAACTGAGTTCACTTGAACAATCACATGTGTTAACTGGGTGAAAATACCCAGCATAGGGCATTTATTTTTCCTTCAGGTGTCACTTTCCTCAGAGCTGATGTATCAGCTATGTTCTCTGCCTGTCCTCCAGCATGCAGGGCATGGGGCACAAGGTGCTGTGGTGCTCCATCACTGAAATGACAAAATGCTAAGACAGCATCATTTGGGGCTCCTCATCAGTGCCACTCGCAGGAACTGGACATTTTTCTGGGGTCCTTCTGTGCTTCTTTGGGGCATCACTGCTCACAGGGACTGGACAGTCTGGCCCAGACTTTATTAAAGACTCCTAAGTGACCAGAACCTTCCTCTTTGTTACTGAAAATGGCATTGCATTTCTCACCTGTGCTCTCTGTCTGTCCAATACGGAGATTGAAGGGAAGAATGCCACCTGTTTCCTCAATTCAGCAGTTTTCTTACATATCCAAGTTCATTGCTCTTTAATCACTTACCAAGATGGAAAAGCTCTGCAGTTAAATGCTGTTGTGACTGGAAAACTGCAAATCACTTGAGAAGAAAAGTAAGAGAAAAGTTATAAATAAGCTCTGTGATTGCCAGATGCAAAGAATTTAGCAGGTCAGAACTGTTTATTCTTGTGATTTTAGCACACTTCTGGTTTTAAATCCCAGATAGAAAAAGGCTAGTCCAATTTAACTTAACTTCTACGGTAGCAGAGAGAGAATGCATCTCTTACCATCACCAGCACTGTGGAGATTTCACTGAACTGCACAATTTTTTAAAAACAGATCAGGTTTAGAGGGAGAGGAAAAATGGTTGATTTTGCCAAATACAGCTTTGTACTGGATGCTCATGGTGTGATGATAACCCTGTTTGGTAGAGTATTTAAATACAGATGAGTACTGCTATATTTTTTTCCCCTAGGATTATCACATCCTTAAAATTGATAAATGCTATCTTAAGATATGAGTGGATTTGGAGGTGTCAGGTCTTTTGAAACAATTTGTATTTCTATTTTTGCCCCCTAGGTGGACACCCATGGAAATATCCTGCTGACATCGCTTGAAATTCACAATGAGGTGGCAGGCAACGAGATCACCACCAGCATTACAGATGCCCGAAATTCAACGATATCCTTTGACAACTCAGGAATCCAGTACAGAAAACAAAGCTCCCATCGTGAAAGCCTTGGAAGGCGTTCGTCAGACAGAACAGGCCCCCACAGCAGGAGGGGCCATTTACGAAGAAGGTCTTCACAACTGAAAATAAAAATCCCTGACCTAACAGATGTGAATGCTATCGACAGATGGTCAAGAATGGTGTTCCCATTCACGTTTTCTCTTTTCAACCTAATTTACTGGCTATACTATGTTAACTGAGTGACTGAACTTTTTTAAAGGACTTCAATCACAACAAGCGATATACTACTTGCCTGCAGAGTTTATATATATATTTATATATAAAAAGATATATATATGAACTTTTACTACGTAGACCATACTCATGTATGTGTGAATACATGTAGCAGAGAACTGTGTGTACTTAAAAGCACATACTGCAAAGCAAAAGTATATGTATGCACACACACATGTACACATTTGTTCTGAGGTTACGGACACGCCAACATAGAATGCACTTCAGAGGAACTTTTTAAATCAAAAGGCAAGGTGTCATCAAAGCAACAAGCCTTGAGAAAGTAAGTGTTGTATATTATCACTACAAAACTTTGATCATCATAGACATTTTCAGTCAGCTGTAATCGTGTATAAAGTCAGTATTTAGTAACATTGTCAATGCTGCCATACGCCCTAGTCAGAAAGCGGTAGAGTTACACTGGTAACTTTAAGTCGGTCCATCAACTATGATTTCATCAAGGCCAATTTATTTTTCTTTGCTAAAATTTCTTGGGTTTATATATGTCAGCATTCTCTTTTTTTCCTACCCCCAGTCCTGAATGGGCATAGTTTTTAATAATCTCTTGCTTGCTCTTCTGCAGTAAGCAAGCTGATCATGGGAGTGTTGCTTTAGGTCTTTGGAGACATATACATGTTCATAATATTTCAAACAAGTGTTTTAAGTGTCCATCAGCAGTGAAATGAATCTTTTGTAAGTACTGTAAATGTACAGCCCATTTTCCTTCCCATGGACTGGTTCCAGCTGCCATGTCATTTTGAAAGAGAACAGCACATTTTTAGTGTGATTTAGCTGAGAATTCAACTACTGTCAATGTGTTCTACATCTGCTGTAGATTTAAAGATTGTTATTCCAGTAAAAGCATAGAAGATGTCTCAGGTTATTTGCTACTTCAACATGAAACCACCTAGCTGTAGCCTTTTTAAAATGTTCATTCACATTATTTAACATTCTTATAACATTGTATGTTAATGTAAAATATATTTGCATAATATGCATATACGTATATTTTCTCAATATTTTCTTCCCTGTGCTTGCTGTTGTGACCGCATGCTATGTCATATTTTTGTTTGTGATGTTACAACATTTTAGTCTCTAGAACTGAGTGAGTAGAGTACTTCTGATACTTTGATTCAGTAAAACGGAGCATTTTCATATTTTATTTGAAAGTATATACCTGTACGCTTACCAAGGTAGTGTGATGCTGTTGCAGATCACAAGCGATAGCAAACAGTATGCTTTGTTTCAACATTAGATATGTTCTAACATATCCTTCACGCAAATTTGACCACTTTGGGTTTCCTCCTGATTCATTCCTTCACCCTGATTCCAACTTTTTTTCAGCCTAGTAGATTGTAGTCATCAAGGTATGCCAATTTCAGATCTGTAAACTTGCTATTTATCAAAACTAAACCTTTCTAAAGAAAAAAAGATATATTTTTTGTAACCAGTGTTTCTATCATGTACATTCTCAAATAACAACAAATACAGTAGCATAAATAGATCTTTAAGAAAAAAAAATCAGGCTTAGTCCTGCCAGTTCTCTGCATGTAGAATTTCTCTGGGCATCAATGGGAGTTTTTAGCAGATAGAGAGCTTTGGATGCCAGTTAGAAACATCTATGGGATAAAAATGTGTGGTTATGCATCTACCAAAACAGCAAAAAGGGAGAAAACTGAAAAGGCTGCCTTGGCTCTATGTGGGTTTAGAGCAATGATAGTTGCGTTGCTGCTGTGTACAGTCTGTTGCTATTCCCACTCCTGACTATTTGCAGCTGAACTGTGAAACTTTGCTCTGGGCTGACACTCAGCATAGATAAACTGGGGTTACAAAGCCTGCATTGCAATCCCATCCTGGGATCTGCTCCTTGAACAGGAATGGGCTGCAGGCAGTTGCCTTGCAGAAAAGCTGCAATGCGATCCCTGGCTAGTAGCATTCACAGTAACTCCGACAGGATCAGCACCGCAGTCCTGCTGCATCCTTGGCAGTGGTGCAAAGTGGCTGTAACTGCAGTTTTTAAGCACTATATCTGCAGACAACTATACAGTATGGAGAGCCTCAGAGGAACGCATATAGCTGGAACAGAAAAACTTGGTTTCTAAAAGCTCCTCAGTGTTAGCTCCTGTTGGTAGACCGCAATGTATTATGAACTTCCTAATATTTCTTCCAACTGTGAAGGGATTACAGAGCAGATTGTCATCATTATAATCAAAGTAACTGAACAATTAACACCTTCCCAAAGTATGTGTTTGGTGAGATAGTTGAAAAGCGCCTCCCCCAGGTTCTTATCCCAGTAGCAATATATATATATATTTTTTAAGTGATTTTAATAAAACTTTTAAATTGTAGACTTTGCTATAGAAAAATTACCCCAATGAAATTATCTTTGAGCAAGAAATGGGATCCAAGAAGGGAGTGGTCCCAACCTTAATCATAGTTCTTCTTTTCTTCAAGCCTCAGCTACTAGAAATCATGTGGTCAGGCAGAGATCTTCCATAGGACAAGACATTTTGGTTGTGATAGAAACATGTACTCCGAATCCCACTGAATTCAGTTCTCCAGTGTCTTCAGTCAGGATTTTGAAGCAAATATAAAATTGCTGTCTGGCCAGAGCAAAGAGGCAATATGCATTTTCCCAACCCCACATAGGAAAGAGAATTCAGTCTCTGCAGACTCTTTCTCGTCCTTCACATACCTGGGGGGCAGTGTATGCTACTGCAGTCACTGGCATGCACCCGCACTCCCCACTTTGCCTGTCATGGCAAAAAGGGGGTAGTTGGCAGGTTTCAGCTTTTTTACAAGGTTTCAATATTCATTGATCTACTTCCATGGGGCACAAGCAGCTCGAACCTTGAACATTATTTAACTTGAAATAAAAAGCCAGGAAAATCTCACTTAAGGTTAACACTTCATCTTTAACACGCTTTTTTTGTGCCTTTTTTTGCCAATTCCCTTCTTCCAGTCCCAGCACCATTTCTTACAGACACACACACACAACCTTATGTGTTAAGAACAGTGTTTGCCTTGACCTCCCATTTTCTGGCTCTTGTCCTTGTATGCTAGCTGCAGTATATGATTTTAACCATAGATGGCTTAAAGTCTAAAAAACGGTAATTTAAACCAAATTGCACCCGAGTAATGTAATTAATAGTTAATTAACTCCTTTCCAACTTAGCACTACTATAAATAACATTTACACATCATTTGTTTGTAAAAGTCATTAAAAAAAGAAGAAAACGAAACTGGAACTATCTTGTGTTATAGCCCAAAGGGTCAATAAACAGTAGAAATATTATGGTGGTTTAACTCTAAGTTGATTTCATCCCATTGTAAAGATAAACTAAAACCCAGTCTTTTTTGCTTAAGGCACATCTATGTATTTTTGGTATTCAGCAGTGAAAAAACAAACAAATGAAAAAAAGAAATAGCAAAATGGAATGATGAAGAGATGCTTTATGAAAATACTGATGAATGAATATTCATTTATTAAAAAGATTTAAAGATTGATTCCTTGTTTTTTTTTTTTTTCTCCTGAGATGGAGTATGACTACTGTGTGTTTGACTAAATTTTAATGTTTAATCACGTGTTAAGTATCATGTAATGGTTAATTTTACACAATTTTAAAGAATACAAACAAAATTAACATAAAAGCATTTCCTTGTCAACCAGCAAGTAGCAGAAGGGATTCTTAAGCATTAAACATAGCATCTTTCCTACTGTTTTCTACAGCAGATGAAGGAAGAGGGGAAAACTACATCCACTGATTTAGGAAGATTCTTAATGGAAAACTCATCTCTTTTAAAGCTGGGACACTGTCTGTTAAGAGCAGAAACTTTGTATGAAAGCTCTACTTGCCCAGGAGGCAAAAGAGCTTTTGACATCAAAACAAGATAGTGGAATCCTGTTTATTCATCTGACTAATCAAGTCAAATATTTCAAAACAACTACCAAAAAGCAAACAAAAAAATCTCCAACTGTACTAATTGTATCAGAGATGCTAATTCTGTTCATAAGTGATTTTAGAGAAGCTAGGGCACAGCCAGATTCCAGAAGGGATTTTCAAAGCCACCTTGGCACCAGTTTACTGGCCCCTTCCCCTAAGACAACAACAACAAAAAAAATACTCTGAAGATTTGGAGAGCAAACCATCCCTAAATCTAATTTCCATGCTTTGCATTGGAACAAGCCGTCGCACACTTGCTTAAATCTCACAGTAGCTAATGACACATGTCACAACTTTAGAAGTAGATAAAATATTCAGCACTGTAGATATGATTGCAAGGCCTTTGAAGTCAGCAGCAAGGCTTCCTCTGCTTTGAGCATGTTTCAGTTCAGTCTTATCTGTTTATTCCAGTACAGCAACATACTGTAGAGTAGAAAAAAACTAATGATGTGCCAAGCTTAGTTTGCTGATTGGAAATAGAATGGTAGGGGCTGGATTTATCTCGTAAGAGATGTATTTCTTTGCATACTTTGCAGTTGATCTGTGGATAAACAATATCAATTAACTGCTTAAGCACTACTCATTATATTAAAGGAGTTTGGGTTCTGCTATAAATGATTGGCTCTTTCTCCCTCCCGCAAAATATGGTTTGATTAGTATCAAAACTATTTCCACAGATGTTTGGTTTACAGTCACTGCTGTCACAAGAGCTAGCTCTACCCACTCATAGAAGAAGTAAAGTAGACAACTGAAAAAGCAGTGAAAATCTCAAGGCTTCTCTGAAACCTTTTTTCAGCATAGGTAGAATCTCTCCTGAGTGCCTTCAAACTCAGTCAAATGCAGGGTCTGAGCTTTTCAAAGATTATTTAAGGCTTTGAGTGTTTAATTTCTGTGGTTCTTCACTACACATGAGACATGACTTGTCTTGAATGCACACCCTCAGAAAATCAAACCCTTTGGCAATTACTTGACATGAAGCATCACTTGCATAATTGAATAAGAAAGTCTTGTGGACGGGATATGTAGTAGTAAAAATGCAATAACTACTTTCCCTAAAATAACTGTAGTTTAAAGTATTACTTAATTAACTGAATTTTAGGTAGTGCTTAAGCAAGCACAACATTTGTCTGGACAGTGTCCCCTATCTTTGCAGTTTGCAGTGTGGTATGCCTTTGCCCCAGCACTGCAGCCCAGTTGAGATGTGCAGATTTTGTTCTCTCCTATAAACAAGGGAAAACCCAGAGTAGGCTGCTCAGTCCAAGTTTGCCCCTGCAGTGGTGTACCTCCAGCAAAGTGGAGAGAGAATACCTCCCTAGGTTTTCCCTAGACAGAGGTCCCTAAAACTGCTCCAAATCTCTCTTTGAAAGCATCAGTCTCTCTCCTTTGACTCCAGAGGGAGCCTTAGGCTAAACTCTGAATTATCCTCAGCTTACCACCAGCAGTTGGCTTCTTTCAGATCTTATTGCT
Organism: Psilopogon haemacephalus; assembly: GCA_013396835.1. NCBI lineage: Eukaryota > Metazoa > Chordata > Aves > Piciformes > Megalaimidae > Psilopogon > Psilopogon haemacephalus. Next base: position 152,875 of record VWZI01020793.1, on the reverse strand, counting down.
CCTGCTGCAAAAACCTGGAGATAAAGTAGCTATTATCCTAGCTGACAGGAGGCACACCAGCAAACAGCTTGTGTACTCAGAGCTATGATACATCATGGTAATCTTTAGCTTATTTGTTCTAATATTGTATTTAAATATATTGCAGTTTGTGCTCTAGCCTTCAAGAGTTATCACACTTGTCTCCAGGTGCTGATGCTTTTTACATATATATATATACTTGGCAGTCTGCAACAGAGCACGAGTGAGTTTTACTAAAGACTTGAAGTCCATTCAGCAGTACTGCCCATGGCATTTCCTCCATCCTTCATCCATACCACAGGTCAGGGTTTGCATTACCCCTGTACTAGGTTTGCTACTCATCTGCAGGTTACTCAAGCCTGCAGATGTGTGCTGCCAAGTGATGTCTTGCACAGCTGTGCTCTTAGATATTCTGCTTGTTAGAAAGTGTCTCAGAGATCAGATGCTCTATTAGTCTAACAAATAACTGATGCTTCACATTTCCTCTGTCTTGAATGCCGGCACTGCCACTAGAGACCCCATTTCCCCATCCTTTGAAAACTACTAGGAAAAGAGGAATTTGCAGGCTGTCAGGCAATTAAGAACCTCTCTCTGTACACCCAGGCTCAAATTTTGCTTCAGGTTATACATTTAATCCACAGGGACAGAAGTAATTTGGTACAAAATTCTTCCTGCCTAGGGCTACTCTTAAGAGTCTGCAGTCCAAAATATCAGTGATGCAGGTAGATGTAAAAGTATTTAAAATTGCTAGCAATGAGCTCTGCCCATCTTTTTTCTTCTGGGGATATTTAATGTGAAAGGCACAAGGAGCACTTAGTAAATTTCCCAGTGCAATCAACCCAAGAGCTAGGCTGGAGTCAAGCACTTGTGCTCCTCTTGTTTTCAAAGGTCTTCTTGGTTGAACAGCTGAAGTGTTTTGATGCAAACTCCCAGCTCAGCTGAGAATACTCCTGAGTCATGACCCAGAGCACCCTTTAAGGCAAGTGCCATAGGCATCTGCCTCTGACGTTAAAGAGATGACAAATGCACTACATCTAACTGCATCTTAGATGGAGGAGAGCCTCCCGTCATGAAAAAGCTTTGGGTGCCAAGCAGATATATGTGACTGTCTTCAAACCATGCATTCTCCCTAAGCTCTGTGTTTCCTGTCACAGCTTCTGGACAGTTGGATGCTGGACATGATGCTTTGCCCTTCAGAGCTGTCTAATTCCCCTGCCTCTGCAAAGGATGCATGGGCCAAATTCATTCCATCTCACATTGTGCAGTTACCTGAGGCAATGAGTTAGTCCTTTAGTCATTGCAGACCGTATTTATAGCCATTGGAAGTATTATCATGCCGAGAGCTATGTAAAGCCCACACCTGGAGTTCCAGACCAGCATTTGTAGTTTTGATACTTTGACTAGCTGAAAAAAAGCAGTCTGCAGAGGAGTTTGTGGGTGATGACAGAAGGAACTGTGTGTGCAGCACTGCTTCTGCACAGTGCTCTGCAGCAGGAGCACGCTTGAAGATTGCATTTAACAGGAAGTGCAAGAGACAAATATTTCCATGGAAGTAGAAATAATTTCCATGCATACCTAGATTTATAATGTATTGGACAAAACTGCTTCAGTTGCAGATAACAGAAGACATCTCTCGATGCTAGTGATCTCATATCATGATCAACACAAGTAAGAACTTACCTCCACTTTGGTATCAGTCAGAGCCAAATGTGCGCTTTCAACTTTGGCTGGAAACTGGGAACCAACTTGACCGTTGGGAAGTAACTTCTGACTACTGATTTATACTGGAAAACTCTGTTGTGACTTCATGTACAAATAGGAACAATTTCAAGACATGGCTCCTCATGACCTTTACACTCCTGACTTTGCCTTATTCTAAGCTGGAAGCTACTGTAACGTTAACTCATTTTCAAATTACCATTTACATTTTCATTATTTAATGTGAAACACTGAGGTTTTTCTATTGCTTTCACTAAAAGTACAATACCCATTTGCAGTAGGAAAGTAATTAATCTGTGTAATAAATGAATATGCAACTGCACATAGTGCAAGGTATTAGTAGAGGGAAAAGTCAAAAGGATACCCAAAACCTGCTAGTACTGCTAGAGCATTATTTAAAACACTGTCAACAATTATGTCTACAAAGTATGCTTAGTTTGTAATGTCACTAGGTATCCTGTATGGGCAGTAAATAAAGCATACTTCCATATATCTCCTTTCCTTTGACAAGGTAGTTTTTGGTCATGCCGGAGCTGGAACAATTTTTTTTATGACTTCATGGATGCTAAATTTCTCTTGATCATCATTTCTTGCAGACCTGAAACATTCTGAATGCAGATGACAGTTTTGACATTCACAAAGATGTAGGTTTAATTATCATCTTGATTACTTGAGCTGGAAAGCCAGATGCCTAAATATCACGAAAGGTCGAGTAGAACAAATCCTGATAGTTGGTATCTTTCAGTGTTAGAAACGTCACTTGAATTGTAAAGTGACTTAAAGAATAACAACTAGTAATTGGAAAAACGAGGGCTTTTTTCTTTACAGAACTCTCCTTCTGCATGAAGTGCTCTTCAAACACAGTTTAACCAAGAATCTGGCCCTAAAAGATGCAGGAATTTGAGGTAGAGTACCAAAGACATGTAAATTACCTCAAATAAAAGAGAACTGAAAGGAGAGGCACCCAAGACACCAAGATCTATAAAGATCTGATAGTTTTTCCCAGTGTCCCATGGTAGGTAACACTTTATTGTTGAGAGAGTCGCATAAAGCACAGCAAGCTTCCTCTTTTATAGCAGAGAACTTGTCAATATCCTTTACTTTTATGTGCATGATTTATAAATCTATTTTCCAAAGCAATTTTGTGGGTTATAAAATCATACTATTATTTAGTACACAGCTCCTCATGGATGTTGGTTTATCAACTGTTAGGTAAAGAGTGGAAAAAGCATCTGCTAATCACTCATTAAACTATAATAGATTCAAACAAATTACTGCTATTAAGAGTCCTGATTCAAAGCTCATTATAGTCAACAGAAAAGCTCTCAGAGGTTTTGATTGGCTACCTGAAGTTAATGCTAGCCAGATTGATGGAAAATTTGACCCTTACTTGATTACATAAAGTTCAGGACATGACAAAAAGCCAGAACTTATGACATCTATGAGAAAGATCAAAATGCAGTGGAGGACTGAAACCTGAAATTGCAATAGCCATGAGGGACATAGATTTGTACAATTTTATTTGAGTACATTGCTGCTGCTAAGATGACAACCAGTCAGGCTGCAGGTTTTGTTTTTTTTTTTAGACATCCATTCTCCATGGATGTCTACAAAACCCAAGCTTGACCCTTAGTAGCAAAACACCAAATCAAATTAAAAAAAAAATCTCCACTCAAAAAAAAAACAAAAAAGGAAACAGAACACCTCTTTCAAGTCCCACAGCTCTCTCCACCTCTGGAGGCAGGCTCACATCCTACTGCAACAGGTAAGTATTTAATTTTTACATTTTTATTAATAGAATTTTTAATAATAATGATGTTATTTAATAATATGGACGTATTGCATGCTTTATTGAAGAAGAAATCTTTTCTAAGAGCTGACTGTATTGAACTAGGTTACTGTAGCCCAATATATGGAACAACTCTGATTTAGGAGGTGAAGAACTTTTGGCCAGAAACTCCTTTCCAATGCAGAAAAGTAAAAGCAGAGCCTGATTCTCATACCGCTTCCGGCACACTGGCACCAGCCTAGTAGTCTGAGGGTGAGTAACCACAGGTTTACATGAGGATGAAGAAATCTCAACAACTAAAAAAGCTGAGAACCTCAAAGGTGGGAAAGCAAGGGGAACTACCCTTGTGCTGTTGATACTGGAGCAATTTTTCAAGAATTTATGTTTAGAGGCCCATTTGGAGTTCTGTGCTGACTGACATGCTAAATGATCTTGAAAAGCATATTTCATAGCTTCTGCTACAATAAGAAAAACTCTTGCTAACTTCTGAAGCACCATCTTGGTGGATATACACCTTTTCCCATTATAAAGTAATTGTAAAACATGAAAGAAGCTTCAGGGGCCTGACTGGATGAGGATCTGATAACTTACTGTGGAAATTTTCAGTGCACTCAGTCATACTGATAGCTGCTAGCTAACAAAAAGGCTGCCAGCAAATCCTCCACTCATTTCCATTTTCATTGGCTTTTTTGAGAGCAAGACCTGAGCACCAGGAGCACTGTGCCTTGTGAAAGCCAGGCAGCCCTGTCACTCAATCCTTTTCATGCAGTGATCAGTCTCTAGCTTTAAGTCTCAAAGATTGTCCCAGTGGCTCCAGCTGAGAGGACATTGCAAACCCTCACTGATCAGATGGTTAGAAAGCTCTCTGGGCTGAATGTATTTAGGGCTTTTCCTACCCCCTCTTCTGTTCTTTTGCCAAAATTGCCCTTCAACTCAAATAGCCCTCCTCCGCCTGCCGTTTACTCTTTTGATATATTTCTAGAAAGAAATCACGTCTTTCTCAGCCTTCCCTTTGCTGAGCTAAAACAAGTTCAGCTATTTTTAGTCACATTGTGTTCTTCTCTCTCCTGATGACCGTCTTAGGAAAGAAAAAATAATAATAACCCTCTTTCTGGATGATAAATGATTGAAATACTGTATGTTGTTCCTACTGTCTTTATGATCACTTCCTTTCTTGTGTTGTTTTGGCACACTCTCCCAATAACCATTGCTACTGTCTTCCTCTCTCTGGCTTATGATTTGCTTTCAGTCTTCTTTTGTGTCTCTAGTTCCCTTTCCCCTGTGCTGCTAACTTGCCTTCTGACGTAAGGAAAGGAATTTGTGTTAGCATATATTACAAGGAAGGAGAAAAACTGAACTGAAGGTAAAGGGAAAGCCTGCATTTCATCTCACACATGTATAACAGAGACCAAGTCTTCTGTATCTTTCATCCAGCTCCACTGACAAGGCAAGACCAGGTTTTGAAGCACAGAGAAAAATGGACATAATAGGCGATGAGTGTTTCCCAAGGTGCTACATTTCCCCCATGAGGTCTCGAGGCTCAAACCTAATGCACCTCTGTTATGACAAGAGTGTTAATGCTGGCAAGAATTATCCAAATGATCTTGGAGCGTGAAACTGAAGCAGCTATTCATGCGTGAAGCTAAGTTTTCAGGATTGGGCTGCAGCAGACTTCAGCACCTACTCTCGTCAGATTTGCCAGGCATAAAAACTGCTCACAAATATCATGCTTACTAGCCACCCAGGGGAAAACCACAGCAATGGCAACAACCAAGCATGGAACAGAGCAATGCACTGCACTGTAATGGTTTAGCACAAGAGCTAATCTGCCTGCTCCCACTACACGAAAGTGAGGGGACGAGTAACACACTCAACTCAGGGCTGAGATAAACAGATAAAGATATCTCGTACAACATTAGATATCATAAGCACAATGTGTAATTACCTTAGCTAATGATCTAATTCAGCCAATAATACAATGCATGATTACCTTAGCTTAGTCTATTTGCAGAACTGCAGTGAAATACACAGGGAAAATCAACATAAAACAGAAAACCGAAACCAGCAGCTACCCAACTTCCACCTGTTCTGCTGCCATTCCTGCAGCTTAGAACCCAGGAACAGCAACCAGAACAGGAAGCTTTCCATGTTGCAATGTGAACTTCAAGCCCCGTAATACTTTGATCCAGTCAGCACTTCCATTTTTTGAAGCTAGCACGACGGGAGTATGGTGTGAATAAGAGCAGCAGGTTCAGCTCAATCCATGACATACACCTACAAAAATTGCTGGTTGTCTCTGGCTGCCTGGCAGGGGTCATGCCCTGTGGGCACAGCCAGCAGTCCACTGGAGCTGGGACATTTTAGAAAGTTAGAGGAGCTTCCCCACTGATGCAGAGATGTATTTTAAAATCCATCACTGAATGTAAAATGACTTTTTCTAAAATGACTAAAGCTGTCTGCCCTTTCCTTTTTGTTTTCAGGGCTGCAGAGACCCCATTTCCAAAATGTCCCTGCTGAAAATTAGATCTTAATCAAGCTCCAGGACATGCTGGAATCCCACTGCCAGTTGGGATCTGCTGATTCTAGTGTTAAATGGGAAGATTCCTGGTTTGACAGGACAGAAAGAACCTGAAGACAAAGATAAGGGCAAAGGTTGTTTAATACGGAGACCTGATACATGAACAGGTGCTGAACAACTAAATTCTTAGGGACAGTTCTCTCTACACTGAATGTCCATTGCTCACCAAAGGTGGCATGGACTGACTGGTATGACTGGGTTTGGGTGCACTAATACTCAGGCCAAGCTGAAAAGACATCTGTAAGGAAGGTACCAATGTTTGTACTGAGGGGCTGAGAAAGCTGGGGGAACAAGGTGATAGTTATTTTCAGTTCTGCTCCTTTTTTTTTTTTTTAACTCTGCTCTTCTGTTCTTTTTTTGACAAAGCCTTAAAGCCTGTCATTGTCAACAAAACAGGTAGAAAAGACAGGGAAGAAAGCATCTAGCCTCAACTTCTCTTCCTATGAGAATATGTGCTCCCCACCTCAGGGGGAGCTGATGGATGTCCATCTCCAGAGACCTTCATCTCTCATCTGAAGGATGATGGATTTGATCACAGAATCACAGCCTGTGTGCCAGGAAAAGCAGACTCTGGGTCTGCTCCACAGCTGATCCTAGTGGTGACTGAAAAGATTCTCTGTAAAGGGTTGGTTATTTGGGGGTTTCCAGTTATACTGTATCAAGGATGAAAGCATCCTTGAAGAGACAAAAATTGAGCATTATACACTAAAAGTAATTCTCATCAGAGCTGTTACTGGAGGACAAGATTATTATTTATGTTTTTTCACATAACAGAGTATTTGTCACAGCTGCAGTTGTGGCCTTTTCTAAATCTAATTGCTGACTTGAAATGTAAATGACTGTAAAATTTCACAGACCCATTTTAAAAACGCAGATGGCATGTGATGACAAAGTAATTTTCACATACTATTTTTCATTGCTCATGAGTAGCATCTTTCTGTTTGTCTGGGGAATATATATATATATATTTATTTCCCAGACAGTTAAACCATGCTTAAACCATGGAGATGCACCCTCAAATCAACAACTGCAAATGGATGCAATATTTGGGACGTACTTTACAGAAACTGAAGAACAGATACATCACAGATAAACTGCCTTTCTCTACCCTTAATTCCCATTGCCGCATATGAATGCACACAGTAAGATACAGGTCCTCATCTGCATTATTTTTCCTGCAGTATCTGCATACCAGTGTGAGCTAAAGTCTTTACAACTGTCTGGCTAAAAAATCTAAATATCTGAAGCTGATTGGAATGCTTGGATACTCAGAAACTTCAGTCAGAAGTCTGAAAATGTTAATCTCCCTGCAGGAGCAAGGCTCTGTGACAGTGGGGTAGTGTGTGGGTGTGGAGTTTGGGCTAGGCAGCTACTCTCTGGTTGCCTGCAGCTGTTGGGTTGGATGCAGTGATGCTGGTGGTCTTCCCCTTTCTATTTTTAAGGATCTTGGTCTTTAATGTTTGTGCTAGAGTGTAGCTGTGCACGTGCTTAAAAAAAAAAAAAAAAAAAGTGGGATGAATCCCAGTTGTTGGAACAAATTGCTCTCACTATGAAAACCAATCAGTTATTAACATAACGTGCCAGTAGGAGGCTTGCCAAAGTTGACTTAGGCCTCCAGGCAACAATGCTGTGCAAACGGCACTAGATTGCAACTAAAAGCCTGAAACTGAGGAAGAAGAGAATTGCAGAGCAGATGTGTAGTAAGCAGAAAACTAAATGAAGAGAAAGACGTAAGAGAGAGATGTAACAACTTAAGAAGTTTGTGGCTTCTCTGAAAAACATATTCTGAAAAATGAGCTGGCATGTCAGATCCACAATTTTTGTATGCACACCCAGGGTACCCAAGAGAGACTAACTTATTTTCAGAGATAGATCCTCTACAGTTTCTCAAAAAAATCAGATTACTGGTATCTGTCTCAGGTTGGGCTATCCAATAACAGGCTCCTAAAATTACTGACTACCTTAGTTGAGGTCACTTATGGACAAATGTAAAGTCGAGGAAAATCATGCTATAGCCTTGTTGTTGGCAACTTGTCATGGAGTTTTGCACCCTCAAAACTTCTGATCCTCCTGATGGATTTCCAGAGTTGTTTTTTTTTTCCTCCAGGTTTTGTTTAATAGGGTCTTAATACACAGCAGTGCTTAGTCAGTGGCTCTAAGATATTTTAAAAATATTTTTAGGAGGCTTAAAGAGAGATTCAGCTTCTGCATGCTGATATCTGGTGTATGCACACATGTGCACAAGCAGGAACACGCAAAGGGAGTTCCTGAGACATACCTGCACTGAGCTGCCTGTGATGTTTCACCAACTGGAGGCAGCATGAGCTTAACTGAAAGCAGGAAAACCATGACTCCACAGTGCTTCACCGAGTCGAACAAACTCTTCTGAGAGGCAGAGCTTATGAGCTTTGTGTGGCTTCCTTGCGGCTCTGAGGCAGAGACCTAGACAACTATCTCTAGCACCATACAGCTCTGTCCTGTGCCAGCACATAGATTGGATCACCACTGATGCAGGCATATCATGCTGCATTGCAACATGTAAACACACCCTTCATGTCCCTTCTGATACTCTCTGAATGGTGCAAATGTACAGTATAATCAGTTGTATAAAGGCAGAGGCATAAATAACAACAACTGATTAGGAGAACATTGCAATTAATCACAAGAAGCCAGGCTCGATGAACTCTGTTGTCATTTTTAATGAACCATACATTATAATTAGAGACACCCAAGGGAACAGGAAGTGTTTGCCAGCACAGATATGTAGAGTACTACATCAAGAGCTTGTTCTTACACCATTTTCTAGGCTGTTTGAGATTTCTTCACAAACCCTGAGCTGTGCCTTAGTGATTGTTAGAAAATTCAGCATGGAAGAAAATAAAGTGATGTGAAAGAAAGGAAGAAAAATGTGTTGGAATATTCCTTTATATTTCTGTAGTGCTGCATGTGGTTGCATGGAGTTTGCAAGAACTGTGAAAATAATGCAGAAGAAATCCAAATTACAGCTGTATCTCTCTTTTTCAGACAGCCTATTTTCCTGTGGATCACTTTTCCAGATAAACTGTTTGTCTGTGGAACATCTACCAAACTGCATTTTACTCCAGGTGCAGATTAACAGTGTTTTAAGACATGGCAATTTCCTGGTGTTTTTCTAAGTGCGATTCAGAATAGTTTTAATATATTCTTGGCCACACTCCTTTTTCCATTAGAATACCCAAATTTCTCAGGGTTCCTTGGAATTAGACTTACGGGAAATCAGGCACTGTGAACACTTGTCCACAACGTGAAAGTGCTGTTTAACTAATTTGATAGCCTTCTGTGATAAGATCACCCACCCCATGGACAAAGGAAAGGTGGTGGATGTGTTTTTTCCAGATAAGGGGAAGTTGTTTGATACTGTCCTGTTGCAGTCAGGGTCTGGCATTCTGAAGAATCTCGCGTTGTAACGGAAAGATAGGAGTCCCTCCCTTTAGCCAATAGCCTTGAGTTAGGACGTAGGAAGACGGATGTGACGTTTTGTACACTATAAAAAGCACTGCTACGTTTTAATAAACGCCATTTTGCCTTTTGCTATCCATCACATTGATGTTTGTAGCTGATGGTCCGAGCAGCTTGGGTTTGGCTGTTCGTGTTACTCTTGAACCAGGTCGTCACGCCTTTCTGAGTAAGGCAACACTGTCCCTCACAGCACTCTTCTGGAAAAATTGACCAACCATGGGATGAGCAAGTTAACAGCCTGCTGAGTGAAGAAGTGGCTAGAGGGCAGAACCCAAAGGGTTGTAACAAATGGAGCCTCATCTGGCAAGCAATCAATGGTATTCCTCAAGGTTCAATTCTAAGAACAGTTATGTTCAAAATATCGTCAATATATTGATCTTGATACAGAAGTTGGATCAGCATTAGAAGGTTTGCTGATGGTACCAGAGTGGGGGATGCTGTTTGGTGTCTTGAGGGACAAGAGTAACCACTTGTAGATCAAGATGAAGACATTTGATACCATTGAGGCAAAACCAGCAATTTCGCTTTTCCATTTAATGCGTCTTTTACAAAAGCATTGCACAAAATTTTCTCTCTATGTACATTTCTTTCCCCCTCACACATGTGCTCTTCTTACGTAACTAGAACATTATAAACATCCCCACAAGTAGAAGATCCCAACGATACAACAAGAATAGTATGAATCTGCTCCCACGCAGCTGACATAAATGTTGCTGTTGTTATTGTTGTTTTACATCCCCAAAGTGCTCTTCATCTGTGATGTCCCTGGAGAAGATGCATGAAAATATATACAGACCCTTAGGACCAAGAGACAAATGACCATATGGCTACATTTTATAACTAGTGTTGTATATAGAGAAGGATAAATATGGCAAGAGATGGGTCCCCTTACATTTTAGCTGGACCTCAGAGACTATAGAGGCTAGGGAGAGTTGGACTCTCAACAGATACACCAAACTGTGGGAACTGTGGGCTTGATACCCATATAGCCTGTCCACTGTAGTTCAGGCTGCACTCCAAAGGAGCAGTTTGGTGTATGGATAGTGTGGTTTATTTACATGCAACACACACAGATTCTTCAGATTGCTGGTGGTAAATGCACTAAATTTCAGAATAGCTATGCAGCTCCAAAGCACAGATGCAATCACAAGCTTAATCTCCTGGGGAAGACCTCTGCATAGCTGAGTACGCAAATCTTACCAAAAAGACATCCCTTCTTGGGAGGGGAATTGAGAGGGGTAAATATCTTGATCTGTCCCAGCCCTTTGGCTTCCAACTCTGGATCCCCTCAAATGAGATGTTAAATTGAACCAATATTTTTACATCATTATCTATAATTGCACAGAGTGTGGGACTGCAGTCAAGTCGTTGTCCCTGGTAGTCAGTCAATTGCTCCTTTATCAGCTGCATGAGACATTTCTTACTTTTTTTGTGTGACTTCTATGGTTAGCAGTGTTGCAAGTGACATGTGAAGAATGGAGTGGTGGGTCTTCATCCTTGCCCTGTCCTTCTGCCTTCATGGCAACAGAGACACACAAGTCTCCACTCAGACCCTCTACCTACTTTGGTTACCATGTATTTTTCAGCAACATTGGGCTTGGTATTTTTCCATTATTTTACACTTCCAACAAGTAGATATCAATTGCTGGTTCAGAAAATCACTACCTTCCAGAGATCTTACACAGTTGCAGAAAAACATATGACAAGTTTAGGAAGCCATGCACAAGGACTTCTCCACTTAAAAAACAGTCACTCTGTCAGCACCGACTTCGTTGAACTCACTGACGAGTTACATCCCTTTAACACAGAGAAAAACTAGTAAAATAGTAGTAAAAACAAACAAAAAAAACCCCAGATCGCAAATCACAGAGGGCATAATGTTCATCACTGATGTAAGAGAAACAGCTGCTCTCTAGGTTATCCTCAAAGTACAGATGGCCTGAGCTTCCTTTTCATCTGGATTTGAAAAGTTACAGAAAAACAAAACAAAACAAAACACATGAATCCACTACAAAAATAGCTGTGTGAATTCCTTGGGGCCTTTTCCAACGTTTTGAAAATTGACCAACTGTGTTATTCCTTTGTTACAGCTCAGCAAAAACAAACAAACAAACAATAAAACAAAAAAAAAGGATTCCTCTTTGGGATCAGAGTGCACAGACTAAGTATTTGATGTCCTCAATCTTAGCGACATCCAAGGAAAACCCAGACACTGGGCTGAGGCTGGGGCATGTGTGATGCAAGTATGAATGCAGAACACTTGTGTTTTAAGTCATTTTTCCCTCTGGAAGAAGAACCAGTGGCTAAAGGTGAGGGTAAACCAGACTTCCCTAATAAGGGTCTTCTCTGTTCTGTGGAGTGGGACTTTGCAATAATGGCTTCAGTTTCTCTTTGCTCAAGTAGAGTATTGATGGTCCCCATGCTTTTTTGTTTTATTTTGTTTTGGTTTTTGTTTGTTTGTTTGGGGTTTTTTTTGTTACTGACAGGAGGGAAGGTGTTTTATTAATATTTTGGTTTGCTCTTCAGCACTCTGGAGAATGACTACTTGACTGGAACAGTGTCCTGGTATGGGCATGATTACTGCCCAGAGTTGGTTCATTTCCTGAGGTTCCCCTCCCCCTTCTGTTGTAAGGTCCAGAGGTGGGTGCAGGGGGGCACACCACGTGGTTCTGGTACCAGGAAGTCTTGGGCTGCACACACAAGTCACGCGCACGAGTCAGGTGATCTGTGCTGTCTCTTAGAGTGTTGGAACCCACCCCTGGGCGCGGGACTTTTGAACCAATTGGCCATTCAGTGGATGCGAAGTGCCTATTGGTCAGTTCCACGCTCCCCTAATGAGGTATTTAAGGGGGTGTAATGGCTGTTAGTTGGTTTTTTCTCTCTCTCCACCACCGCCGGGGGGAACTCACGCCTCCACCCCGTCCAGCAGCAGCCACGCGCTCTGCAGCCAACAGCAGCAGCCGCATCATCAGGGTTTGGAAAGCGGCAAAGGCAAACCTCTTTTCCCCTTTATTCAGGACGAGCTCTTTCTCTTTTCTCTTTACCTCGGGAAAAGCACTGTATCATGCATGTGTTTTGTGGGTGTTCCATGAGCAGCTAGGATTGCTTTTGTATTAGGCTCTCTGTTTCCTAAGTTCTGACTGTTTAAACTGTTTGATTCTGTGTTTTAAGTGACTTTGTGTATTTGTTCTTGCCAATGGAAAATCCAAAGAACCCGGGGAAACTATTCCTGGAACCCCCACGATTATTAATAGTAATTAAAAATTAATAATCACAACAAACAGGTTACCTAAGATTTGGAAAACATAATGTGCCCCTGTCAATTTTGGTTCACACATGCTCTTTCTCACCAAAGTATCTCAGTGTCTAAGGTGGGGGAAGAAATCATTTCCTCTGTCTTTGTTGTCTCTCAGAGAAGCTTAGGCAAATAATTTACAGCAGATTACTCACTTTTATGTGGAGAGGCATGATTCTATATCTCATATTCCTCACCTTGTCCCAGTGCTTGGCACAGAGTGAGAGAACAGCCAGTAAAAAGCCTGGCTTTGCCTCATCTTCCAGCATAAGAACCTTCCTGGAAGTACTTTTCCAACAGTCTCTTTAAAAAAAACCATATTTTCAATTATATCAGAGAATCAACAAGTAATACATTGTCTCTGAGATCAAAACTGAGGCTGAGCATGTGCTTAGGTGTTCTGAAGCTACCTCAGCTGGAAGAAGATGCATATGATCCTCTTGGAGCTTAAGACATTTTATAACCCAAGTACATGCCAATATAATCTCTCCTCTGATACTTCCTACTTTTCGTTGGAGAAGAGGAGGGAAGAGGGCAAGGATCATTCAGTACTGGAACTCTAACGTCATTTACATGCTCACAGTTTTCCTAGTCACTGTACTTAATCTGAAGATGTAGACTTCCTCTCAAGGAATATTTTAAAGCACCTTAGCAACTCTCCTCCTGTTATTTGCCCTTCAGACATTTCTTACCTACTCTGTTTTCTTCATAGGAAGCTAGGATGCAGACTCAGACACTTCATGGTAGCTATTTATATCTCTGAAGGTCACTTCAGGAGCACACTGATTAGAGATGATCTATCAGTTTCATAAACGTGCTCCAGTCCCATCAGTATCTATAGCATACCAGTTCCTTCAGTGATAGATGGAAATTCAGTAATTATTTATCTGATAAGTTGTGAGGCCATAAAGGCTAGGATGCATCTTACTGCAGAGGAGAAAAAACATTTTATTGAATAAAAGCAATTGCAAGATTTGACTGTGTGCAATATTAAAAACGTAAAGAAGCCATCTGTCTTTACTTCATGCAGAATGCTTTTGTGTGCTATGCAGTCATTAATGATGCATACTGAAGAGTTTGCTATATTTGTTCAAAGTGAAGCTAGCACTGCACCTAACGGAACACCAATTAGGGGTCCTAGAAGTCAAAATGCTGCAGAGAAAGATAAATGAATTATCTAGCAACAAAAAAACCCCAAACAAACAAAACCAAAACACAAACAGCCCCCCAAAACCAAACAAAGAAACAAAAACCAACAAACCAAAACCAAAACAAAAACTGCCCCCACCTACCACATCACCACATTTGTGCATTCCTGATGTAGAGCAACAAATATAGAAGAATAAAAAAGGCATTTTTTTTGGAGAAAATCCTCTATGCCCTTCCTCTTCATACGCATGTTTTTAGCATAGGTAAACATAGGCCATTCACACATATCCTGTACAAACGAGTAAGTAGTGCTCCATTTATAGTTCACTTGAGGAAGGAAGCTGATGGAACAGTGCTTCATTGTATCTATCTATGTAAGCTTAAATATACACACACACACAGAGAAATTGTGTATATTGAGTTTGCAAGGCTAAATTCAAACATATGAAAGACTGAGTAACAAACACCCAGTTTAAGCAAAATCTGTAAACTGTTTAAAGGGCACTAATGTTCCAAACTCTTACAGTAAAAATAGATGTCATTATGCAGCTCAGAGTATACTGCTTCTCATTAACTTCAGCACTGGCTTATGTGCAGCTCATGAAGCTGAAATAACAGCACTATCATTGCCAAAACTCAACTTTTGCTTGTGTAATTTGAATGTAACACCTCCCCTCCACTGTGTATGCCTTATGAGAGAGTCTTTACATCTTCAGACACTACTTTTCCATAAGACACTAACAATATTTAATATATATCTCATTAAAGACTAATTTGCACTTGCTTGTGACACAGCAAGTGTCATCAAGTCTACAAACAGCATTTTAAAATATATTTTGCTTTTCTTTTTTTTTTTAACAACAGTTTTGCATAAAGTTTTCAGAGCTTTTAAAATAACACAGACAGAAGAGAAAGCCAAGGTTACTTGTGACACAGGTTTGAGCAATCCAGAGGTTTTACACTTTTAGTTGTTTTGCCTGGGACTGTCAAAGGCTCCCACAGCAGTTCTGTGTCCCTGCCTGCAGGGACGTCCACCAGACTCGGTGAAACTTGCACTCTCTTGCTGCGTTTCACACCTGTATGTTTACAGCCGGAGAAGGCTGAGACTCAGTTAGGGGATATAATTCTCCATGTTCTTCCACACATCAACAGAAAAATCTAAAACTATTAACGCACTTTTACCTCAAGCCTCCTCTCTACTTGCTGACCTCTTCATCTTTATCTCCTCTTCCCATCCCTACAGCAGCCACAGTCCATTTGGCAGTCACATGACTGAACTGGTTTCTCTTTATGTTCATTCCTTGGCTCTCTTCTCCCCTCCTCACCCTGAGACACCCTATCTCCTGCTCTGGGCTGTTTGTCTTCTCTGCCCTAAACCCTCTTGCCAGCTATGAGGATTAAGGCCAGGATTTAGCCCTGGGCATCATCAGCCTTCCTCATCAGTCTTAGTACTCCTGTTTGACTTTAACTGAGTCTATATATGCACATGTATGGCTCCAAGTCTTGTGATTTCTGAAGAAGGAAAGGTAACAGACATTTTTCCTCAGAGAATGAACTCACAAATAATGCGATAAACTCATGAGAGTTGGTGACACTGAATACTGTACATTGTTGAGTGGCTTTGAAAATCACTAATGTGCAGTAAAACAGACTACTCCAAAGAATTCTGTGAGCTGGCCAATACGTTCTCCCTCTATCTGTGGAAAATACTCAGCTTGCAGACAGGACAGCAAGACATTCCCCGGCACCTCACTCACCCACTGGCCTGAGTTTTGGAGAATGTAAAAGGCAGCTGAGACAGAGGATCAAGCAATCACAGAGTCATAAGGACCTTTGGAGATTGTCTAGTTCCATCCCCTTGCTAAGGCAAGTTTGCCTAGAGCGGGTTGCACAGGACTGCATCCAGGCAGATATTGAGTATCTCCAGAAAAGGGGAGTCTACAACCTCTCTGGGCAGCCAGCTACAGTACTGTCATGCTCAGAGTAAAATGTTTTTTGTTCATGTTCAGACAGTACCAAAAAGCAAAGAAGAAATGCTTTAGGAAGAAAAGAGCTACATAAACTAGAGGACTCAGTACGATGTAAAGAAGAGCATAAGTTTGATTTATTGTTTCTAAAGGTGTTTGTAAAGCTTTAGAAAAGTCTGTTGTGCCTCCAGTAGTTATTTGTCCTGGTGATGCAGATCTGGACTTGTTTTCATTTGAAGCATGTGAAGTCTTGAAAAATGGAGGCATTACTCCCTATTCTGTCACTTGTTTCTCTGTTAGTTTCTGAAGAAGAAATGAGTCCATCTTAATTTATAATAGAAGTGAATAAAGTAAAAAATTAGGAGAACAAGAGGAAATAATTGTGGCATTTCCAATGAGCAACAGACCATATAGAACAGCATTTTTGAAATGTTTCTGTTTTTCTTTAAAAAAAAAAAAAAGAATTCTCTTCTGCTGCCCTGCTGATGTACAGCTGTTGAAGTACTGCTCTATCATTGTTGGTGGTTGAGAAGGAGTCACAGGAGAACAGGAATCTGAGGTAGAAGGCAAAGAAGTGGATAAATGAGTCTGACACTAGCAGGAGTTCAGAGAAGAGATGAGCCATAGAGTAACAACTCTTGGTGCTAACCCATGAACCAGAAAGAAGCAGCAACCCAGGAAAGGGTCAAACTTCCTTTCTTGCCTCAAAAAGATTGGAAACATGCAAGATATTATATCTTTCAGACATAAGCAGAGAAAGATATTGAATTTCCAGGCAAGACAGAGTATGTGTTCAAGGCTAATTTAGTTTCAGTTAACCTCCATGAATGTGACAAGAGTCCTGAGGCTGAAAAGAGTGAAGGAGCAAAGGAGATGGTATTTATCCTTTTGAAATAGTATCTGTCCTTGGGTTTTCAACCTCTTCTTTAATACGTGACAGCTGCAGGCCAACTCTTCTTTCTACATAGTCCCTCAGATTGTTCCAGGAAAAACATAATCTCCTCCTTAACCTAGACAAACAAACCTTGAGCAGCATACATCCACTTCCAAGGATTTTGATCAGAGATTGTTTCTTGCGAATGGTGCAACATTGCCTTTTATGCCTAGCTCAGCTCACCAATGTGGCTGTGTCACACCACCCAGTCCTATCACATATTTGAATGCGCTGCAGTTCTTGTCACTAATAATATCAGAGCAAGAATGGTTTGGAGGGCACGTAAAAGCTGAACAAATACACAGGATTGCCATCTCCTGCTAGAACTCTCTGGCCCAAGGAGAAGCCATCCCATGTTACTGTATAAAGGCAGAACTCTTTGGAGAACATGAGGAGAAAAGCATAAAGTGTATCACCACGGCTGTGATGTACAATGGTTTAGGAATTATCTTTGTGTTTCTCAAGTATTTGTTTTTACCTCAAATGTGATAGATCTTCCTTCTTCTTTTGTATTTTTATTCTGAGTCAGTCTTCTCCCTTTTTGCTTCTTCTCTTTTCTCATGTCATTGAGACTATGGTACCAATTCCAGCTTTGAGTTAACAAATGCAGTCTCCAGGTTCTGTAATTTTGTTGTATGGATTTTCAGAGAGATTCAATCTAATACTTTCTAAGGATTTTGAAGAAATTAATCTCAAATTTTATTGATTCAGCAGAAGCTTAATGCTATTCCATATTGCAGCCTCCCCACTAGTAATTTGGGGACACTGGAAGAGTTTGTTTCAAGACTTTTCTGTTCCTTTCTACACCATTCAATGGACTTCTACTTTATTCCAGTATGCTTTTTAAAAGAAGAAATACAGCTAATCTTTTACAGCTTATAGTGATACCTTATCAGCATTACTTTAGAGGATCAATTTCCACTGAATGTTCAGAAATGCACGATAAATCTGAAGTATCAGTCTCAGTTCTCATCAGAAAACACCTGTTGACCCTGGGACTCAAACCAATATAGTGTGATCTCATCTGAAATCTGATTAATAAGCTTCATGTCATGAGCTAGAGGCTTGCACTTAACCATGACTAGCAGAGGCATCTAGAAGAGAAGTGAAGCAAAGCAAGTTCTCATCCTGAAGGGCACTATTAAGTATTTCAGTTTGCTTCCATAAACATCAGAATGACAAGATTAACTATTTTAATTAACCCAGCTTTTGGCTTTGCAGGCTTGGTCAAAACCTTTTCTCTTTTGTAAAAGCAAGCTTGCTCTCCATGTGTACTCTTCCACCAGATGTCTCTCTCCTGGACTTTCCCATGCTGAAAACTCTTTAGCAAAGGTAGAAAAATCTACCTGGCAGACAACTTGCACTGCTAAAAATAATCTCACCTATTGCACTGAGCGGGAAGGGCAAGGAGTATTCAGAATGTGTATCTATTGATCCTATTATTCACATGCCAGAAGTAATTGCTCACTTAGTGCATGTTTATAGGTCTATACTAACTCCTGGTTTCCTCACAGCATGTCAGGAATGAAAAAAAAAAAAAATCATCTATGTTATTTCTGGAGTGCATGGAAAGCCACAGAAGTTTCTATGTCAGGTCTGGAATAAGATGACTGCCTAGAACAGACTCTTCTGGTGGCCAGTGCTACCACAAAGTTTTACAAACAGGTCAAGATGCAGCAAGGACCTTGTGAATGTGTGCCTTAGGGCTCACAGCATCTCTGATGTGCTAAAGACAGCAGTCTGCACTACAGATCTCATTTTGAGCAAGTTTTTCCCTGTCTTTTTTCTTCAATGAACTGTGATCCTAACGTTCAGTTATGCTTCAGGTCTGACCATGGTTCCCTGTGATATTTAGAAAGAGTTGGAAATCTGGATCCAAGTTGTTTGTTTTTGTGGTTTTGGTTTTTAATTCGTAGAGAGTTCATGATTGGCTGAACTTGATTCTCATCCTGGCTAGCTTCTGTGAAAGGTAAGAAGTCTCCTGTTCTCTCCATTCCCCGTATTTGGAATGAAACAGTTTTCTGGCATTTCTTGCTGTGACTAGCAAGATCAGTCCATGGCCTGTTCCAATTTACTACTATTACAGTGTGCAAAGATCTAGCCACTTTCATAGGTGCCACATAAAGTGCTGTTTCTCTGGGCTTTTATCTCTAGAACTTCCTCCATTCATTCTCTGTTGTCACCACAAGCTTGAGTACCTCAAGCCTATTACTGGCAGAAATGTGGAGCAGAAATTAGCTTCAAAACGCAGCTCAGTCTAGCTATCTGCAGAGCTAGATAAAAGTTGGACAAAGATGGGCTCCCAGTGCCATAGCCAGAGGAAAAGGCTTATAGTGTCCTAACAGAAATCTTCTTTTGAAGACAGCCAGCCACAGGAGGTTAAAACAGGTTAGAGAATGAGCTAACAGTTAAATAAAAAGCTTCAAAAAACATTAATCTAAATTTACTCCCTCTTCCTTGTATGCGTATTTGCATAGTCATGTACCAGTGACCAAAATAATTGTGTGTTGTTTCGGTTTAAAAACCAGAAAATTTCTATCCTTACCCTTCTCTTTGGCAAAACACTTAGTGCATAATGCAAGACTCCTCTCCTCTCCTCTCCTCTCCTCTCCTCCAAAATGCTTTAAGCTACAGTAGAAAAGCCTCTTGTGAATCAGCTAAAAACTTGTCCCTTGGCATGTTTGTTCTAATTCACTGAAGCAACCTCTTTCAGTAGGGAACACAGAGCTTAACACCAGACATGTTGATGTGACAGGTGGCAATTGGACAGCACTAGGACAACTGCCAAAAAAGCTGCCTGCAGCTGTGTGACCACTAAGGATACACGTTGTTTAATCAGTAAACATAAAGCAGGAGCACCTTGAACATGTCATATCTTCATGTCTTCTTCCTGCCAGGAATGCTTGTATGCCATGGTCTAACTTCCAAGACTGAACAGAGCTCCTGGAAGAGGTATTGCTGCAGATTATAAAGTAGGATTGAGAATTACAGAATTTACTTGCCAACTGCTTGTAATTCTTTTTGAAACACAAAACATTAAATGTTGGATTCATAGCTGCTATAGCTGCCTGGGAGCACTGACAGATGAGGAACCACAAGACGTAAAGGGAGGAGAGCTGACATTTCGGTTCAGATGCAGCCAGTGCACTTTCTGCTGTTGCTTTTAACATGTTGTCTGTAGGAAAGTGGAAGACCTTTGAGTCTTTGGAAGAGCTTCAGCTCTTCAGAAGAGGCATGAAGGAAAAATAAGGAGACGGCAAAAGAGTCAGGTTTAGAGGCAGGAAATCTAAGCAATTAAGCCTGACCAGGTCTATCGGGGAATGAATTAATCTCAAATAATTCTAGTCATTGAGTATGGGAGGAGGGAGAGCTTTGCACCTTAGTCCATGCCTGGGGCTCCACAAGTGTAGGATAAATGTAAGTGAAGTGTAAATGTAAGTGGTTGAAGTACTAGTGGAGAAATTAGCTGGGAAAGGTTTGGATGGGTTTCCACCATTGTGGTTTCCAGAACCAAAGGGATCTTGCCACTGGTCCAGAATTAAATACCTACTGACCCCAAACCCCTCCAAAAAGATCAGTGATAAATATTTCCTCCCTCAAGAAATGAAACCTTGGTGTGATGAATTAGTATCAAAATACTTGCTAAGCATTTCGCAGTAAGGGAGGGGATTTTGCCAAATTTTTAAATGAGGAATTATATCAAATGGAGTTTTTCCTGAGCACAGAATAATGGAAGGGCCAAATGATCTCATGCTTCTGTCTTACCTTTTATTGTCTTTCTCTGTTTTCCTGCTTAAACAGTTCTGGCAGTGTGATAAGGCAATTTTTTCCAGTGTGATAAAGATAAATGTAACTATAGACATAAGGATTACAGGGAGAGACAGATGGAGAAAAGGAAGAAAAACGCAGATAAAGGATGAAGTATGTGGTATTGAGGTACATGTGTCATCACTGAAGATGCTCAGTTCATTCAGTCTGTCACAGAATCCCTGTAAGTCAGAAAAGCTCCTAATATGGCAAGGATTTTCATGTGAAGTACATGAACAGAAGGCAATGTCATGGATTGAGTTGAAAGGGCTCCCAAAACAACATCACAAGGTGCAGGTGGTTCCAGGGGTGGAAAATGTTACTGGACTTGACTGTCCCAGGGGTGGGATCACAGCCCCAGCATTTGGACTGCTCATGGACTGATCCAGGCTGTACTGGAACAGAGAGGGTCTCCAAAGTGCCTGCAGTGAGCAATCTTCCATGCACTGTGAAGCAATCTCATTTTCAGTGAAAATGGGCAATGACTGACATATGATGTCAAGTGTTTGATGTTGATTGCTGTTGGGCATGATGCAGATAAAGGGTGGAGAATGTCATGGATTGAACTGAACCTGCTGCTGTTATTCACACCATGCTCCAGTCATGTCAGCTTCAAAACTGAAAGTGCTAACTGGAGCAAAGTATGATGGGGCTTGAAGCTGAGATTGCAACGTGGGAGGCTTCCTGTTCTGGTTGCTCCTGCTGGGTTGCAGTTTCTTGGGTGCTGGCTCTTTTCTGCATGCATGGCAGTGGAACAGGTGGGACTTGGGTAGCTGCTGGTTTTAGTTTTCTGTTTTATGCTGTTTTTTTTCCCCTATATTTCACTGTGCTTCTGCAAATAGGCAAAACTAAGGTAATCCTGAATTGTATAATTAGATTAGCTAGATTATTAGCTAAGGTAATCTGCTGAAGCTAGGATATTAGGTAAGCCATCTGCCAAATATTGTGCTGTCTTGCTGCTCACTACATTGCCCCAAAAAAATGAATGCGAGTGGCAGTTTTGGTGTTGTGTTTGCACTGGGGGAACTCAGATACTGAAAGAGAGGACAAAATTGTGGGTTTGAGGCACTGAGGTGTCCCAAACTATAGAGTACAGATCTCCAGAGGGTGTGGTGGTAGGCTGAAACAGGTCCACTTTGGGTTCAGGCATGGTCCCTTGCTCCCCCTCCCCCTTCCAGAGTGAGGAGAGATGCAGGAAAGAGAAAAAAAGAACCTGGAGCCACTGAGTCCAAGGACCAGGGCTTGTTCAGACTTGGTTTGTTCCTATTTACACCCTGTGGTAAACAAGGTACATACACTTGGCTTGTGCCTGCCTCATGCAAGGCCTATGTTTTTCCAAATTTGGTAAAGCAAGCACAGGACTTCACCTAATATGGTGTGCAAAGTGCACCTAATATGCTCTGGCAAAGTGCCATTATGATTGGTTAATCTCAGTTGCCCATTGGAACAATTAAGACTAAGGCCATTGATAAAAGTAGGCCAGAAGTCGTAAACAACTCACCTTGCCTTGTTACCCTATGCCTCATCTCACCTTGCCTTACCGAGTCTTGCCTTGCTTAATATCCAGCTGTAAATGGTTAAGCCTTCCTGGGGGACTTACCTGAGCTGGATCCTGATTCCTCCCTGGGTATGGTCTGACCTGCACCCAGGTGTCGAGTTTAGTCCCTTCCACTTCATGCTGAGACCTCCTATAAAGGAGGTGGGGGGGGAGGGGGCAGGAATGAACTTCTTGTTTCTTCCTTTCTGGGTCCCTGCTCTTCACCAGCCAGCATCTTGCTTTCTCTGCTGCCCCTCTTACCATGCGCTCTCCAGCAAACATGTGAGGAGAGCAGCCATATTTGGAACTCTAACTTGCCTCATTTCACCGTCATCTTGCATCTATCTGAGTATATCACCAATTTCCAACTTCACCACTTTGATTCAATTTCCACCCACTCCCATGTATGGGTTGTATTTTTTATTTTATACTTTGTTTTTCCTTCCCCATATCCTCTGTAATTCCCCTTACCTAAAATGCCTTCTATTTATTGTTAAAGTTTATTTTTTACTTCCAAATCAAATCAAGTCTATTTATTGAGATTTTGAGCTCAGGGGGGCTAACTTAAACTAATACACCTGCCTTGCTGCCTTGTCTACCAGGAAACTTTGATGTGCCTCTGTTTACCAGGGAGAAGTATGAGAGCCCACACTGTAGGCAATGAGTCTTTGCTGAAAGCTGTTTGAAACTGGCCAGCCATGGTGTGAACAATCCTGCTGGCAGGTAACAACAGCCTAGACTGTGCAGAAGAGGTAAGGACTGGGAGAGCTAAGTGCCTGCAAACAAGCTGTGTTAATGTCACTAGCAGTTACAGCTATTGCAAGTGAGTAAGCCACTCCTAGCTTGAGAGCTTACTTGCACAGACCTCACTGCAATTTGCGTTATGAGAGAAAGCAGGTTACTGCCAAGCCACAGGACATTGTGCTTGCCTGCACACCTGCAAACCTCTGTGTTGAGCTGGAGCTCCGAAGAAGGACACTGTGTGCCTGAGAACAGACTAGGACCAGGTCAGAAGACCATGCAAGCCCCAGACATCCTGTGACAGTCCTGGGAAAATCCAGAAACTTCCAGCAGTTACCATATCACTGACAGCACCATCCAAGTGTTTTGGGTATTGTCTGGGCTACAATGCAGTTCTAGAAAGGTTTTGTGAGTAAATATTCTAGGAAGCCTCTTTGTAATTAAAGCATTTTCCTTTGGTTCTATTTACTCTGTAATTGTGCCTTCTGCTTCGACAGAAAGGAGTCTCTTGAGTCCCCCTAGAGGGCAACCTACATATCGCTCTGCAGAATTCTCTTCAAAGTTCGGTTTTACATTTTGCTAGTTTTGCTAAACTGTTTGAAGTTGTTTGGTACTGCCCTATGCACTGTACACATTCTGTAATCTATTTGCACAGCCAAGCACAAAAAGACCCAGTAAATAAGTTAATTTTTTAAAAAGCTATTTAATAAATTTATTAATATTAATGACTACTATTTCATAATTCCATAACAGAGGGCTATACAGGACCAGGGAAATTGTAAATTCTTATTCTGTCCCATAATTCTGCTCTCTCTGTATAAGCTGGTTGTATGACCAGTTCTTTCTCTTCTCTTTCTTCTCTCTTTTCCTGGGAAGGCATGAGCTATTATCTGGTATTGGTGAGGACTTCAGGTCTGTCTGACACCTTGAGCAGCCTGACTAACCTTTTCTATGCAATTCTGCCTGCTTGGGCCTAATGTAAGGAGGCATGGCCAGGGAGAAAAGAGCATTTAGGCCTGGGTAAAAAGACATTGGGAGGTGGGGGCATTTGAGGCCTGGGGTTTTGGCCTGGTTTGGAAGAAGGTGGTGGGAAGCTTTGGCCTAAGGATTTTGTGTGTTTTGTATACTTCGTACTGTAGCATGTAGTTATGAATAGTACTGTCATTCAAACTTTCAATTCTTTCCAATCTGAGAAGGGTTTGAGAAGCATTAGAGTATCTGGCCCACTCCCTGTAAAACCAACACAGTTTTGGTCTGGAAAACTACTGAGCTGGAGTACAGAATGGATGCCCATGTACAGCAGCAGCACATGCTGTCCTGAGGAGGAGACAGCGTGGGGACTGGAACTGGTTTGCCCACAATCATCAACAAAGACACAGCATAAATATAGGATTAGGAACCATCGTGACTCAGATCAAAGTCCAACAAGCCCAGGATGTTTACTTTGCAGGTATTCAAGAGCTGGAGAACGAAGCTGCAGATGGCCAACAACCTGAGACACATGGGCATCCTGAGCAAGACGTGGTGCTGGTATGTGTAGACAACTTTAAGGACTTCCATTAGTTTTTCCAGCTGCTTTTGGGATCATAGCAGTCTTCAAAGATTTATCATAGAATCACAAATATAGGTTGAGCTGAAAATGACCTTTAAAGGTCATCTAGTCCAAGGTCGTCTGCAATATGAGCAGGGACATCTTCAACTACCTCAGGTTGCTTAGAGTATAGTCCAGCCTGATGCTGAATGTTACCAGGGATGGGGCATCTGGCACCTCTCTGGGCAACATGTTCTAATGCTTCACCACCCTCATTGTAAAGAGTTTCTTCCATTTGTCTAGCCTACATATACTGTATTTTAGCTTTAAGCCATCACCCCTTGTCCTGTCACAACAGACCCTGTTAAAATATCTGTTCCCTTTAAGTACTGAAACGCTTCAATAAGATCTCTACTCTACTCCAGGCTGAACAACCCCAACTCACTCAGTCTTTCTTCACAGGAGAGGTGTTCTAGCCTGTCTTGGATTCAGCCAGCTGAATTAGGTGACGAGTATTCAATACCATGCTGATATCATGCCCGCTGTATAATGAAAGTTGTGACAGAGCACAGGATTATGGGGCTTGGAGTTTAGATTGTGATGTCAGATGCTTCCCGTTTCCGAGGGCTTCTTCTGGCTTTGAGCTTAGTTTGTGCGTCTCTTCTGCTTTGCTGGCTGCAGGCTTGGATGCTGCTCTTTTCCTCTTGCTGGCTTGTATGCTGATTTTTTTTTTTTTTGCTGGTTTGGCTTGTTTGCTCTTTCCATCAAACTCACTTTATCTCAACCCACAGGGCTTTTTTTGTGGTACCTTCGCTCCTGGTCTACATGTGGCTTGCTTGTGTGAGCAGACTGTTTTTGGAACTCAGCCATTGGCTGGGTCAAAACCAGGACACAGCCCTCTAAATGTTATTGTGGCCCTCCTCTGGACCTGCTCCAGCAGGTCTATGCCTTTCTTTTGCAGAGGAATCCAGAGCTGTACATGTTTAGGTATATGCTCAGTTCTTCTGCTATTTATTTTTTCCAGAATGTTTGTTAGCTCTGCACAAGAGGCAGAGCTAATTGAAGTACTTATGGTCTACTTATGGTCTACAGTTATTGTGACTGTTTCAAGGCATGCTAAAAGTATTACCACATTTGAAGAGGTTGAATTTTGAGAATCAGAACATTCTGAAGCACTGCACATTTTTTTTTATTTATAAGTTGTGCAAACTGGTGCTATGATAAATGTGTGACTGCAGGAATGAGCTAAGGTAGGCAGGGATATTTTCTATATTTGTATCCCCCAAAAAAGTCTTGTATATCTCTTTGTACATGGTTAATTGTTGCTGTCTGAGCTCTTTTAGAAGACCTATAGCTGAAGAACTGTGAGGTTATTGCATACCATTTAATTGTACCTTGAAGCTCTACATGTCCATGGGAAGTATCACACAATTTACCTGAAGCTCCACATCTACATTTCTTGTGCCTTTGCTTACTCTCCAGTCTTTTATCAGGAACTATAAACGTGGTTTTCCTGACTTTGCAGTGATCTGCTCCAAGGTTTCCTCAGACAGAAAGCAATATCTTAAACGTGACAGCCATACACAGAGGTGCTGTGAAAGCAGGTATGGAAATACACTCAAGCCAACACTGAGCAGCTGCTCTGCTGATTACACTGGAATTACATTACATCTGTCAGGCACTAGAATAGGTTACTAACGGAAGTGCTGGAATCACTATCCCTAGAGGTGTTCAAGAATTGGTGTGGGCATGGTAATCCAGGATATAGTTTAACGGCCATAACAGTCTTAAAGTTGACAGCTGGACTCAGTGAGCTTATAGGTCTTATCTAACCAAAATTCAGTTAATTCTCCACTTTCTGTGGTGATGAGATAGTTTTTCTTTGTTAAGAGAAGTCCAAATACCAAATAGCTTGAGGCTTCTCTTGTGTAAGGGCAAGTTTCTTTTATATCCCTTCTGGTCTGATGGGAAACTATGAAAGAAGAGGATCCATACAGCTGGTTGTCACAGTTGTGTTGTTTTTTTTTTTAATTGCCATTGACTTAAGAGCGAAACAGGTGCTATGTCACGCTATTACAATTCTTCAGATCTTATGCTTGAACTAGATATGTAAAGGGAACTGTTCATGCAAGGAAGGAAATTGGGTTCAGTAAACTGGTATTCTGATAAATCCATCCTCTATACTAATTTGATCNGTGGGGTTTTTCTTTGTTTTTTTTTTTTTTTTTTTAATGCAAGCATACAATGTTCGAATGTCAAAAGACTTAGACTAGAACGAATAATAGGTCAGTGACTAACCTTTCTCTAGTTACAGTGGAGAATTCCAGATTCCAGCTGCAATGTAATTAAATTCTCCTTCTCCAAGGAGATTGATATTTATGTTTAGGAAAGGTGTGGTGGGTTTAGGAAATCCCCTCCCCAAATTAAAATTTACCAGACCATCTCAGACATCTTGGAAGTAAGATAAACCTATGTTTTGCAGCAAAGCTAAATTTGTAAGCATATATGCAAGATATATTTACATGTATTTACAACTATATACAATTCAGAATTAATACAGAAATAAAATCTTCCCCTCACCCCATTGACAAAGAAAGCCCAGAAGGGGCCACAGCCACTCTCTCTCTCCCCATACAGAAAACAACTAGCAAGACCTCACATGTTATCTGGTCAGTCAAGGTTAGTAGAGGAGTTAAAGAGGAGTGAAGAAACAGCAACAGAGCTAGTGCCTAAGAGCCAAGAAAAACAAAATTGCTTATATATTGGCTTTTTATACTTCTTAGAAAACCAATGAATGATACTGACTTTATAATTATTATTCTTTTACCACCAATGCCCTGCTTGTTCAGATTCTGCGTTGAACTTTGAGGAAAATACTGATTTCTCTTATTCTCTTATAATTTTCCAATAAGCCTTAAACTACCACTAAAGGTATTACAAATCCTTGATGGAGGTCTTGATACAAGAATGTACTTATAGCTATCACTTCTTCCTCTGGAAATGAAAGGATAGTGGAAGTTTTCCTAGTTACATAAGTGATGCTACCTGAAATCTGCAGTTCCAACAAAAATGTAGTGTGGTAATAGCAAGTGCTAAATATCTTTAAAATAATGCTTAATTTTGTTGTTCATTCTGAATAGTACAACTAAATCCACTACCTGATGCTGTTGAAATAGCTTGTTATGTTCATGACCAAAGTAGTTTTGTGATCTACAACCAGGAAAATCTTAAAAATGTGTTTACTAACCAACTTTGCTGGATCATGGCTTGAGGAGTCAAATTTTGCAATAAACTAAAGGCAATTTAAAGAGACTGCAAAAGCAGATTTGATTATCATCTTCTTTTGGGAGACTAAAAATAGGTGGTTTAAATATTCTTCAAATATTTCAGGTATAATTTGACCATACCACATGATAATAAAACCCATACTTGGTTTTGACTGTCTTAAGAGAATGCTATCTGTTAAAAGAGCATTATGTTTTAGGGAAAAAAAAATTGGATGAGTTGCTAATTTTTTCCAATTTTGTGTAATTATGTACATGTCCTGAAGGTCAAACTACATTACATGTGTTCTAAATAGGCTGAATCCACTCTGGAAATACCATAATCAGAAGAGTTCACTAAATTAAGTTTGAGAGTTCACTGAATTCACCTCATAGATGTTGCTGAATTCTAAATTTAAATTAGGAAAGTTATTTCAGAGATATAAACCAATGTTTTTGGAATTCAAGCCACTTATGAAACAAGTTTTTATGTATAAGAGAGCAAGCTGAAAGTCACTGTGATTAACAGAAAATGTAATCCTTACAAAATCCAAATGGTCTTTATTATCTCTATATCATTAACATCCATACAATTTTTACTCTTAAAGGGTCTTTTCCTAAGCACTGTGGGGCTCTCATTTTCTGAACCATGAAGCTGACTGCGCTCAGCAAGATACCATCATGCTCACACTTGGGATAAATTCTGCTCAGGTAATAAATAAAATTTATTAGGCTGCTATTGTACCGATTACCCAGAGAATGCTCATGGAAAACTCAGCATTTAATTCACCACTCTAAACCTCTTAAAGCAGCTTGTAGATTTTACTAGTTAGAAAAAAGAAAAAAAAAAAAAGCCAGCCACAGCTAGCTTGCTAGAACTTCTGTTCTTGCTAAAACTTGCGGGATCTTTATTTGCCCCTAAAGTCCACTCACCAGTCAGAGTTTATTTATAGAAACGCAGTATTGCATAGACAAATGTAGCATTGTCCTGCATGGAAACTGACTAGATAGCATGTGACAGACATGACTTCAGAAAGCCTGCTTAACTCACATGGGCAATAAATGCTTGACATTGAAAGCAGCCTAAGCATTCAACCAATCTGCTGGCTTGGTGAATCCTGAAAGCTAAACTTGTCCACACGGTTTTTTCCTCACAATTCTTAGACACTCCAGTTAAGCTGCAGAGAGATGGAAAAGACATGAGTCAGCATTTTATTTCATTCAGCTCTCACTATTTTGAGATAGTTGCAAACAGTTTCTAATCCTTCTTATATGCTGGACTCATCAGTAAAAGACACCCTGTCCCACTCAGCAGAACTTCAGACTCAGAAGACGGTGCAGCAATTTCTGGGAGCCTCATTGGAAGGCCTTTGGACAGTGTTGGAAGGGATAACTAGGGGTCATAGCATAACTGCGGTGGCAAAAGCATTTTTGGGTGTCCTTGGGTTTGTGCAAATTGAAGGTTTTTGGTGGTGGTTTCGGTTTGTTTGTTTGTTTTTTAAATACAAGCAGCTCCCTGTGTTATTGTACCTTAAATGTCACTATATTGAAAATACAGTATTTCAAAGCCCTACAAATATTGCTTCAGATGGACAGAGGCAGGCTATGAATCACCAAACTTTATTTGCAAGCCGATTACGGTTTTCATGTAAATGGCATTTTCTTATTATTTGTCAGTTTGGTTGAAGCTGAGAGAATATTTTCTTGCCAAGTCTTCTTAGTATGCTGTCTCCCCACTTACCTCACTTCTCTGCCTTCTGTTCCCCTTTATCACAGTGTCTGAGTCACTGTGTGATTTCGACAGAAAACAACAAGAGCCTGAGACGTAAGCTTGGTTGTCTGGAGTGACATTTCTTGTGAATGACCACAATGCAAGTGGCATTTACAAGGCAGCCTTTTGAAAAGGCAACAAATGATGTAGTGCTGTCAAACAATCTTTTTATCCTTCTTTAAAGGAGGATGGACAGTTGCCATCCACTGTTTGACTGTCAAAATGCTTCTGTGTACAGTCAAAAGACGCTGTCTTTAAATTGCTTGATTTTGCGATCTGCTTAGTCTATCTGACTAAGTGCTTGAACGCTGATGTTGAAAGTGATGCGTTTTTATCACCCTCACTGAGATTCAGACATTGTTTTCCTGTTTTCTAGTAGGAAGAAGGAATGAAGTATGTTAGTCACAGCTGGACTCAAGATTGAACTAAATCTAGATGTACAGGGTCACTTGCACCCCTGGACCACAGTGAAGAGCAGCCTGAGATGCCTCCTCTGGCTCATACCACAAACACACTCTGCTGTGCTTGTCCTTTCAGAGGGACAGCTACATTAACAATCTAGGAACATTTTTTGCATGAAGTTATGTGGGTTAGCAGTGTCCTAGATTCACTACAGGTGTGATCAGTCCTAGTCCTCAACTTCTTGTCAACTGCCCATGAAAATCCAAATACTCATGCTGAAAAAAATATTCCATATATTCCATGCTTCAAACATATTGGACCAATTGGAGGGCTTGGAGCTGCTGTAAATAATTTTACTCCAATTGTTTTTCCCCATTACACTGGTAGGAGTAAGCCTTGCAGAAAGCTTTATCAGTCATTTCCTACAACAGTCTCTTATTCTCAGCTTCCTTAACCACTTCTGTATATAATTTCTTGTCATATATCTAATTAGGATATGACATCAGAAAGACAAAGGCCTATAACTTGAATATATGCTTAGTGAAACAGAGGATTTGCTCAGCTAGGGCTTTAAGTTTCTTGATTACATTATATAATTTTGAGGGAGTATTGCACCAAACAAATTTCTATGCAGGCATGTGTTGTAAGATCTCTCCCTGTGAAAAAAAAATTCAGCCTCACCTGAACCCTTCCTAAATTCTATTGCTGCATCAATTCAACTCCCCAGACTGATATCTGGTGAAGGGATTTATTTTCAGATATTTCAAGTCTTCACTCTTTCCAACTAAGGCATTTAGAAGAGATCAAAATGCTATACCTCCAACTGCTAACACACTAGTTACAATTGTTAATCCCATTCTTTAAACAGATCCAACTTATTGGGTTGTTCCATTTTATTAAACTTTAGAGATAAGCATATGATCAAACAAACTTCATTAATACCTGGCAGCCTAAATCTGCTGTAGCTGTGAGAAAAAATGTCTTGGCATTTCATTGCCACAGCAAAGGAGCTGCAAACACTCCTAATATTGCTTTAAAGAAGTGATGCTGGGAATACGTCTTTGGGAAAAACAAAAACAACAGAACAACAACATCAAAAACCCCAAAACTGGAGGATCTGTTAATAAGTAGGAATGGAAAGAGAGTAAAATGAGTGTGACAGACATTAAGAGGAAGAGAAAAAAAGGAGGTCGGGTATAAAATACCTGAATAGAAGGCAACTGTTGCATTTGGAGTATGATCTAAGAAGTAGCCAGAAATTTGTGACTGAGGAATTCATCAGTTCATAGACAGGAGCAAAAAGCTCTTTCTCTGACACTGTTGTTGGTGGTTTCCACTGGTAGTAAGCTGATCAGTTTGAAAAATACCTCTTCTTGGAGAACAGAGGTTTCTAGGAATTGAAGGCCTTTTGACAAAGTCTCAAAGTATTTGAAAAACACTGATGGAAATCAAAACACTCAAATTTTACTTTAATCAGATTGCAGAATTCAGTTTAGAGAAATAACATCTTGGTTTTAGTTAGTGAATGCTAAACAGATTTATTTAAGACTGACCTTGCACACAAAAATCTATCATTCACAAAGTTATAGATGAGAATTGTAAATAGTACAATTTAACATTAACTTCTGACTAATCAAGAGGTGGAAATGTAATAATTAACTTCCAAGACACTACTCACAGTGTCAAAACCTGCTGTGATTGGTCCAAGCTTAACCATCTAACTTTGACACCTCTAGGTACACTGACTCTAGGCTACACTGACTTCGTAGCCTCTAAAGATGTCAATGAACGTCAAAGAGGTAATGCTGAAGAAATCAAGTGATTCAAAACCTTAAATCAGCATTGATTGTGAAAAAAATATCCTTATTGAGACAACTTTATAAGCATTACTTTTATATATATATATATATA
>VWZI01020793.1:104107-118835 GCA_013396835.1 Psilopogon haemacephalus | reverse complement strand
ATCCTGGGCCCCTTCTCGCTGCCGCTGCCGCTGCCCCCCCCTGCCGCCCCCCGCTGCTCCTCCACCTGCTCTGCAACAAGCCGCCTGGAGACCGAGAACTGGTCAGCTGCGTTTTGCAGCCTGCTTCTGTTCTTCAGCACCAGCAACTACGAGACCGCGACTTTGCTTTTTCGGACTAAACCCCTGCCGCGGTGGTATCCCTTCTCCCTTACTCCCTCCTCCTCCCGGGTTTTTCTGTATCCCTTCCCCCCGCTTCCTGTGANGGGGAGCGGCAGGGAGTGGCAGCGGCAGCGAGAAGGGGCCGAGGATGTGAGAGAGAGGGAGGGGGGGCTGAGCGGGGGTTCTTATAGTCCAAATCCGGGCAGGAGATGGGAGTGTTCAACCATGCCACCTGGGAGGCACGGGGCCAGACCACCTCTGGGACAAGGCAGGGGGGTCCCAGGTGGCTTAACCCTTTACAGCCTTTATGTCTGAGCTGTTGTCATACGGTACGGGATACTCTTTTGGTCAGTTTGGGTCAGCTGGCCTGGCTCTGTCCTCCCAAGATCTTGCCCATTCCTCAGCCTGTTGTTGGGAGTGGGAAATGTTGGAAAAGCAGCCAAAACATTGGTGTGTTATCAACACCTAGCAACCACTGCGAAACACAGCACCGTGAAAGCTGCACTAGGGAGAATTAACTCCATCTCAGACAAAAACAATACACCTCTTAAGTCAAGATGTTGGAAGCCCTTACTTTGCAGTGTGGAAGGCAGTGAAAGGGCTGTTGAACTGCAATCCTTCCATTAATACTGTGAGTAGGCTCTACTAATTTCTCTCTCTTCACCACAGTCATTTGAATCCCAAATTCAAATATATTGCTATATTTCTAATACCATGAGATACTTACTGTATCATAGATTTTACATGATTTTGACTTCTTGTCATATGCCATTTCAAACCATAGCAACCCATACCTTTCACCTAGCATTACTAGGACATTTCTTCCAGATTCACCAAGTGAGCCTGGAAGAACTTTAGGGAAAACTGAATGGATCTCTGAACTCCACCAACTGAACTGGATTTGCCTTGATGGTGCCACCTAACCATAAGGAATGCAGTGACATTTGGGAAATAAATCCCTATTGGGCTGTCAGACAGGATACAACACCTTTCTAGGTGCCATGAGAGATTCATGGCATTCTGCAGTGGCAGCCAGATAACTTTCATCATTTCAATAGCCCTTGGACACCTATTTTTAGGGAATCACACTTCACCTCTGTAGCCTCTTGCCACTGTCTGTTCTGTTTGTACACACTAAGCATCATTCAGATACAGTTTTCTTTTTTTTGAGGAAAATGTGTGAGGCAGCCAGAAGAAACCAGGCAGGGAACAGCATGTGATGAAAAGTCAAAGCACAACATCAGGGAGAAAGATCTCACTTCAGGAAATCCTGATCAAGAACATGTGCTGTGTTTCCTATTCCACCTGTCCCAATACACAACAGACAGCATTAATGTTAGAAGGCACAGCTTGTATTTGTTCTGATGCTAACATTGATCCTGAATGTATAGCTCTGTGATTATCAGTTAAATACATGCCATAAATTAAACTGTTTCAATCCCAATGTAATTTGCACTGAGACGTTTCCCTGCCGCGCCCCCCCGCCCAGCACCCAGAGGCTCTGTCATACTCTTTTTACCTTTATATTAATTTTCTTGAGGATAGGTTACAAGACAAGTATATGTTTTTTCTCAGAGGGAGGCTCAGTAGTGTATTCAGCCATTCTTGGTACTTCTGTTTCTTCAAACATCTTTACAAAGTGAAGCAACTTGTGCTTTCTCCTTACATGCTCTATGCCTACATATTGACACATTTTTCATTCCTTCTCTATCTTTGTGAGGCCTCCTGGAGCAGGAGATGGGCCTTGGTGAAGAACCTCCACTTCTTTTCAGGCTGTTTTCCTACTAATCTCCTTTCTCACA
Organism: Psilopogon haemacephalus; assembly: GCA_013396835.1. NCBI lineage: Eukaryota > Metazoa > Chordata > Aves > Piciformes > Megalaimidae > Psilopogon > Psilopogon haemacephalus. The sequence continues at coordinate 116,874 of VWZI01020793.1, read as the reverse complement.
TGCATTCATCAGCCATATTAGCGTCTAAGAGCAGAGCAAGACAGTGCTGAACGTTGATTCCTCCAGCTAGGTGGTGGAGCATATTCTCCACTGGTGAAGAAGTTTTCAAGGAATTAGGAAGTCCCTTCAGATTTGATGGCAAAAAGCCAAACTCTGTTTCTGTGATCCTGCAGTTCTAAAGCTCAGGGGCAGCAGAGAGGTTAGACCAACAAGAGGACAGAAAGAACAAACTCCTCATTTTTAACGGTTATGTCCATCATTTAAGCCAAATGGCCAAGATTTTGTGAAGGCAGATTTTGAATCTAAAGATGCTCTTTGAACATAATCTGATTTATTTCAAATCAGGCACAAACATACTAATCCGGCACAGAGCAAAAAGGATAATTTTAAAGATATTTGAAAGCATGTATAGCAGCTTGAGGGTTTAAAAAAAAGAGTTGTAGTACTGCTAGGTAATATTTTGTATTTTAAATATTATCTATGAATGCAACAGAAAAGGACTTTGTTGCCAAGGAGTATCTTCTACTGTTACTTAACAGGATTTTTATGTCTTTCAAAGAGATATTTCTTTTTTTCTACCTCTTACATCCAGCATATCCTCAGCAGGTATAAATCAATAGAGCTTGAACTACAATATGCTGACTTCTGTCTCTTGGGAATATATACTCTGCAGCCTCTAAAACTTTAAATGCATATAACACAGGAAATTCTGGATTATTAAATTAATGGGGAATATAGGTTCGCTTTGGAAACAATATAAATCCAAAATGAGAGGCAGAAATCAGAATTTCAAAAGCTCATGACTTTCTTAAGTATTCATAACTCAAAGAACATGATCTGGTTTTCTTCAGACTCTGTTGAAAGGTATTTTTTTTTCTATCTCCTTATGAAATAGAACCATTTTGGAAGCTGAAGTCATGGGGCAACAGACAACTTCATCACTTCATAAAAAGAAAATATAATTCATAGCTTGACTGAAGGTTCTTAAAGACAGCATTCAGAGGTAAATTTTCCACACATACAAAATGCAAGAATTTTGCATTTAAAACCTTTTTTTTTCTTCATTGCCCAGCAACAGTGACAGAATTGAGGGAAAGTCTCTACACTTTAACTGGAAAAAAGCGAACAACTGTGTAGCAAGTTCCAGAATTGTTCTTCACTGGCAGAAAAGTGTAATAGAGGACTAGATTCAGAGAAGAAAAGGAACTGAAGCAAGGGCTATCAAATAGACTAAGGAATTAAATGCTTCATGTACCGACTCTTGTTAGCATCATATGAGTCACTCAAAATAATTCTGACATCCATAGAAAGAGAAGGGACAAATTCTATTGTACAATCTTTGCCAATTCACTTGTTTTTTTCTTTCTTTTTTTTTTTTTTAATTTTACTTTAATCCACAAGAATCCTGTGAAACTTTTTTAGGAATAAACTGGTGAACTTCTTCATGTGGTGTTAAGATGCTTAATTCTTTAAAGATACCGGTAAACTACTAGTTTAGCAGGATGTTTTATCTCAACTGAAACAAAAACAGGCAACTCTACAGCCCATAGCAATATACAAATCCATTTTCTTTCTTCCAAACTCTACTTAAATCTTTTTATGTTTAAAAAAAAAAAATTAGTAATCAGTGCTTCCGTGGAGTTCTTCACCTTGAGGTAAGATAGGAGTTAGTAGTAGACAGGGAAATGAAAACAAGCTCATACATTCATAACCTGTTTCTCCACAAGAACATACTTTCAAGGCTCTCCTGCCAACCACTCTTACTGGAACAAAGGTAAAGTTCTTCAACAATCTGAAGAAAAGCTACTGAAATGGGGAATAAACTGTTCAGATTTATGCTAATAGACTTCAGAGAATATTGGAGTCTTCTGGGTCTCAAAATGTCACTGAGTTTGCAGTTTGATCCCTTACTGACTGCCAGCAGTGGCATCTTCAAAGGTAACTAAAATGCAGTCATTGTCAAAGGAATAATTTTATTTGGATGATCATAAATGATGACTGCTTATGACATTAACATAAATGATATGATGTGTTTGTATATTTTCAGAATTTACTATCTTGTCAAGGTGATAGAGAGGTGAGAGTGGCACAGTAAAGCCTCTGTCTGTCCCTTCAAAGCATTATTCTGTATTTGTGTTGAATAAAAAAAAAATTCTCAAACTGTATCCCCCTCCTCCATGTTTTGGCCCTAATGTTGTTAAAAGAGCGTTGGGATCTAGTTATGCAGAGATACAGTAGAAGATCTGATGAGGAAAGCACAATGTAAGTTTTTTTTTTTTTTCCCAACTGATCTAGTTTTGCATTTGTAGTGTGGTCTATCCATAAACCTCTCTGAAGGCTAGATATACGGCAAATGCTCATGCATGGTCAGTAAAATCATGTATCTCAACCATTCTGACTCTTGAGCTATCTGCTATTTCTTTGACATCTGCATTCTTGTTTCTCTGGATGTGGTAGAGGGTAAAAAAAGACATGGCAGAAATGCTGTCCTATGATTTCAGAAAGAAGAATAAAGTAGAAAACTGATGATTATTCAATGACAAAAACAACTGGAAAATAGTCACGCATGCTAGTTGCTTGCTTCAAACTTCTGTAAGTAGGGTTAGATGTGAAATCCCTAGGTGCTTCCCTGGCTGTTATCAGACACAACCATTGCTTTACTATCAACACAATACAGAGTCCAAAGAGCAATGACCTATAAGGAAGATAAGTACACAACTTGCTGTAGTCTTGCACAAACTGGACAAAAAAAGAGTTCCCCTGATACCTGAGTCAAATGGCAGCAGTGTGTGAGTTGTCTGTCTTCTTAACTGCACAGCCAGCATGGGGCTGCCAATTGCCCTTAGAGTTGTATATGTAGATACACTGCAGAGAGAGGTAATAAGACAAAAGTTGCCTAAAACTATAGGGAGATCCTTTTAGCAAGATAACTTCAAAAAACTGAATGATGGCTTTTTCCCCCTCGTGAGCCAGAACACAGCTAATGATGTGCAGCAGCAATATCTGTGTAATACCCATTGTTGAGAGGAAACAATAAAAAAACTAGAAAAAGGGGGAAAGTTTCAAACCACTAAAACATGCAACATCACTATATGCCTAGCAGCTAGGTCAAAAACCCATGCCCAGGTGAGAGTATGGTGCTGGGGGTCACCAGGGCAACCCCAACCCTGGCCATTGTGCACTGCCCTGAGGATGAGCTGAAGCCAGGGCATGGGCCTGAGGATAGGCCTGGCTCAGTGGGGCTCATGGCTGGGCAGGGAAGCTGGAGAGTGGCCTTGGTGTGGCGTTGCTGGTGTTGATGACCCTGAGGGTCTGACATGGGGTCCTGGGCCAAGAGCAGGACAGAAGGAGCTGCAGGGCCTGCAGGGAGATTGAGGTCTGTGGGGGCACTCAAAGACCTGGCAGTAGTTCAGAGAATGCAGAATCATAAGAAACCAAGGTAGGCATTGGTTGTGATCTCCTTTATATTTGTTTTTTAACCTCAGTTTTTCCACTCTGGTCAGAGTGCCTAGCTGACAAGAATGGAAACATAAATAGAGCTTTAAAATGAAATGTGTTGCACATATTTTCAGCGAAATTGCATCCTATCATACAGTTTTTGTCCAAAATTGTATTATGCTTTGGGTTTTTTTTCAGTCTTGGAAATAGAGTCTATCTGTGAGAAGTTAACATGTGGCTTGTTTTCACCATCATTATAATGCTTACCTTTTAAGATTCATGCAAAAGGACAACTGAAACTTAACAGAAATAGTGCCCAAACAGCTACTGCTATTTTAGGAAGTACTGGAAATGAGGCTTAACATTGCTGATGCCTGTGGATGAACTCAGACAACAAGGCAAATCTAGCAAGCATCACTTAGAGTAGGTCCCTCTAACTAAGCATAAAGAAAATTACATTTGCTATACAAGATAAAATTAATATTTTATTTAACTGAAGATTGTTGCATGACTAGACTGTAAATAAGAAGAACATTCCCTTAAAATAACGCTCTGAAAATCTGTGTGATTTCCTCCTGTTTCAATGGTCCTAAAGATTGGGAAGACACATCAGATAGCATATCTTGAACTTAGTGAATTCCATAGTGGGAAGACCATTGCACCTAAACCAGCCAACTACATCATACAATGCAGGGAATATATATATAGAGAGACACTCACTGTGATTAAAATGGACCTGTGAGCTAACCTGAGTTGCTGCCAGGGCATAGCACCCTGACCTAGCAAGGGCAGAGTACTCAGAATGGGCATGGGCTTGTCAGAGTTTGCCCTCACCAGTCTGTGTCTCTCATGGGGGACTCAGCAAGCCTGGGGACAGTGGCTGGGGCAAACCCAGAGGCACACAGATGCTTGGGATAGCCAGTGTCAGAGCAGGGCTGAGGTCTAGCCAGGGAGTCAACGAGGTACATGTACAAGTGTAGTCATACCTAGCACAGAAAATCACAGCAAATGGAGAGCAGTGACAAGTGGTGTCCCTCAGGGGTCTGTACTGGGACTTGTGCTGTTTAATATTTTTATCAGTGATATAGGCAGTGGGATTGAGGGCATCATGAGCAAGTTTGCAGATGACGTCAAGCTGAGTAGTGCTGTCAAGGGACAGGATGGCATTCAGAGGGACCTGGACAACCTGGAGAGATGGGCCCAGGTGAACCTCATGAGGTTCAACAACAGCAAGTGCAGAGTTCTGCACCTGGGCCAGAACAATCCTCACTAATAATACAGCCTGGGGGATGAGGTGATAGAAAGCAGCCTTGTGGAAAAGGACTTGGGGGTTGTATTGGGTTAAAGGCTAGCTTTCCCGAGCCCAAAAGCCCAATAAAGAACTCGATCCGATTTGGAAGTAAAAAGGGTAAAACTTTAACAACAAGTAAGAGGGAAAGTGTTTTTTTTACAGCAGGTGGGAGAAAGGGGAAACAAGCTTCGGGATATGGGGATAAGGGAGAAGGGTACAGAGACCAGGGAGAAGGGGGAAAAGGAAAAAAATACGACGGCGGCAGGCAGCTGAGTTCGATTAGCTTTGGTGCTGAAAGGAAAGCAGGATGCAGGAATCCTATGGCGAAAAAGACTCAGTCCCAATTCCAGGAAGGAGTAAGGGTGCCCTTCCACGCAGCGGCAGGGAAATACGTGCTCTAGCAGCAGAGAGCAGCGAGCAGGTGCTCCAGCAGCCAGCACTAGGAGAAGAGAGAACGAAGAGAGATGGGGGGGAAGCTGGGTCCCCCCTTTTATAGTTCAAATCCTAGCAGGAAGTGGGAGTGTCTAACCATGCCACCTGGGAAAAGGGTCAAACTATTCCTTGGGAAGAGGCAGGGGGTCCCAGGTGGGCTTAAACCTTGACAGGGGTGCTGATGAACAAGAAGTTGAGCATGAGCAGACAGTGTGCACTTGCAACCCAGAAGGCAAATCACATCCTGGACTGCATCAAAAGAAGCATTGCCAGCAAATCCAGAGAGGCAATTCTGCCATTTTGCTCTGCTCTGGTGAGACCTCACCTGGAGTACTGCATCCAGGTCTGGAGCCCTCAATACAGGAGGACATGGATATGATAAAGCAGATCCAGAGGAGTGCCACAAAAATGATCAGGAGGCTTGAGCAGCTCTGCTATGAGTACAGGCTGAGGATGCTGGGGTTGTTCAGTCTGGAAAAGAGAGGCCTCTGGGGACACCTAATAGCAGCTTTCCACTACCTGAAGGGAACCTACGAAGATGGAAAGAAACTGTTTACAAAGGCCTGCAGAAGTGGGGCAAGGAGCAAAGGCTTCTAAACAGAGAAGAACAGATTTACATCAGATGTTAGGGACCATTTCTTTAACATGAGGATGGTTGGACACTGGAACAAGTTGCTTGGGGGAGTTGATTGGGGCCCATCCCTGGAGGTATTCAAAGTAAGGCTTGATAGGGCTGTGGGCAACTTGATCTAGTTGAGGATGCCCCTGCTTACTGCAGAGGTGGTTGGACTAGGTGACCTTCAGAGGGGCCTTCCAATCCAGACCATTCTATGATTCTGTCAGCAGGTTGGCAGAATTTGAAGTGTTGTAAAAGAGGGAATTTATTGCCTTACATTTATGGAAAAGTTGTACAAATATGGTAAGCCAAACAGTGGCAAGTGGCAAGACAAGCAAGGATTTAATTGGATTGCTATTTGAGGGTAAATGTTATTCTGAAAACAAGTATTTATAAAATAAAAAAGGAAATGGTCGAAAGGACTACATTTAAATTTGTCATCCCTCCTCTCATGTAAACTTTGCTGAATGCAGCAGAACATAACAGAGTATAATGACATGGTTTAATGGTGGACGTGGCAGTGGCTGGTTAATGGCAGGACTTGGTGGTCTTAAACGTCTTTTTCAACCTAAACTATTCTATAATTCTATAAATACACACTGTCAGCAGTTAAATGGTAGCCATGGGAGAAATAGGTCACTGAATTTTCAAGTATGGGCTCCTTCTCCAAAATACAAGTGGATTAGCTGATTTAAGAACATGTAGTACCCTTTCATTCAAATCAGATGCCCTACAAGGGATTTGTGTGTACTTGGCTGATGCAGTGTCACAGCCATGTAAGTAGCATACTTTGATTTTGCTGTCTCTGCTGAGGTACCCATGCAAAATTAAGAGATTGCAGTGAAGAAAATAACATTAGAAAAGAAGACAAAAGTGGAAAAGTTGGTGGGTATCTTGCTAGCTTGCTTGTAGGAAGCTCTCAGTCTTATGGGAATCTGTTAGCAGCTGTGGAGAAAACAATGGGAGAAAAATTGCAAGTGGCATGAAAGTTCTGTTACCAACAAAAGAAAAACTGGCAAATAGAAGGAAATCTAGGGATGCAAACTGAACAACCAGCTTCTCTGTACCAGCCCACCAACCTGCCTATAACGCAGATTGCACTGCTTTGGTTGCCTCAGATGAGGTGTCATGGAGTAAAGCAAGACTAATGGCCAGTGGCACACATATTTTATATACTATGAGTTTTGACTTTTTGTCATGGTGTATGTACAGTTTTTCAAAGAGACAATTTTATAATCATTCTTTCACTGAATGAAATTCTAGCATGTTTATGCAAGAATATGCTTTGCTAACATCCTTTGCTTCCTAGAAGTGTTTCACTGTCTAAGTAAGGTATCACAATTTGTTTCATGCACCTTTTGTGATCACTAAAGATGAGTCAGGGAGCAGCTGAAGCAGGAGACTGAATCACCCCCTGGCCTGCTCTCTTCTGGCTGTGTCCCACTATTCAGCTGCAGAAAGGCTCAGCTTGGCCTTTCCTAGTGTGGTGGTGGTTCAGCAGTTACCTGCCCCCAACACACTTTGAAACAGCCCAGGCTAGGACTCAGTTGGAAGTTAATAAATGAAGATGCAGTTCAAACCAGCACACCTAGCTAAGTGAATTCTGAGTTTCTGCTTTGCTGTGGTTTGACCTTAATGAGCAAACCACTACTTTGCTCTCATGAGACCCCACCTGGAGTGCTGCATCCAGTTCTGATACTTCCAGCATAAGAAGGACATCAGACTGCTGGAGCAGGTCCAGAGGAGGCCCATGAAGATGACCAGAGGGCTAGAGGATCTCCCCTATGGAGACAAGCTGCAAGATTTGGAGAAGAGAATACTTCAGGGAATCCTTATAGCAGCCTTCCAGTGCTGGAAGGGGGCCTGAAAGAAAGCGGAGGGCTTGGAGTGATAGGACAAGAGAGAATGGATTGAAGCTTGAGGAGGGTAGATTTAGACTGGATATTAGGAAGAAATTCTTTACACTGAGGGTGATGAGACACTAGAACAGATTGCCCAGAGAGACCATGGATGTCCCCTCCCTCCCTGGAGATGCTTGAGGCCAGGTTGAATGAGGCTTTGGGCAACCTGGTCTAATGGAAGGTGTCCCTGTCCATGGCAGGGGTGTTGGAATAGGGTGATCTTTTAAGGTCCCTTTTAACCCAAACCATTCTATGAATCTATGACTCTATGAATAAAACTGGAGCAACAGAACAGAGCAATCTTAAAAGAGATCTTTCCCAAACAGATTCTTTTCTCCATCCTAGTAGCCTGGATAAGGTGTCACCCAGCCATTGCACTACTGAGATGTGTGTCCAGCGTTAACTATGCCCAGTGAAATGTTGTGTCCATTTTTCCAGTCTCAAGAACCATGTACCAAAGTCACCTGTCCTTACTATGCCATGGAAATTCCTTTTTCAAAGTCAGACCTTAGGAGTTTAAATGTGACTGACTTACAAAAGTGCTTAATAACCCAACAGGCTACTGCAAGTTTTAAACCAATACTTAGGAACCTCAGTTGTGTAGATGTCGTTGAAAATATTATAATCAAATGTCTTTGTGAAAGTCCACAGAAGTTGCCAAACTGACAGAGGTAAAAATTCCACCCAGAAACACAAGTATTCTCATTTTATACTCTCTCCCTTGTACTATTTCACATTCTGCTTCCCTAAGGAGAATAATTGCAAAGAAAACTAATTTCTTTTTGTACACTGCAACAACACCCAGTGGATTTTTTTCTCTTCGTCACCTTCTCATAGTTACACTTGAATGTTGAGTGTGAATTCAGGCAGTTATGGTCTTCTCACTGACTTCCCGTGGGCAAGTTTTCATTGCAAAGCAATATATTTAGTACAACATCACTTCACTGTGTCAGCTTAGGTGCAGTTCCATTTGAAGTGTGAAAGTTAATTTTAATGGGCATCAGGTGCACTTTAAATTTTCATTCAGAAAAGAACAGCAAAAATTTATGGTCAGCAAGCAGCACTCAGAGGGAGTGAAGGAAATCCACAAATGTGGGATGGAAATCTGAGCCTTTCATGTTGCGTTTTGCTGCCCAACAACACTGATCTTCACAGCTTCTTTTCAAGCATGAAAACATTGCACTCCTCTCTCCAAACTAGAGCTCTTTGTGTTCAATTTTCTATACCTCCAGAGCTCCTAGAAAATGGGGCTTTTTTTCATGATCAGGAACCAGGAGACAGTGACTGGAAAAAAAATGTACAAAGCTTTACAAGCAACTGAATTTCCTAATCCTCAAATTTCCCAGTCTGGAATGCAGTAAAACCTATGTGGCCAGAAGTGGCTCTGCTGTCAGGTTAAAGCATGTAGATTTTGCTCAGTATTTTACATTAACAAACAGGGGTAAATTTTACTGAGGAAAGTATTAGTGGTATTTAGAAATCTCATGGCAGCAGTCATGTACTGTTCTTGGCAGAATTCCTTCATCATATAGTTAATAACTTTAGTTTCCTACACTGTTGACCCAGAGGTATCTTTGAGGGGAGATGAATGATGAAGTTAATTTTTCTTCTGCTCTTTGATTAAACACCATAATGACTTATTTGAATGGATACACATGTAATAAGGCTTGTTTCACTGGAAGAGGCCATGGGAAAGGATGAAGTACCTTTCAGTTACAAAGCTTTTCCTTATATGTTCATGGTGAACCAAATTTCTCATTGTGGTAAGTGGTTACTGAAGGCTCTTACTCTAAATTGAGTTTCAGCTTCAGGACCAAGTTTAATCATTAAATTACTTTGTCAAAAAGATAAGTCTCAATTAATCTTCAAAAGCAGATTTTAGTAGTTTTCTGGAGTTAATACAACCCAGTGTAAAGAACTTCATGAAGTTACATGGCAGTAAGACTGGCATTTTACATGTGCAGCTTCTATTTTGAGATTGACAAGTGCCATGTTTGAAAGTGATGTGAATTCTGCTCTTTCTTGAGCAGAAACAAAAGCAATAGACACTGGACCTGTTCTAGATCCAAAAAGTGTTCTGATGCCATAGAAATCATTAGTAACTATGATAATTTTATTTGTCTGTATATGTAAAAACCTCTTTACACATATGAAATACTAAGCAGAGTACTGTGCACGAATACAACAGCATTTACCCAGAGCTTACCCTGAAATTTCATGTTAACTGAAGTGACTGAGTGTAGAGATCCAGATGACTCTGATCTTGCCTTTGCTGTACTAGAAGAATTTGGAAGAAACAGAAAACTCTGCTTTGGATAGAGACAGTATCAGACTGTCAAATACACTCATCCAATGAGTTTGTCATAGGGATGAGCTATAAAGTCTCTTCTTCTTGGGGAATTCTTGATCAAGCATAGTTTTATTTTGAAATTCTGAGTTTATTGTGTTTATACTCTTTTTCTTAGTGATGTCAAGGAGAGCCAAAAAGATGTAAAATGTGTCTACTGTAATTCAACATTTTCCTGGTTAGCTTTTGAAATCTCAGCCCTGCTAATATATACTCTTGATCATAGAACTTGTAATGCATAGAACCCCTGACAGATTTGAAGCAACATAAATGACCAATAGGATTTTAATAACCGCTGCTGATACTTTCTTAAAACGTGTCCTTTTTTTTTTTTTTTAATTTACAAATCATTGGCCAACACATCCTGAGATAGACATTCAGTATTCTTAATGCTGTCACAACACTTTGCATGAGAAAACATTTGTACAGGTGTATATATAATTTATACCATGTTTCATTTAAATCCTGTTTCATTCTCTGCTTCCAGTTTCTGTAATTGTTGTAGGTTTTTTGAAAACAAGACAATGACTTCTGAGTGATTAACAAAACAATTTTGTGGATTAACTCTGTATTAACTATAATAATTTGCAACTTAGAAAGATTTTGGGAACCAGAACAGGACTTGGTGAATATTCAGTGGATGAAAGGCCAAGTGAATTAAATTAGGTATCTGCATTTGTGATAAAGTTTAAAACTATATATTTTAATATATACGATCAGCTCTTGCAACACACTGACGTGTAGGAGATTGCTTGTGAAAGACAGAAGTGTTTCAGGCATACACAAAGCATGTGTGCAAATATACAACACTTTATGTGGTCTCACTGGCATGGGTAAGAGATCCCTGTCAATGGCAGCTGCTTTCATTCTAGAGCTGGTCATCATCCTCAGGTAAGGGCCTGAGCATAACATCATTTTCTGCTGTAACACCTCTGGGCACACATCCCCAGAACAGCTGGTCTTTCAAGAGAACATCTTTTGTAGCTTCTTTGTTCCTTATAAAACAGTATAGAAGGGGATGTTTGGCCAGCATAAGAATGTGCACTAAGCAAAGGTCTGCCTACTTATTGTCCTGTCTCCACTTTGCTCAGTGTAAAATGATTAAAATAGAAATAAAATGTTATTCTCGTCCTGTCACTTATGCTCAGCTTTCAACAAGAAGCAGTTTAAGGAGAGTTGTGCTGCAAGAATTTTTAAGGTACAATCCATTAGTCAGTCTTTATGTAAGCTCTTTTACTGATCATAGCATTTCAGTAGAGAAAAAAATCAGAAAAGGGCAATATACACTGCTGTTCTCTTTTCACATGCTATACATTTTCCATAAAACCTACTCCCTTTCAGTCTTTCCCAGAAATCCTGTTAACTTGAGCAACATTCAATACTTTTGTTCTGTGTATTACTCTTTGTTTTGCTGATCCACCCTCACTGTTTCTCAGTGTGTGCATTGTGCTTAAGGGGATACAGGGCAGCTTTATCCATGGTTTTAAAAGAAACACAGAAAAGTCTTAGGATATCCATTGAAATGAGACAAGAGTACCAACCACTATGTCTGATTTACTTCTACTGGAGTACATATCACCATACATACTATTAAGAAGAGGACAATCACGGCAACAGTGCCTACTTAAGTCTGTCCTGAGTATAATTTACGTCAGAAAGACGGCTGAAAATATTTTTTCAAATTAACATTAGCTAGAGCATTTGCTTATGTTCAGAGCCCTGCTTCAAGAGTAAGTAGCAACTGGGGAGAGAACAGCTTCTGCTCCTGAGAATGCTGCGAGGAAACAAATGTTCACTGTGAGAAGTTAGACTGTCTCACTGCACTTTCTGTTTTCTCATTCACTTCCATTTGGCCACAGGGAGTTCTGCGATGTCACCTAGATAATGTTACCAACATCAAAGCAAACAAAGGCAATTTCTTTATCTGATGATTGTGGCCTCACCCATTCCCTGCTGTGTGTGCATCTTAAATAACCAATGTCATTGACATCAGCAGCTACCGGTACATGTTGTCTTACTTGCACACCACATGAAACAGGGCCGGTAAGAAATGTTCCCAGTAACTAGACGGTTATTCATTGTCAATTAACAACATCTTTTAACAGGTTTCTTAGCAACATTGCTTACTTCATTCATGTGCCCCTAAGGGATGTGTTTTGTGTTGCCAGACAAACAGCACATGAGGTCAGCTATTGATCCCTTCCCCGTCAGTGCTGAATAATAACATATATGATAAACCATGTCAAAATTATATTTGTACTCAAGATGCTTATAGTGCTAGATGTTTCCATTAAGAATCAAATGCTCCTTCCATTCCCCAGTGCGATTCACATATAAAAGTATGATTTACAGAATGGATTTCAATCAAAAAAATGCCAATAAAAAGTAAATCAAATCCACAGTCTAGAAGTTATAGAAATATAGTAAAAATTCAATACCTGCTGGAGAAGAGAATGGAGACCCAAGGGAGTCCCAAAGCTAGGTGAAAGCATTTAGTCTGAACACTTTTAGGGAAAATGTAGAAATGATGCCTTGAAAAGCTTTTAAGACCAAGTTCAATCCTAAAAAAAAAACAACTAAAAAAACCCCAGTTCTGCAGTACACATATTTCCAGGGCATAACTGTTTGGTAGATGACAATGTTTCTCCCCATGCATCACATAATTTTGCATCTAGCATTTGATTTTTCATTCATCTATTATTTATTCATCTGGGCATATAGGATTGCTCATTCCCTTTTTTT
>VWZI01020793.1:57809-93433 GCA_013396835.1 Psilopogon haemacephalus | reverse complement strand
GTCAGTTTGAACGCCAGAGGAATGTATGCAATATTCAGCCTAATGTGCTCACTACTATCCCTTGATATCACATAAATAAGAGTATAAGTTACAGAAGTCTCAGTGACTTTGTTGGAAAAGATGTGGCCTGTTCTCCTGGTATGATATTTATTACTTTATTTATGTTCTTTAGAACGATGTGCATCCTATACCAATCACTAGGTTAAACTTTAAAGAGTCATCAGCTTTTAAAACAGAGTAGTTATTTTTGTTGCTTAAATAGGGATGGGGAGCTTGTAAACTGCTAAACTCTTGCTTCATAGTTTGAGTGCACTGAAGCACAGCAAAGACATTATGTAAATGAGAGATGAAATCGAATGCTTTTTTGTAGTGCATGAAAATAAACCAGGTGGCCTTCATCAGGAGCTTCAATTTCAGGATGGATGCTGGCAATTTTATGTAGTCAGTTTATATCAAATTATAAAAGACTAAGGTTATGTTTCGTGTCAGAAACATACTGCACGCAACATAACACCTCCTTGTGAAAAGTAAATTCACTACTGCATTAAGGATTGGAGGCTACCGTGTACCTGGGGTCATGATCTCACTGTGTTTGGTGAGAACACAGTCCCAGCTACGCAGTGACCCATGAGCCATGCTAAACATCACATACTTGAATCTTCATGCTTCATCTGAAAGCAGGTGTAAATTTGCTGCCAATGCAATTTGTGGATGTTGAAGATTGTTGAGGAAATGAACATAATTTTACATATATATATTACAAATAATCAATATATATTTAAGCACAAGAAGGGTAGTTCCTTGGTGAGGTGAGTGCAAGCACCAATTATATGTATCTCGTTGTGATTGCCTACTAATTGTCTGTTTCAGAGCTAGCCACCTCAGCTGCCTTTATCAACAGAGAGAACATATAATTTAAGGCATGTTTTCACCTGGCCTACTTTATATATCTTCTTTGGGATAAGAGTGGTAAGGTCTGAGAAATGCACCTTGATCTTGGAAGTGCTGGTTCAAGTGTGAGTGCGTAAATTGTAGATATTGATTTGAACAAAAGAATACCTTTGGTGAGTTGAATATCTCCTGAGAGTGTGCATTTGGAAAGAAAGAAACTAAGTTAGTTATAGGGAAGGAAGATTTTGTTACAGAAAGTAAGTATTCTTGGAAGACTTTGGGGAGGTTAAAGGGAATATTCCTGTGTAACATTGTGAGTGAAGGGGTTGAAATGATCTTCATAACAATACAGAAGAAAAAATGAACAAGAACATAAACGTCTACTCGTGATCAAATGTAGAGAGCAAAAAAAAAAAAAAAAGGAAGAAGATGTGAAGAGATTCCTTGTCTAACAGAGAGTAACAAGTACTAGTAGCTGAAAGCTGATACCAGACACATTTAAATAAGATAGTAGGTGCAAAATTTCAATTTTGAGATGAAATTACCAAAATAAATAGTAGACACTCTCAGACTAGCAGATCAGCCCATTTTTGTTTGGAAGAAATAATTATAGATAAATCCAGACTGTAGTGTTCAATCTGGGGTCAGAGAGTTGGAATATGACACGATGGAGCAAGTCTACTGGCACCTCTAGGGTCCCTCTACTTCTAGAGACAATTAAAATTATATTCTTTTACAAACAAGTTTTCAGCTTCTCTTGGGAGACTGGGTGGAGTAAAAAAATTTTGCAAGGAGAAAAACATCACTATTTGCAAAGTAAGAATTACTACACTTTAGATGCGTGTCTGCGAGAAGAAAGGAGGAAAATGGTGTGTATACAGACTGCATATCATGACATTCCACAGGATAATTATTCACCATGAAAAAATTTACTCTTGAATTTCAGTTTTGATGGTGTATTATGCAAAGGAATATTAAGAATAAAATCAGCATTTAGAAAGAATAAGATATTCACGGTAATGACTTTACAACCTATAATTTAAGGCTCCAGGTTTTCTGTGTCACCTTTTTTTTTTTTTAAGATATATTGAATTGTAATTTTTTTTTTAATTACTCTGTTCTTCAATATAAGATTATTATTCCTTTTCTGGGAAATAAGAGCACACTCTCTGCTTGTCAGCCTGCTTTTGTGAGTGCCATTCAGAACTTGTCACTATAATAATTTAAAGCGGTAAGTAAGCTTTGATAATCTAGTTTCCGAAACATTGAGAAAAGCAAGGAATGACCAGTGACATTCATTCCACGTTAAAGAAGGTGACATTCTGGGAACATGCACAAAACAAAAATTTTGAAGATACAATCTTAAAAGCAATGAACAAAACATTTTAAACATGAAATATCATTTTAAAATCAAATAGGAAAAGAAAAACAGTATAATCTGGCGATAACTGTAGATTCCTTCTCTCTCTCTGTTTTTTTTTTTTTTTTTTTCCCCTCTCTTACAAAATATCCATCAAAAAAATTGTGGCAGCTATAGAAGAACAAGAAAAAAATCTTTTTATGGCTTCAGAAACTGTCCTATTCCCTTCATTTCTCTTAGCAGGGTATAAGCTTACTGATGATTGAACATCAAGGTACATAAAGGCAAATACCTTCCTGAGTAAAATCTTTTCATTATTTTTCTTTGTATAAATGATTCATGTTCCCACATAAGCCATGACTGTAGAACTTTGGTTCTTTCAAAACTTTTTTATAGACTTAACTCCAAGGCATGGAGACTGGGTTAGTGAGACTCATAACTAGAATTAGCATGTTTGTCATCATGATTTGTCACCACATCAGGTGAAAACATTGAAGTTAATTGGTTCATATTTAAACCATGCTTTGAAAATCAAAGCTCAATTCAGGGTTTTTTGCTATAATGAGGTCCATTTCTTATACTGACTGATAAGCAGTCAGTGTAAAATGATGGGCTCTTAAATCTATGGGAATTGTACTTAATGAGAATGACTCTGATTCTCATTATATTGATTTCAGTGGGAAAACCTTCACTCATTTTAATGGGAACAAGACCAACCCTTGCTGAGGGTTTGGAGCCAGTCCAATAGAGTATTTCCTAAGTATATGAATGAGAAGTATAACTCCACATTAGTTTCACTGCTTGGGGTCCTATTATCAGACTATGTTGTCTGCAAACTATCCTGCCTGAGCACACAGAAGGGTGTCTGAGACTGCCAACCACCTGGAAAGCATGCTAAACTTCTGTAATGCCTTCACGTACAAATACTTAACTAAACTTGACACTTTGGACTGTAGGTAAGGATTATTAAGCTCTGTTTGTGTAAAGTCCACAGCCCAAATTTCTTTCTGAGAGCAAGCTGCTGCTAGCGTTTTTAAAAAGAACTGGGCAAAACATACTGCTTTCAGTCATAGGGGCTATAAGATGCCCCTTTTTTAAACTATAGTCAAGTAGTTAGTCAAGTTGAAAACCCAAGTTCAGTGCTTTGCTCAACCATGTCCTGTTTATTGGGCTACAGGCCAAGACAGACAATGACATTTTCCAAATCTGTGGATTGTTCTCGCCTGTGAAGTGAGTGGAACAATACTGATGAGAGAGGATTAGCAATAGGAAATATAAATCGTCTTAAGACAGTCTTTATTAAAGTTGTTTTTCTTTTTCCGATATCTTAAAAATCAAACAAGACAAGTTTAAAAGGACAAAACAACATGTTCTTTAAAATTGACATTTCCCAGAATTATGATAATGATAGAAGTAAAAAAATGGCAAAATAGAAAATGCATCCTGATAGTGCTTTTATTTCTCCAATTGTTCTGCATCTCCTTAGATGTATTTCAAAGGAAGTCATTACCCTGAAGCATTCTGACACTTTGGGAAGGATTCCAGGACTGGGTCATAAGTCTTTAATGCCACTTAGGTACCATAGGATAACCCCCTTGTCCTCCAGCTGCCACTCCAAAGGCAAATAAATCTCCTGTGTTAGATTTGCCAGTCTTGCACAGATGTCAAGCTATATCAGGGTGTCTAAAGTGGCACAAGGCAGACAGGCAGCTAAATCCCACCCTCTATTGCATGTTCAAAGCTCCATCAGGAATCATAGAAATAGCTGCGTGGAAAGCTGTCAAAGGTATGGTGCTGCATCTCCTCGTAAGTTCTTGAGCATCACCAAGGAAAGGAGTATTCGTAGCACAGTGCTGTAGAGAGATGTCACCTCGGGTCCCAAACCCTGTGTGGCTCCACTAGAGGGTTGCTACACTTCAAAGCCAGTTAGCAGAGCTTCATTAAGCCATGCATATCCAAATGGATTTCCCTGTGCTTTCCTCAACTCTTCCTGGATGTCAGCTATGACTTAGCCTCAAATGTGACTACTTACAATACTCGTAAGGTATTATAAAATTACTATTGTAAAGTGCATTTTGAGACATTATTTCCATCAAAATAATTTGCTGATAAGATTATCACTTAATTTCTACCACAAGAAAAATAAAATATATGAGATGTAAAGAGAACATGCAAATTGTACATGATTCACTGAAGCTTCTGCTTTAAATGAAATATCCAAGTAAGCTTTGAAAAAAATGTTGGTTTTGGGTGCAGGTCTGAATTTTGTTTTTTCTACTTTGCACCTGTCCCTCAGTTCCCTGAAGACTGAGTTTCTTATGGGTTTCCTTCTCTGATTTTTATAATAGAATTAACCTGGAATATCTGTCCTTTTCAGAAAAAAAAGAATGGTATTAACTGAACAAAGGCTTTCAACAGCAGGTAGCTGGGGTGGATAGGATTATCTATTCACAAGATACTACANATTAAACCTAGTCAATGTAGCTATGCCAACATTTACTTTAGGTGCAAGTTCATATTTGCTAATAAATGTGAAGTTATATCCAATTTTTATTGTACTAGTAGGTCTCTAGGATTTTATCTTTCTGCAATGAGAATATATGAAGAAATACTTGCTGCATTACTCTAAGTACTCACAGTAACTGGATCAAAAGAAGTCTAAATTCTTCCCTATATTTTGGTTGAAGACCTTCAGAGAAAGATATATATTCTGCATATTTCTCATCATCCTAAGACTCTCTCCTCATTGGAGGCTCTGCATCAGCAATAGTGTGGCCAGCAGGAGTAGGGAATTTATCATGCCCCTGTACTTGGCACTGGTGAGGCCACTCCTCGAATACTGTGTTCAGTTTTGGGCCCCTCACTACAAGGACATTGTGTTGCTGGTGAAGGGTCTAGAGATCAAATTTCATGAGAAACAGCTGTGATAGAATGAGAGGACAACCAAATTGTACCAGGTGATGTTTCAACTGAATATTAGGAAATATTTCTTCACTGAAAGAGTAGTCAAGGGTCAGAACAGGCTGTCCAGGGAAGTGGTGGAGTTATCACCCCTGAAGGTGTAGGCATGGCACATCAGGACAGGGTTTAGTGGACTTTGTGGTGTTTGGTGAGAGTAGAGGTCTTCTCCAACCTTAATGATTCTGTGATTCTAGAGATACATTCAAAAGTGGAGCATCTTAAAATTGTGCATATCTTGTTAGCTCCCTAAACAATGGTGTGCCTTCTGAATTTGGTTTTGTGATCCTCCATGGCACCACCCGAATAAGTTATTAGGAACCAGTTTCCAAGGATATTTATTTAGTTCATATTCTTTTAAATTCACTTTATTTTCTTTTCCTTATTCTTAAAATGAAGTACAAAAAGTTATCTCTCAGACATGCTAATTGTTTTCAAATATGGAATCTCTGAGTAAAAGCACTGAAATGTGACTAAATCAGCCGCACAAAATCTTTAAATAATTTTGCTCAAGGAGGATGGAGAAGGTTTTTTTGGTTTTTTTTTATAATGAAGTGCCTTTATTGCAGGCACATGTGGGTTTGCATTTATTTCATACATGTTATGTGCTGTGAAGATACGGTTCTTGGCTTGTAGATCATAATACTCATTCCTTGTCCAAATGACAGTCTGATGATCTTTGCAAGACCTAGGGCTGATGATGCTTGATTTTCTCATCAATACCATAGTCAAGCTGATTCAGGCTGAAAAGTAAGTCAAGCACTGGGAAACCTGACAAAGATGGGATAGATGATTTATCATTGAGAGATTTTTTTTTTTCCTTAATCACCTACAGATAAAAATGAACACACAAAGGTACACCTGTAGTGCCAGTAAATGAGAGCAGTTGCAGTACAAATTATGAAGAATAGACTGTTGCCAAAAATTCATGCAGAGAAATGAATCTCCCCTTGATGGGCATCATTTTCCAAATGGACTCTTGCATGCTGTTGTGATTTGAATTATGAGTTTCATGCAGATACAATCTGCAGATCAAGTGCACGGACTGGTGAACAGTAGCTGCTTGTCTAGAAAAATGAAAACAAGTGATAGCCTAGCAAATGAGTATTGTAAATTTAAATTAACAGAGAGGTTGTCTACTTTAATCTTTCAGTGAAGGGCACAATGCTTTCAAAAATATCTCAGTGAAAGAAATATCTCCAGCAGAATTTTTTTTTTTTTTACTTGTAAGATCTGTGAATATAACTTTGAGAACCCAAAGAATTTAATTTTGTTTGTGATTGATATATCAGCTGCATGAAAATTCTCTTAAATGTCTCATTATTCATAGAACATGTGCTGCCTAGGTATGAATAAAAGGCACACTTCTTGCAACGTCTAAGTAAACAGTTTTTTTCCCATTGTGGCCTCAAGTATTTCCCTCTGAGGACTTATAAATATGTATATGTGGGACTTCCAGAGCTACCAAAAGTACAGTTATCTCAGCATGAAAAGCAGAGCAATAACATGGCCTAACCTGCCTGTGCTGTCTGATGCCTCTGGCTCATGCTGCTTTCACTGCTGAAGGATATAACTGCTTTTCCCTTAGTTCTGCAATGCTGTGAACCTTCCTCTGCTTCCTTGTGTATTGCTTCCCTTTGGGTAATGTGAACTTCAGCTTTATTTTCTGGTTCATGACTACTGGCACATTTTATTTGACAGCCTCTTAAAAATTATTAATGAAGCATTTTCTGTACTGTTATAAATATTACCTTTTTTGTTTTTTTCATCACCATATCATCTGAAGTACTTCTCAGACTTTTCCCTCATCTTCATGATTTTCCTTGGACATGGAGATGTGCCATTGTTCCCATCTTGTACCTGAGTAATGAAGGCCCAGAGGGGTAGAGTCTTTGTACTACTGAGGTACCTAAAAAGGACCCTGACAACATGTAGATGTCTGAGCTTGAAACTATGACCTATGAAGTCACACATACCCCTCTGACATCTGCAGAGGATGAGGTGTCCTGCTGGGCAAGTTTGATTTCAGTGCAAGACTCTTCTGTGTGTATATCTATATTAGAACATTTGCTCAGACAGGGGCGCACTTCTGAAACTGATCTCCTGGCTGTGCTTCTCACTGTACTTTATGAATGAGTGTCCCAGCACTCAAAGCAGGCAGATTCCTTTCAGACTGGGAGATGTATTCCCAAAATGTACCAAGTGTTTTTCAGCTGGCAATGGTCACTGGGCCCATGGGCTAAGGCTAGAGCTGGTATAAGAAAGAAATAATGTGTAGTATTGATATCAGGTTATCCACACCACTTATCTATCTCACTGTATGTATTGCTTCCTTGTGGATCACGCTATTCCCTAGTGTTGATGCAGCTTGTAATGTTGATGAAGGACAGGCTGAGAGAGGTGGGGCTTTTCAGTCTGAAGAAGAGAAGGCTTCGAGGAGACCTTATAGTAACCTTCCAGTATCTGAAGGGGGCCTACAGAAAGGCTGGGGAGGGACTATTCACAAGGTCTTGTAATGAAAGGACAAGGGGGAATGGGTTCAAATTGGAGGGGAGATTTGAATGGGATGTTAGGAAGAAGTTCTTCACAGTGAGGGTGGTGAGGCACTGGAACAGGTGGCCCAGGGAGGTTGTGGATGCTCTCTCCATGGATGTATTCAAGGCCAGGCTGGATGAGGTCTTGAGTGACCTGATCTAGTGGGAGGTGTCCCTGCCTATGGCAGGGGGTTGGAACTGGCTGATCTTTGAGGTCTCTTCCAACCTAAACCATTCTATGATTCTATGATTCTATGGATGCTGAGGTCTTTACAAGGTATATCCGACTTTATCTGAAATCATCCCATGATGAAATAAGGTGCTACAACAGTTTTCAAAAATAGATCATCTTTTCTCTAATGGTAAACCCATGTTGGTGAGATGATCCACAAAATGGTGTGCATAGGTTTTGTGACCTCTGAGTCTCACAAATTCTAAACCCCTTTTCCAGATACAACTCCTTTGCTGATTTTGGAAGGTGGTAGTTGTTGTACCAATAGTACCAAGTCTCATCGTGAAAACTACAAAACTACTCATGAGGGCTTGTTTTTATAATTGATTATAGCTGGGACTGGGACCATCTTTCTCACCTTTCACAAAGGAATGGAGTTTCTCTTTTCCTTGTTTTTGGACCTCATGGATAAACATAGTAGAGATGGACCAGTCAGAGGGGACTCACCGCCTGCCACTTGAGCCATCTTTACTTAGTACTCAGTTCTTAAATAGTTTACTGCACAGAGATACAACTCAATCCGGATGGGGGAGGTAATACTCCTTGCCTCTTTCATGTCCAAGGCTTTTGACTGCTATACTTTGCTGGAGAGTGAAAAAAAGCAGGTCTGAAACATCTGAGCCATGCTTTCTGTAAGCAGAATAACCCTTGCTCAATGTGTGACTGTGAGAGTAACGCTTATGTACAAACCACACAATGCAGAGTTACTGCCAATACTCTTTCTCACAAGACCTTCCAACGAAAAAGGTGTTTCCTCAGAATTACTGACCAGATTACAAAATACGCTGTCTTATTTCTTCTGTTTTCAGCATGATGCAAAGGATGGGTATTTTTAACCTTAACTGTCTTTTAACATTCACAGGTCATCAAACAGCATCCTGAAAATGTCTTAATTTGGTTTTTGAAACCACAGTCTATGCCAAGCAAACATTATCTTTAGAAGATAAGTTACCTTCATAATATTCATCTACTCTGCAGCCTAATGGTGTAATTATGATTGATTTAATTTTATTAAGTCATCAAATATTCTATTTCCTTTCTGAATAGCTACCAAAAAAAAATGCATAAGGTCTTAATGTGTTGGGATACAAAAAAGGCAAATCAAAATGAAGAACAATTCCTGAGATTTATGAAGCTCTGGTACTACTTTAATTTTAATAAAATATAGCCAGTGACAAAAAAAGAAATATAGAAATGTCTAATTATAATTCTATAAAATATAATTGTTCACATTATATGAATGTAAAATTGTATAAGAAATTGATGGCTAAACTAGTAATATAATCACATCTCTATTGAGATAACCTTGATGGGTAAAAAGGAGTTGGCATTCCAGACAGGTGTCAAATGGAGAGTAATTTTTATTTTCCAGCAGTACAGTTAATTTCAAGGTTTATTTTCCTGTTTTGATTCTCTCATCCTATTTTTCATCATCTAACAATATCAACCTCTGCCTTTCATCTTTATGCATTCATTCAATAATAAGGTAGAATATACTTCAAATTAGAGGCTCAATTTGTCTCATTTTAACCTGGCTAGCTACAAGTTGCATGCCCACATGTAGGGAGTTGTCTCGGCTCTACTCCGGTCAACAGCTACCTAGTGAATCCCAGTCAATGGCGTCTAGAGAGCAACCCATAGCAGTCTAAAACAGGTAAACTCCCTCTATGTACCATTGCTTATGTTCACTACTGTCTGCCAACACCAGCAGGAGCTAAGAGAACTCAAAAAAAGCCACCAAAGTTAAACAAGATGAATCCTATCTAAGCATCTGTTCTCTCAATCCTTTACATTCATCAGCATCTATGTGTGTATGTTCCTGTAATATCTCTTTCTATAACAAGGTTTTTCTTGTTCTTACCAGTGTAATTTATAGGTTCTGCACTAGTAATTCTTTTAAAATTATTCTCTGGTCTTGTGCTTTTTAATGTGATTTTGTTTCACAGCTTAAACATAAACTCTGTGTGACAAGTGACATTTGTAGAAATTAGTGCCTAACAATGACTTACACCTAGGCATATCTTCCAAGACACTTAAGAAGTAAATGGTTATGCAGGCACCTCTCTCACTGTGTCAAGAAAAAGGTCAGTGATTTCAGATTACTAAAGTAAATACCCATTTTTGTAAACATTTGTAGCCTGTGTTTCTGGGTTCATTCCAGTATCATGTACTGGTCTTTCATGGGAATTATGTATGTTTTACAGCACTATGCAAGAGGCTATTTTTAGAAGCTTGACTCTTAGTTCTTTCCCAGAGGTGATGTTTATTTTCATCTTCTCTTAGTACTTATCAACTCCACCCTATTGTCAATCATATGTTTAAGTCTAAAAGATGCTCCAGCTGACAGATACTAAATTCTTAGTGGTAGTATTAGCCCATCTATTAAAACAAAGTTTCAAATTAGGTCATCAGTATCCATGGCATCGACCTCAGATCACTAAGGTGTGACACTTATACACAAGTTATTCAAGGTTTCTGACCTTTATTGGAGGTTTTTAGAGAGTATAGAGATAGCTTCTTGACACAGCTGGTGTGCCAGCCTACCAGGGGTGAGGCTCTGCTCGACCTACTGTTTACAAATATGGAAGGGCTGGTGGGAGATACGGTGGTCAGAGGCTGTCTGGGGTGCAGTGACCACGAAATGATAAAGTTTTCAATATGCAGTGAAGCCAAGAGAGGCATCAACAGAACGTCCACAATGGACTTCCAGAGGGCAGACTTCAGCTTATTCAAAGAACTAACTTGAACGGTACCTTGGGAAAAAGCCCTTAAAAATGAAAGGGTCCAGGAAGGTTGGACCTACTTCAAGAAAGAAATCTTGAAGACAAAGGAACAGGCTGTGGCCAATGTGCTGAAAGCAGATCCACCAGGGAGACGACCAGCCTGGATGGGTGAAGGACCTGTGAAGGAATTAAGGGGCAAAAAGAGGGTGTATCACCTTTGGAAAGAGGGAAAGGTCACTGCCAGGTCATGTAGGAAGAAAATTAGAGAGGCCAAAGCCCTGTTAGAACTTAGACTGGCCACTGATGTGAATGATAACAGTGAATGCTTTTATAAATATATTAATGACAAAAAGAGGAGCAAGGACAACCTCCACTCATTATTGGACAAAGAGGGGAATTTAGTGACTAGTGATGAGGAAAAGGCAGAAGTGCTTAACACCTTCTTTGCCTCAGTTTTCAATAGTAAGGCAGGTTGTCCTCAGGACAGCTGGCCTCCTGAGCTGGTAGGTGTAATCCACAAGGAAACATTTAAGGACTTATGTAGCCTCTTGGATCCTCACAAGTCTATGCGACCAGATGGGATCCATCCTAGGGTGATGAGAGAGCTGGCAGATGAGCTTGCCAAGCCACTCTCCATCATTTATCTGCAGTCCTGGCTCACTGGAGAGATCCCTGAAGACTGGAAGCTGGCTAGTGTGGTGCCCATCCACAAGAAGGGTCAGAAGGAGGACTCAGGAAATTACAGACCTGTGTGCCTGACCTCAGTGCCAGGCAAGATAATGGAACAAATTGTCCTGAGTGCAATCACAGGGCACCTAAAGGATGGCCAGGGGATCAGTCCCAGCCAGCATGAGTTTAGGAGGGGTAGGTCCTGCTCGACCAACTCGATATCTTTTTATGACCAGGTGACTTGCCTGGTGGATATGGGGAAGGCTGTGATTGTAGTCTACCTAGACTTCAGCAAGGTCTTTGACAGTGTCTGCCATAGCAAACTCCTGGGCAAGCTGGCAGCCCATGGCTTGGGCAGGGGCACTCTGTGCTGGGTTAGGAACTGGCTGGATGGCTGAGCCTAGAGAGTGGTGGTGAATGGTGACACATCCAGTTGGCAGTCAGTCACGAGTGGTGCCCCCCTAGGGATCAGTGCTGGGCCCAGTCTTATTTAATGTATTCATTGATGATCTGGATGAGGGGATTGAGTCCACCATCAGTAAGTTTGCAGACAACACTAAGTTGTCCTCCTGCCATCTGCTAGAGGGTAGGAGGGTGCTGCTTGGATGTAAATTTCTTCTCACTGTTGCCTTCCACATTTTAGCATTAGAGCCCTCCCAGGTATCTTTTCTCACAGAGGTAATATTTATGATGGAATCTAAGGTTGTACTGCCCACTATGTTTCAGAATTACATTTTAAAGTGTGGGTGAATAAGAAGACATGAAGAAAGGAGAGAAAGTAATATTATGTCATTATGCTTATTATCATATAGACACCTGCAGTAAGCAACAATCATTTTGCATTTACTAAGGGTGGCATACTGGTCATGGAGTAATAATAATTCATTTGAACATTCAAGTTTTGAGAGTATAGAAGTCCTGAGAAAAAAACGCAATAAAGGCTTAGATTCCCACTGTAAGAAGTATAGAGGTACAAAAGGATATATCCACCTTCCCTAGAAGTCTTACTTCATTTTAGATATCTAAAATGTGTTCATGCATTTCAAACCTGATTTTTCAATCATTGCTTTAACATCTAGGAAAGATTTCTACATTTCTAAGATGTGGGGTCGATTACGCTCTGGTTTATTCTTCACTGATTATAGAAATAGGACCCAGAGATGAGTCATCCATCCTAAATCAAGCATCTGAAGGTTGATCTACATCTGACCTGCTTGTCCTATGCTCTTTTATCCTCCACAATACAGTTAATCTCATTCTTAATAGATTCTCAAGTAGATAAGATGAATCACTTTCTCCAGATATCTGCTTCCCCCCACCCCAATTACAAGAAAGAGTTTGTTGTTCTGAAACAGACATCTAGAGTTTAGACCTCACAAATGTAGTCAAATCAGTTTGGTTTGGTTACATGACCTCAGAGTTTTCTCCAGTGCTTATAACTTGAAGACATTGATTTTGAGAGTGGGAGATATCTGTGTCTGGTGGTATGCATAAGAATGGCACCTTGCAGTCCCTCAAGCAAATCAGCTTCAGAATCCCAGCCCACAGCATTGCTGGGAAGCTGAATTAATTAAGCAGGACAGCTGTAAGTATAATTTCACTGCTTCCAGACAGTGTCTGATTGACATTGTACATGTGGACAGTGTAGTCACTGAGATAATCCTCTCTTGAACATGTAAATCATGATTATATTAAGAACTGAGAAGTATCTCAACAAAGATCATCCTGAACGAATTCTCTCATGTGTCA
The DNA here is from genome assembly GCA_013396835.1 of Psilopogon haemacephalus. Classification (NCBI taxonomy): domain Eukaryota; kingdom Metazoa; phylum Chordata; class Aves; order Piciformes; family Megalaimidae; genus Psilopogon; species Psilopogon haemacephalus. Next base: position 80,317 of record VWZI01020793.1, on the reverse strand, counting down.
GCTCTGCCCACCTAGACAGCAACTGCCCAGGGGTTATGGTGGACAGTGGATGGTAAAGAGGGTTGGAGGCCACTTGGCACTGACCCCTGCAAGCACGCAGGAAAACCCCCCCTGGAATGTGATAAGGCTGTCGGCCAGAAAGAGCTACAGTGAATGAACCAGGAACATAATAAAAGCTATGGCAGCTTACTGGGGGAAACATCACTGGGGACATCTCAAGCTGGAGGTCATTTCCCCCTCCCCAGAGAAGGATCATGGGGTGAGAACTATCTCTCCTGCTCTCTTTCTCTCCCTCTCTTTTCTTTCTTTCTCTATTTCATTTGCTTCATTGTCTCTCTCTTTAATAAATAGTCTTGTCTTGATATATGACCTTGTTTGTGTCTTAATTTCACTCACAGGAATGTTCAAAAAAGAACTGCATCTCCTTCCCAACTTCTGGACTGAGACAAACACACCAGGTCCTTCTGAAGCAGCTTTGGTACCTTTGTTATGGAGCAGAACTACAGACAGAGTTGACTTTTAAATCTGCTGCTAGAAGTGCAAAATGCATGTGGGGTAATAGTTAAAAAAACTAATGTGTTGCACTGAAATTAGGAAGGAGGACTTCCCAAGTATTCAGGCTTTCAGATTGTAGTCATTGTTATGTTATCACCATTTCAGGTGTGGATAAGAATGTCCTGCTCCCTAAGAATGTCCTGCTATTAAACTGCATACTTTATAGTGCTCGAATTCTGAGACAAAGCACATCTAAGACCTTTAAATCATTTTGCAAAATTTTCCATGTGGCTACATAAGTCAAATAAAGTGTAGCTCATTTCTGTCCTCTCTGTGGTCATCCTCTTGGAACAATCAAGTTAACATCTTTTTTAGGAAGCTCTTTTCATTTTCAGTCTTTTGTGACTCAGTTGTATCATAATTCTACTCCACTATACATTTTTTCCTGGAGTGCTTTTAAAAATGGATCTGTCTCTCTCTCTTCTTTTTTTTTTTTTCTTTTTTTTTTTAATAATAGCATGATGTCCTTCCCTTTCCAGTTTTGCTCTATCAGATTAAAATTGCACAGCATGATTGTGATGGTTTGAATCAGAATGGGTCAAACCAAATCAGTGGCTTAACCTGCCTATTTTCCCAACACAGAGGTGAGGAAAAAGTAACACACAAAAACTTGAGATCGAGACCAAAAAAAAAAAAAAAAAAAAAAAAAAAAAAGATAAAAGAGTTGACTAATCAAAAAAATCAGATAAACACAGTACAGAAGGCATAACTACCTTAGCCTATTTGGAGAAAACGCATGGTGCAAAGCAGCAGCTTACAACAAGAAGCAAGCCAAAAGCCCAAGCTAGAAAACTACTCCCCCATCCCTCCTTGTCTTGATGCCATCCCAGCAGAAAAGACCACACACAAAGAACCTGGGACCCAGAAGTAGCAACAAGAACAGGCAGCCTCCCGAGTTGCAGTCTGAACTTCAAGCCCCGTAACACATTGTTCCAGTTACCACTTTCACTTTTTGAAGCCGGCACCACTGCAGAGTGGTGTGAATAACAGCAACAGGTTCCATTCAATCCATGGCAATGTTTCAGAGGCTGGACCCAGTAAACTTAGATTCTAATGTTATCTAAATATTTCCCTACAGTCTGACCCTGCTGAAGAATGGGCATCATTGTTTAACTGTTTCTCTTTTATGTTATCTCACCTGTAGTATTTCAGCCTGACTTTCACTTTTGACCATGTTCTGAAGCTGTAAGATCGCTATTGGCTTAAATGTTATTTAGTCCCTTGTGATAGGAAATTTGTAAGGTGCAACCCTGTAGGTTTTGGCAAAGGCAGAGACTGGGACAAAGCGGATGTCCTACTCCCATACCCCTGTCTGTGGCTCAGTAGTTTGAGAAAAATGGAGTGCTGCTGCCCCGGAGATGTGGAGCTGTGGAGCTGTGCTGTGACCATGAATGGAGACAGGCCAAAGAAGTGTAACAAGAAAAGAGATGGACAGCCTGCCAGAAAGAGGCTCAGGAGCCTTGTTACACGAAAAGGAGACAAGAAGCTACCACACATTTATTCTACATCTGTATGAACTCTTGTTTTAAAAGGCTGTTATTTGTTATTCTCTGCAACCCGAAAAAATTACACAAAAGTAGCAACATCCATTGAAATAATATATCTTTTAAAACTCTCAGGAGTAAAAAAATCTCAGCATTTTTCCAAACTCAAGCAAAATGCTCTCTTACAAGAGTGTCTTTAAAGCTTAATTTCTCTAAAGAGGGAGGGATAAAAAGCCAGAAAGCACTAAACTGACACCCTGCATTATTTGGAATGTGCTAGAATCCAGTTCTGCCTGGTGAAAGATGCAAAACTCTGTAAATATAATCTATACAGAACATAATAAATTCAAGCATAAATTTAATTTTCTGCAGTGGAAAGGAAAGCACTTACATAATATTATTTCAATATCAAGTGCAAAGATTTCTTTTTGGAGTTTGTTACTCAGTATGATTCTGGACTCTTTAATCTTTTAAGGCTGTTTTCTTCGGGTCCTCTTATTTGCCTGATAAATTTATTATAACGTTATTCACTAACAGACAAAAATGCTGTAGTAAACTTATTGTAGGCTTTTATAGTGACAATCATTCTTCTACAACATTAAGAGTAGCTGTAGTTTGTGACAATTAAAAGCTCTGCTGGATGCATGTTTTTCCTTTATGGTGTTATTGATTTCAATTCGTTGCTGGTAGTTCTGCCCATCATCTCTTCTCCAGTTTCTCTTTTTCCTGTCCTCAGGCTCTACTACATCTACCTGTCATTTCTCTTATACATGGAAAACTTTCATCTGCCAACAGTGTGTGTGAGGTTCATAAGTGCAGTAGGATCTGACTTGAGAAACTCCTTGCATTTTAAGCATTTTTTTGGGAAGGGACAAAATCCTTGTCCCCTTGGAACTGTCTGCATTAATTTCCTCATTCAGTAATGGTTTAGGTTTAGAAAATTAATTCTGGAGGAACATTTTGCACACCATGTATTACGGGTGGAAACAAGTATCCAGCCACTGATGAGAGAAAGCAGGTCTTTGTTTCTGTACATCTACTCTCTGATCATTCTCCTATAATCTGAGGCACCTTCTGCTGTGCCTCAGAGGATGCTGTGACCCTATATCCTTGCTTAGAATTTACCTTGTGGCTTTACCCCTGCATTGCCTAGAGTAAACGTTTCTGCAGGGCAGCAGCAGTTAAGAGATTTTCAAGGTGTCCAGGTTTTGGCTTAGTTGCTAGCTGAGGTTAAACCACTATGCAAGGATAATTCTATGTGATAACCCACCACTTTCCAGACTTGTATAATCAAGAGAACAGGTGTTTTTACTTACACATTTGGTTGCTTCTATTGGATCATATGTTTACATGTGCCTGCTTGCCTTCCTTATCCAAAATAACCATGGCCAACCAAATTCATTAACCATTTCCCTTGTCTTGAAATAAAATTATTGACAGCTTCCCAAGGCATTTGTGAAAAGCAGTGTTTATGAACAAACTTAGAAGTACAAAGTGTGCTATTTGGTGAAATCATATTTTTAGCCTTTTGTGCTTCAAGTGTAATTCTCCATGGTAATTCATTTCTACAATCTTTTAATATAGCAACTCTGTGGTAAACAGGATAATTTGTCTTTCCTAAACCTTATAGCTCCTGTTCATTTATATTTTTTAAGAGATGGAAAAGGGTGGAAGGAATGTTACAGTGGTACAACTCTGCCAGACTCAAGAATTAGTTACAAATGCTTTCAACTTTGCGGTAATTGTCTGGTTCATTTTTGAGTCTGTCAGACTGTCAGCAGTCATATTGTTCATAAGAGAGCTATATGGCATCACAAGAAAAGAGAGGATAATTTATGTACAAATAAGCTTATCTTCTTTCTAGATAATCAGTCCAATAATAAACACCACCACTGCCCCCTGTAAAAAAACATGACAAAGCAAACAACCTCCATAACATAACCCAAACAAAACCAATCCAAATCTTTAAACCAAAATGCTATTATCCTATCCTGCCCCATTTTGCTAATTTAAAAAAGGGATTGTTATTCTTTTACCCAGAGGAAGATTCTCTGTCTTTCCAGCAAAGATGGAAGCTTAAATTTAGAAATTCAGTTTAATGTTAGAAATTTAACATTTCTGTGGTAGAAAACTATGATGCCTGACTCTTTGAACTTACATATATTGCATGTATTAGGTCGTTTTGAAATTTTGTCTTATTGTAAGTGAGAATTGAGCTCTGTTACTTTTATAATATAAACCACAGAATATTATTGTACATAGCATCATAATGATTAATGATGTATTTCCTCTATTGTGATTAATGGTGTAGAAAAGTGGTTCTAGCCAGTAAAGTGTAATTCCTTATTTTACATTTAAACAAATTTTAAATCAGAAATACATAAACAATTCAGCCATATTCTTGATTTCTAAAAACCAAACTCCAGGAAAGAAAACTGATACAGCTGATGAAGTTCCAAATGCAGTTTTATTTTGAATGGAGGTTAAGAAGGTCTTTTGGCACTGATTGAGTCTCAGTGCGGCTACTTGAGCCTTTGTTCATGAGAATGGCTGGAACATCAAGCACACTTGGTTTCTGGCTCATTCTGATACTTAAATGAGGTTCTGCTGCAGTTCCCTTGATTGAACAAAGTGAAGTTGAGTTGTTTTATTCTGGCTGACTACTGTGTTTTGTTACCAAAATACATCTATCATAATAGAACATGTCTGATGTATCCCTAGGATATATTCCACGGATTAATTATTAGTTTGAAACCCAACCTGCTTTAATGATTGTGTAGAGAATTTACTTTTCACTTACCTGATTTCCAACTTCCCAGAGCATTTTCCAATTTGAATAACACCTTTTTGAAGTGACACGATGCTGTGTACAGTTGTGTATAGTAATGACTCAATTATAGAATCTTAGAATGGTCTGGGTTGGAAGTGAGCCCCAAAGGTCCACCTAGTCCAAGTCCTGCAGTAAGCAGGGGCGTCCTCAACTAGATCACACTGCCCAGATCCCTGTCAAGTCTCACCTTGAATATCTCCACAGATGGGGCCCCAATCACCTCCCTGGGCAACCTGTCCCAGTGTTCCACTGCCTTCATGGTAAAGAACTTGTTCCTAACATCCAAACTAAATATACTCTTCTCTAGTTTGAAGACATTACCCCTTGTACTATCACTTTGTAAACAACTTCTCTCCATTCTTCTCACAGGTCCCTTTCAGTTACTGGAAACCTGCTCTTAGGTATCCCTAGAACCCCGCTATTAGGTGTCCCTAGAACCCCCTCTTTTCCAAACTGAACAACCCCACCTCCCTCAGCCTGTCATCGTAGCAGAGGTGCTCCAACCCCCTGCCATTTTTGTGGCATTCCTCTGGACCTGCTCCATTGGGTGCATGTCCTTCCTATATTGAGGGCTCCAGACCTGAATCACAGAATTACAGAATTAACCAGGTTGGAAAAAACCCTTTGAGACCATTGAGTCCAACCTATAACCTAACACCTTCTAATTAACTAAACCATGGCACTAAGTGCCTCATCCAGTCTCCTTTTAAACACCTCCAGGGATGGTGACTCCACCGCCTCCCTAGGCAGCTCATTCCAATGGGCAATCTCTCTTTCTGTGAAGAACTTCTTCCTAACATCCAGCCTAAGCCTGCCCTGGCACAGTTTAAGACTGTGTCCTCTTGTTCTGTTACTGGTTGCCTGAGAGAAGAAATCAACCCTCCCTTCAGGTAGTTATAGAGAGCATTAAGGTGTCTCCTGAGCCTCCTCTTCTCCAGGATGAACAACCCCAGCTGCTCCTTGTCAGGCTGTGATCCAGCCCCCTCACCAGCCTTGTTGCCTTTCTCTGGACATGTTCAAGCACCTCAATATCTTTCTTAAACTGAGGGGCTCAGAACTAGACACAATACTCAAGGTGTGGCCTAACCAGTGCTGAGTACAGGGGTAGAATGACCTCCCTGGTCCTGCTGGCCACACTATTCCTGATACAGGTCAGGATGCCATTGGCCTTCTTGGCCACCTGGGCACACTGCTGGCTCATGATCAGTCGCTGTCGACCAGTACCCCCAGGTCCCTCTCTGCCTGACTGCTCTCCAGCCACTCTGTCCCCAGCCTGTAGTGCTGCATGGGCTTGTTGTGGCCAAAGTACAGAACCTGGCACTTGGATTTGTTAAAACTCATAGCACTTGACTGTGCCCATCTATCCAGCCTGTCTAGGTCCCTCTGCAGAACCCTCCTGCCCTCTAACAGATTGGCATATACTCCCAACTTTGTGTCATCTGCAAATGTTAAACGGGACTGGGCCCAGCATGGGTGCCTGGGGCACACCATCACTGGACATGGTACTCCAGGTGAGGTCTCACCAGAGCCAAGTAAAGTGGCAAAATCACCTCTCTAGATCTGTTGGCAATGCATCTTTTGATGCAGCCCAGGATGTGATTTGCCTTATTCCTTACATGTGGGGATTGAGATCTCCTGTGCTTTACAGAAAACATCCTTAAAGTTCTGCCAGCTCTGTTCCTTTCCCATGCACCTGAGGGATGTTTCCCACGGGATCCTATTTGTGAACTCTGTGAAGAGCTGGAAGTTTGCTTTTCTAAAATTTAGAATCCTAACTGTGCTTCTCATGGGCTTCAAAACCTTTAAGACAGTGAACTATACGGGTGTGTGATCGCTGCATGCATCTTTGACTTTGACATCCCTTGTGACTTCACTTGCATGTGTGACCAACAGGTCCAGTAGCTCATCCCTTCATGCAGGGTTGGTAATTTCTTGTCTTAAGAAGTTGTTATGTAGGCACTCTAGGAGCCTCCTGGAGTGCCTACTACTTTTGCTGTGCTCTTTTGGATTGCTTTGCTACTTTTCCAACAGAAGGATTAGAGCCTGTGATCACGATGCCTCCTCGAGCTGGAGTAAGAAGCCTTCATCAATAGCTTCTGCTTGATCTGGTGGCCTGTAGTAGACTCCTATAACAAGTTCCCTTTGTTGTCCCAATCCCTAATACCTACCCATAAGCTTTTGACCTGCTCATTGCTATTCTTTAGTGACTGTTCTTTGCATTCTGTCCGCTTCTTTTCATAGAGGGCAACATCTCCACCCCTTCTTCCTCTCCTGTCCCTTCTGGGAATCTTGTAGCCATTGATAGCCACACTCCGGTCATAGGATTCATCCCACCAAGTTTCTGTAACTGCCACTATGTCATAGTTTTGCTGTAGCATGGCAGCTTCCAGATTCTGTTTGTTGCCCATGCTGTGCACATTGGTGTAGAGTCACTTCAGCTGGGCTGCTGGCCACGTCTCCCCAGTTCCTTGAAGCCCCTTTTTGATTGCTTTTGGACTTGTGGTTTTGACTTCGTCAATACCCACCTGCATAACTAGTAAGGGACAGTAGTTAGAGGGCTGTATTAGACTAGGCAGCATTCTAGTAACAGCTCTGACCCAGGCCCCAGGGAGGCAGCAAGCTTCCCTGCAGGAAGGATCTGGCTGACATATAGGGTCCTCTCTTTCCCTCAGAAGAGAATCACCATGACTCCAACACTTACAAGGTTTTCCATAATTTTCACATATTTCTTATAAAATACGGTAAATATTTTTGTTAAGATAAAAAACATTAAGGAATGTTTGATGTAAAAGATACTTTTCCTGATAAAGATTAGGTAGTCCTTATAGAAAGGTTTAGGGGAGAGGGGGAAAAAAAAGGCTAAAGTTAAAAAACAACTGGAAAGTTGCTGCGTGCTTAGTTTGCTGCCACTCTTACTTACACTGATGTAACTGAAGCAGGAAATACAGCTACGTGAGAAAACTGAATGTCAAGTCTATGATACAATATTGGAATACATTTTGTAATGCAAGCACATATTGCTTACTTTTTTTAGGATCTTGCAAAGATGTTAGCCTATGTTTGTGCCAACAAGCAGGTCCAGCCAAACCATCCACTCAAGAGTAGGACACTAGCTAAATATAATTAAAATTTACACATATGTCTTCATTTCCTAGCATGTCATCTTTTTAGAAAACTTAATTTTACAATATATATAAAACCAAATTCACAAAGAAAGAGGCACATTTCCTGAAGGTACCTAATTCTTCATGACTGAGAAACCATCAATCCCAAATGTGCAAAAAAACCCTGGAATTAAGAGGAGGAAGAGACTTTATAGCCACAGAAAGGCAGAGAAAGAGAAAAACATTTTCAATAGACTGAAGAACAGACTGCATTTCCCTTCACCAAAGGGATGCATTCACAGGAGTCACTGTGGAATACACACTCTAGGTTTAACAGTTCAAACTTCCACATTCATTTTTGGTGTGTACAGTTCAGCAGAATGCTCCCAGTAGAACTTGGACCTAGAAAAAATAAATCCAGATTGAAGGCCTTGGCGGAGTGGGATGATGGAATACAGGAGCAGATGAGAGACTTTATCAATCATGTGAAGAATTTAAGTCAGTTGTAAAGCTAAACTTAGAGAGCATGAAGTGGAGTGGATGTTACACACCAATCAATGTCTCATACAAAAAATTAATCTTTTCCAGATACAAGCACAGCACAGTCAAAAAAATTCTGATTAGGGTACAGGTTTCTTACTTCCAAATATTTGGCACATTTTAAGAACAAAAGTAACCATCCTGCAGTAAGAATCCATAAAGACCCAGAGCCACATTTTACTCCCTAATAGTATCATCTAGGACAAAATAGACATAAAATATTATCTGGAGAATTTTTGTATTGCCTTTAGTGTACCTTTAGTGGGGTTTTTTTGCTGAACCAAGATTGATTATCTGTTTACAAGTGAATATACTGCATATTGCATCTGCATTAAGATTATGGAGGTGGTTACAGAAGCTGATAAATAATTTTTCAAAGTGAAAGCAATACACAATGCAATCCAGAAGCATAATTCATAATGTATTAATATGTAAGTCTTAAAAGTGAGCTAGGAAGAGATTTACAGGCTGAAGCTACTCTTCTGCTACAGCATGAGACAGCTTCCAGAGCAGCTTTTGTAAACACAATAAACGGTAGAGGAGTCAATATTGACTGATGGGGATCAACATATTCAGTTTCAGAAGGATGTGGAATACTGGAGAGAAATTATTCGGCTTAAGAAATAAGTGGTGGGGCTTTTATATACACACAGCAGATGAAATAATTTAATTGTCAACATGGATGTATGCATCCAGAATGCTGGGATTTGAATTTCACCCAGTAATGATGAACATGCTTTTATTTTAATAAGCACATAATGTTCTTGCTTTCACTGCTTCTCTTTAGTTTCTGGGGAGATCTGACATTGCTATCTTTAGTTCTTGAACAGTGTGCATTTGTTTCCAGAGATTATATAAAATACTACATAAATGCATTTCAAAACAAATGGTATTAATTAAAATGCCAAATTTCCTCTACAGTGTAGCACTGGGTCATATCAAATTAGTGTGCAGAGGCTGTGCAAACTTTTAAGAGAGTGAAAGTGCTCTGTTTTATCATGCCACTGTTCCCTTACCAGCTTTACTGAAATCAAAGAGTGACTTTATGAGAGACGAGTTTCCAATCTACTTTTGGTCATGTATTACTTTGACATATGGTATCAAGAATCTCTGGATTGGTTTATCATCTGAGCACTGAATGACTTACACATTTTTTCTGATATTCCACCAAGGGTAACTTAAAGGTAAGAATTAGGTAAGCAGTCTAGAAACTAATGTTGGAGAAAAGTTGCAGCTCTTACTTGGTTATGGTTAACTGTCAAGAAGCTGGACTAAGGAAAAGAAACAGGTGCTATTCAATCCATTGATTACAATTCTTCTTGGGCTATGTCTATACTAGTAAATAAATATGCTAAAGACTATGTTCAGGATTTGTGGCCAAATGACACAGAAAAGCCTAAGTGTGCACTACTAACATGCCTACTTCCCAAAATGCAATGTCTGCGTACAAACCTCACTTTAGGAAAGGTTACTTGGCCATTATGTGATTTGAGCTGTGTCCTGCTTTTTTGAATGCCTCAAGGGATGGTTACTCCACCACCTCCCTGGGCAACATATCTCCGTGCCTGACCACTCTTTCAGTGAAAACATTTTTCCTTATATCCAATCTAAACCTCCCCTGCTGCAATTTCAGGCCATTTCCTTTCATTCTATCACATGATACTAGGGAGAAGAGACCAACACCCACCTCAATACAGACTCATTTCTGGAGGTGTTTAAGGCCAGGCTGGATGAGGCTCTGGCCAGCCTGATCTATGGTAGGGTGTCCCTGCCCATGGCAGGGGGGTTGGAACTAGATGATCCTTGTGGTTCCTTCCAACTCTGACTGATTCTATGATTCTATTTGTGGAGATCAGTGAGATCTCCTCTCAGACTCCTCTTGTCCAGACCAGACAATCCCAGTTCCCTCCTCTGCTTCTTGTAAGACTTGTTTTCTTGACATTTTGCCAGCCTTGTTGCCCTTTTCTGGACATGCTCCAGCAACTAAATGTCCATCTTATAGTGAAGGAGTTGTACACGGTGTTCAAGGTGCAGCCTCACTAGTGCTGAGTACAGGGGCAAAATCACTTTGCTAGTCCTACCCCTACTCCTGTTGTTAGCACAATGTCTCATTCCAAGGCCTAGCAATGGTTTATGGTACTGATTACATTGATAGAGTATAACTACCTTTGTATACCAGATAGCAAAGAAGGAAGTATTTTTGGGAAGGGTCTTCTATCCATTCCCAACTCTATCACTCCGTCACAGACAATTAGTACCTTCAGCTTCAGCCCCTCGTCAAATTAGGCACCAGAAAGTGTGTCCTCCAGCCTGGGTCTAAATGCCTCATTTTTCTAAAGGTGCAGTGGCTTGAAGCCTGCCTAGAAATAGATACCTCAACATCCTGGAAAGACCAAGCTAAGTTAATTAATGTAGCTAATTGTACAATAAAACTAATGAAGAAGGAGGTTTGTGATGAGCACAAATGAGCAGTGCAGAAATCAAAATAAACATTTTTAGGCCAGAAAAAAACTATCAGAACATCTAGTTTGCCGTCATAAAATGAGTTTGCTTACAACACTTTGCTGAGGGCCTTTGACCAGGTAGTCTGTACAACTCTAACAGTGCTCAATTTGCAAAGTGACAAAGTACCTAGTTCACATATACTTAATATTTTTTATGTGAGGATTGCAGGCAGATTTTCCAGGTCTCCTACAATGTGCTTCCATGTATTTTTGGAAATGAGAGGAGGAAAAAAAAAAATTCCTGCTGTGAGCTTCACAACAAATTGAAGAGCCTCTTCTGGTTTCACTCAGCTGTATAATGAAATGATCCTGTATCTAGTCACAGAAAAAGAGAAAATGAAATGTACCTACCTCCTGTTATGCAAGATGCTTTATGGATGATCAGATATGTGAAAACAGAAAAGTCTGCTTTCATCTGCTACAATAAGCTGTTGTTAATATATGTTTGAAATTATTTAGCAATATTTCATACAGCAATGAATGCTTAATTATTAGGCAGATGTCATGATCTGATTTTGTACAAAGTCATTCTATAGAGACAAAAAAATGTCTGTACTACAGTTTTTGTCATTTTTATTCTTCAATCTTTTCAAATTATTCTGTGAAGACTGCCAACTTATTTCAGTAGTAAACAGTCTTATTCATGATTTCAAGCATATTGTCTCTATATATTATGGATCGTGCCATTTTCTCAATTATATAAGAACCAGCACACGAATTTCAGTGAAATCATATCCACAAAGTGAAACAAATATTCCTATAAATATACTACAATTAAATGCTTGTGGAAACTGCTAGGGACAACCAATTAGCCCCTCAGTGGATTATTAAAAAAAAAAAAAAGGACAATTACTTCAAAGCATTAAGTGCAAAAACCCCAAACCAACCAACCAACCAACCAAACAAACAAACAAAAAAACCAAAAAAACCACCACCTTCCCCCCACCCCCCATAATATTGAGTATTTTTTAACTGATATGACCCACAACCTTTCAATGAGAAAATAGGTTAAGTCCCGAAACAGCAGACAACGCAATTAAGTTAATGCGGTTAAGTGGAGGCATTACCAACGCACCACAATGTGAGAGCTACAGCAAACAGAGCATAAATCACTATTTTAACAGTGTGAATCTAGTTTTAAACTGACAACATGTCACTTAATGTACTTTTGCATGTCTAACATTTTTTTCAGATTGATTACACAAATGAGTGAAAATAATGATAATAAATGAAATTCATACCCACTTGAAATTTTATGTCTTTGACAGAAAGTCAAGAGAAACATTGCATTTTCTGTATCTTTAAAAATTGAGTTCTAGACAGATTAAGTTTGGCAGCTTCAAAATAAGTCATTATCCTCATTATCTTTGGTTTGCTGGATGACACCATAATATCCTATGACACTTTACAGAGATTTTAAGATGTGACACACATTGCCACAAATTATTTCCCGTCTAAGCAAAGGCTAAAGGAAACACACCAAAGAAAGGAAAAATAATAAAGGAGAAATAACATTTATAATAACTGTGTCCAGCGTGCCCAGAAAAGTTTGAAAAAAGGAGGTGGCACTAAGGTAGACTTACTCACAGAATCACAGAATTAACAGGTTGTAAAAGACCTTTCAGATAAGAAAGTCCAACCTATCACCCAACATTATCTAATCAACTAGATCATGGCACCAAGTGCCACATCCAGTCTCTTTTCAGACAGTCTCAAGGACAGTGACTCCACCACCTCCCTGGGCAGCCCATTCCAATTGCCAATCACTCTCTCTGCAAAGAACTTCTTCCTAACATCCAACCTAAACCTTCCCTGGTGCAGCTTGAGACTGTGTCATCTCATTCTGTTACTGGTTGCCTGGGAGAAGAGACCCTACTAAAGAAAAAGAGGACCTCATCTCTTGTACGCAATGACACAAATAGGTGAAGAAAGGCAAGAGTTCAACAATAGCAAGACACAAGGACAAAGCAGATGCAGCTGACTTGATGGTTATGTGCTGCATGATGCACGTGCTAATGTTGAAACCATGACTCTGAGTGAAAACTCAACTACATAACATTTAGGGAACCCCTCCCACCCTAAATTGTCCCTGTGATTCTGGTAGCCTATCTGATAAAGTCTGTCAGCCTGGTCTGTCATACTGCAAAGCCTTGGGAAGGCAATGTGATATTGTGATATGGTCCTTCTCTATTTGGCAGATCCAATGCAGCTTGCTGTCTTGACACAATGTGATTAATACTTCTGAAAAGCTGATCTGATAATGAATAGACCTCAAAAGGTTGGCAGTTTTATGTGATTTTTATGGTCCCCTAAAAATGTAGTTGGAGTAGAGGAAACACTATTTGCTCATTAATAGACATATGTCTGAAAGGAGGAAAAAGTGGATTAGAGAGAAAAGAAAGTAAGCACAAATCAGTTTTGTAAGAGCATGCAACTTTGAAGGCTATATCAATGATTTTTAATCATCTCAGCCTCTCAAACAATGTGCAAAAGCCTCATGCATAATTTTAAGACTACAAATCTGAGATGGGAATCTCTTTACACCATCTCTGTTCTGCAACGTATCTGTAGGTCTGTGAGGATTTTAATAGCTGTACCTTATAACAGAGCAAATTAATCTCCATTTTACAGCTAAAGGGAGCTGAATTTTAGCAACAATTTGCTCATTAGTTCTGCGCTGCAGCCTGCCTCTGCCTTATGCTGCCCTCCCTGTAAATTGTTATTGTTGTGGTATTTATTTGGTCATAATTATCTCATCTCTACCTACATCAGCCTGTCAGAGAGAGTGCTAGTTTTTCCTTACTGATTTGTAATTCTATTACACAGCCCATCAGCAGGTTGTTTCTGATTACTGCAAGCAGTACTCTCTTCTGGTAGCAGCTGTTATTATTTGCCTCTGCTTTATTAAACAAGTACTTGTTGCTCGTCCATAATAATATGGAGCTAATAATGTTGTCCCAGGCTGATTCTAGGAAAATTATATTCTCCCTGTTCCCTTTCTTTATTTGTGTAACACCAGCCAGGTAGTTAACCAACTATTTAATTTATCCATCAACTTGACAAGTCACAGGAACAGAGAAGGTTCAGTAGACAGGGCAACAGGACTCTGAGGAGCAAAGACTGCATTAAAAACCTTCCAGTGGGGTTCACAGCCTGTAACCAGAAGGGATCTCAAAGTACCCAGGGAAAGTCATGGCTCATGCTAAGCAGAGAAATGTTGGTGTGCAGAGAGACCTTTTAGACTAGGTTATCTCAATACATATCTAACATGTTTTGCAAGAAAGACAGTGCTAGGCAAAACAATTTGTCATTTTGTTTTAGGACTCCTAAAACCAAGGGATAATTTTACAGAGATTTATCAGATATTTGCATGCTTCCAGTTCCTTTTTTAGGACCGTTTTATTTTCTTTCCTCTTTCTTGATGAATGCCATTTTTCAGGCTTTTGGTCCACCTCGCCCTCAGTCACAGAATCACTAGATCACAGAAAGTTAGGGATCGGAAGGGGCCTTGAAAGTTCATCTAGTACAACCACCTGCCAGAGCAGACCACCTTGTGAAGTCCAGGGAACACAAACAAAAGCAAACACAAGTGCTATCAGTCTCTCACACACAGAGAAGCCTCTCTTGAACGTGTAAATCACCTTGTGATTGGTGGTGATTATCATAGAATCATAGAATGGCCTAGGTTGGAAGAGACCTCAAAGATCGTCCAGTTCCACAGGCAGGGACACCTCCCACTAGATCAGGTCGCTCAAGACCTCATCCAGCCTGGCTTTGAACACATCCAGGGAGGGAGCAGACACAACCTCCCTGGGAAACCTGTTCCAGTGCCTCACCACCCTTACTGTGAAGAACTTCCTCCTAACATCCCGTTCAAATCTCCCCTCCACCAATTTGAACCCATTCCCCCTCATCCTGTCATCACAAGACCTTGTGAACAGCCCCTCCCCAGCCTTCCTGTAGGCCCCCTTCAGATACTGGAAGGCTACTATAAGGTCTCCCGAAGCCTTCTCTTCTCCAAGCTGAAAAGCCCCAACCCCTTCAGCCTGTCCTCATAGCAGAGGTTACATTAAGATTACATTAAGAACTGAGAAGTGTCTCAACAAAGGTAAGATCTGCCTGATGTGTCGGCTCTGCCCAAGATAGCACATCTGGCAGTCACACATGCATTGTAATGTGACTAGAGCCTGGGCTGGATGGGGCTATGATGAATGAACCAGGAACAGTAGAAAAGTCCTGAGCTATCCTAGGTTCACTGGGGGGGACATCACTGGGGACAGTTCTCCCCAACCCCTACCCCCCGAAAGA
The DNA here is from genome assembly GCA_013396835.1 of Psilopogon haemacephalus. Lineage (NCBI taxonomy): Eukaryota > Metazoa > Chordata > Aves > Piciformes > Megalaimidae > Psilopogon > Psilopogon haemacephalus. The sequence goes on along the minus strand of VWZI01020793.1, from coordinate 64,992 downwards.
AGGATCATGGGGTGGGAACTCTCTCTCCTGATCTTTCATTCATACTGTCTCTCTCTCTGCCTTTTCTTTCTTTCTTTCTCTGTTTTGTTTGCTTCATCCTCTCTCTCTTTAAAAAATATTCTCATCTTGTCCTGTGAGTGAAATTAAGACAGAAACCTTCCCAACTTTTGGGTTCAGACAATGACCTCACCTGGCTGTTATATTTGGAGGTACAGGAATGGAGGCAACCAACCAGGTGAGGAGAGGGGAGATGTTTTCTGTAGATAGCAATTTATTTCCTCAAGATTCTAATGTTGTTGTTGCATGCACACCTGCGTGCTTCCTGGCCCTGTTCCACATCCCTCACCACTGTGCTGGTTTGAACTAATTGGAGGATTTGAATGAGAAATTAGGCTATAGGCTGAGAAAGGAAAACACTGATGATGCTACTTCACTCATAGCTTTACTGAGAAACCAGCACAACCACATAGAGAAAAAATTTATTTGAGATATCAGTGACTGTTAGAGGAATAGTACTAGTGGCTGCAGACAGGATTTGATCTCCATGTATTTATTCACAGCTGCTGTTATCACCTTTGAAAAGTATTTTTACCAAAGTTTCAAATTTCTGATGTTTTCGCACTCCAGATGTCTGAGGATGAGGGATTTAAGCTAAACTACTGAAATAATTTCTAAGTGTCTTTCCTCCTAGGCTGAAGAAGCTTTTCAAGTTACATTCTTCTAAGCTATTTTTTTTTAAGTTATGCTTCAATAACATACAAGTCAGTGGAACTGAAGCAAGTATTGAATTGAAAAGACTCAATGCTGGGAATTTTACAGTTGTTTTCTGGCCAACTGTCCCATTCCTTCCTCTTCCTCATCCTGCCTGCCCTCTAGTTCAGAAGGAGATTGTCCAAATTAACAATTTACACAGAGGTAAAAAATAGTTTTTAGTAAGATTTCCTTTATATTTTTACATAATTTTAACTTTCGGGAGTTCAAATGTCAGGATTATAAAGAAGAAAATTGTTCATTATATTTGTACAGTCTTTCTTTCACAATGGAGTTAAAGTATGGAAAAATCCATTACATAAATCTTATTGCTAAAGTTGCTTCAAGCATCTTTCACATCACCACCTAAAGTATTCTTCCTTTTGGATTGCGGCACAAAATTCTCAAAAGCAGGAGACACTTGGTGAAATATATGAAACTAAAGTTTGTCTGAACTTGAAAATGGGAAAATTTAGTCTTCCTTCTTCTTCTTGGGAAAATGTACTCATCTTCTATCAGTGCTGGAAAGAAATGAGCAACCAGGCCAAGAGTCTTTCCCAAATGTGATTAAACAGCAATTGCAAATGTTGTTGCACTCTTCCGTAGACAGCTAAAAGTTTGTACGTGGGAAAACTCATGAAAGCACATGAAAAATGACAGTGGTCTTCACTTTCTGTTTGACTTGGAAGATTTGCCTCTGATCTCCACTTCTGTAGCATCAGCTTCTAAATTGAGGGGAAAGCTGAAAGATATAGCTGCCAAAAAGTAGTTAACAACAAAAGGCCGAGTGCTGAGACCCAAGCAATGCCTGAAGTCATACTGAGCACTTAGGAGAATAACAGCTTTCTGTCTCAAAATCCTAATTTAGCATAGCCTCAGAAACTCTCGTCTTACACAGGAGGAGCCTTGGACAAGTAGAAATCAGCACTTTGTATTTTGAGCAGTAGCTGTGTAACAGCAGTAAGTTTAGAGAGTTATTCTGGAGGTTTATAGCCAGAAGCAGTGGGATGAAATTAAAGCAGGAAAACTTAAACTACACAACACAGAAGGTTTATTAGATTGAGACATGGATTCCTATGGGAAATGGTGGAAGGTCTACTCTCTGGTACACTTAGTGCTGAAGTGAACTAAACTTGAATCCTCTAGGAAATGCCTTTGCTTTTAAGGAATGTAAAATTACCAAGGCTTTGGACTGGGTGACTGAATGTACTTCTGCAATATCTAATTGCAATACCTATATGAAATAGCCCATCGAAGGAATGAGGAAAGGAAGTACAAAGGAGAAAGTGCCTGGTTGAACACTGGAAATCTCTCAAATAATAGTTCCAGACTTTATGTAGAGATGTGTCAATGGGGTATTTAATTTTTTTTTCCACCCAGACTATTATTTTTTTTCTTATTTTAAACTAGCAAACAACATTTATCTTCAAATGAATTCACTTCCTCAACATCTTACCAGGAAATTAAGGATTTTAATGTTTTGCTTCTCCACTGTCTTTTGTTGTATTACATGATCGCCAGAGCTGCAACATACCTTGAGGTACTTCTAGTACTCATTAACAAGGGTTCTTAAAATAGAGTCTAGGCCCAGCACTTCCATCACATTTCTTCAAGTGTCATGCTAAATATTCACTAAAGAATTAATTCAGCAATTGGCATCATGTCACAAGGAGTATGAGTATGCAACAATATGCTGGCAAAGTGATAACTTGGATTTAAAGACCTCACTGTAAATATTTCTGAAAATAGAAGTCTTTCTGCAATAAATGGGACTATGAAAAAATGAAAGGGTTGGCATTTCAAATGTGTTTGTTGCACTATTATGACAGAGGGGAGCCTCACTTAAAATATTCTTAATGATCTTAAAATACAGGAAAGGTTTATTTGCATATTTTTGTGTTGCAGCCACTTATATGTGTATGGGTTGAACTGTTCAGCCTTCCTAAGGTGGGTATTTGGTAATGACAATGTCAGTGTTCTCCTGAGGGCGTTTCATAGATGGAGATTTACAGAAAATCTACAACCAGGACACCAGAATATTGGATCTTTGTATTGTGTTGGGTCTAATTTCAAGGCCTAAAGCCTAATCTGCTGTTCACACGCCTTATGAAACCATAAAACTTTGAAACATATATATCACTTGAGCTCTAGACACTGCAACTTCTGCAGACTGGGAGGTAAGGGAGATAAAAGGCACATAAAAGCCTTACCGGTCAGACAGCTGGTTCAAAGAGAGAAACTGCCTTCTGTACACTCTAACATCACAGTCTTTGAAACCATTTGTAAGGGCAGATTTTAACAACAATCTCACCATTTTTTTTCCCCCCTGTCCCTCACTGTATGATAGTTTTTTAATCCTCAGGCTCCAAGGCTCAGATTCCCCACACCACTTATCTCTAGGCATCTGATTTTGTGTCCTCTGTGAGGAGGACACGAAATTAAAAAAAATAAAATAAAATAAAAAAGAAGTCAAATCCTTCAAAGGCTATTTGGCACTTGGGGACTGATTTACCCTTCAGTGATCCTGAGTGAATGCCCATCTTACTTTGGACATGGCAAAAGCTCAGAGAAATTAACTCAGAGATTAAATTAATTCTTCTCTTTCCCTCTACTCTGGCCTTGTTTGCACTGTGTGCTATTTGGAGAACCCTTGTATCTCCTCACGGATATGTTCTCTTAACTAAAAACAGAAAGACTGGGAAGACAATTTATAGGCTGCTGCATTTGCCCTGGAAACATCCTCACATCACTGTGAAATGTTTGAAATGTGAAGCCTGAAACGAAACAGATACAAAGTCCTGCAGAAATCTGAGTCACCATTCCTGGTGCAATACTTGGTATGACTTTGCTCTTTCTAGGTAAGTATTTTGATGAGACTTGGGTAAAGTGTTGGAGGGCAATGTGACAAAAGTAGCATCCAGAAGAGAAATGGTGGCAAAGTTTCCAAAAATGTTTTCAGAAATATGTGAGGCCTGTTTATAGTAGCTATGAAATGGCATAATCTGCTGCTGGAAAGCTAGCAAAGCTTTCCAAGAGCACTTTGTACTTCCAGCAAGATAAAATCTCTCAGTACTCTTGTTTATTAGCTGACCAAAAGAGATTCACAGAAGTCCTTTTCCCTCCGTGTTAAACTGTGATCATGACAAGGGAAACTGAAAAGGGAAAGATTTCACTAGTGGGATTTGTGACTGTCTAGCCAAGAGGTAGAAAGCAACTCTCCTTCTTTTCAAGCCTGTTTCCACTTGCTTCAAGCAGACAGGAGTCCACAAATTGCAGAAATAAAGCAAAATCTCTAAACAACATAAGCTGACAGCCACTACTGTCATTCTTCTCATATTCTCTCAGTATTTTGAGAGCAAGATAGCCCACAGAGGGCGTTTGTGCAATTGGCCTAAGTCACTTTCAAGATAGCATGACATTGGAACAAAAGGAGGACACTTCTCAGCACTAGTATCTGCTTGATTCACCATCTTGTTGGACAGGAAGTATCAATGCTGAGACTGTGCCCTTTCTGTGGCTTTTCACTCCCCTTCAAGAACTGTCTAAAGAAATAAATAATATATATGAACCCTAGCTCCCTTTTTATTGCCTATCAATGTAGAGATGACAGAAAGTCTACAGAGAAACAGTGTGAGAGAGAAAAATGAGTAAGAAATAAATTAGCCCTCTATTTATTTTATCTGATCTCCTTCTCACTATGGAAATAGGCATTAGTTGCTTTGAAAAGTCAGATAAATTGTGCATACTTTCTCTTTTTTTTTTTTTTTTTAAATCCACTCTGCAAGCTAGCTATGAAATAGATGTAGAGTATTTAGCTATACACAGTTCAGGTGTGAATGCTTGTTCTCAATTACTCTCTCCCTCCACTTTTGGTACCTAGCGATCAGAAAGAAATGATACATTTTACCAGTTATGAAATTCTAATTAAGGGAAGTAAGAAAGGGGTCAGTTAACAAATACATCAAAGTGCTCCATGCAAATTTGTTTTTTATCCCTGACAAGAGTGTTAGACATTAATTTATGCCTATGGTAAATGATCTGTATAAAAGTCTTTCTTCATGCATTATGGACAAATAAAAGATGCTGCTGAGGTTGTGGGTTTTTTCAAAATTAATTCTATTTTAGTGAACTTTCCATGACATTTACTGTTCGCAATATGACAATGCCTGAATCTAAGCTATAAACTACAGGACATCACGCTGAGTGCTGTCAGACAAAGAAGTTAAGATGGTTACTGACCCATTACTTTATTTTTTTGCAACTCAAATAGGCAAATTGTTTCCTTGACTGTTTAGATAGGGGAGAATGGAAACTCTGGCAGGAAAATGCCTCCATTTTGATCATTAAAATAAGCTGATGCCTTGATTCATACCTACTCTGGCAATGAGAAAAGGCTGCAGGAAGTGAAAGCCACAAAAATGTTGGAAGAGATGAGCAGAACCACTTCCTTGCTATTTCCAGAAGAAACCAATAAAGAATTTTCTGGAAGTACCAGGAATAAGACTCTCTTCCCATGAGGCTGAATCTGTGGGAAGGACTCTTGGAGGGCCAAAATCCAGCTTTGTGGAACCCACTTATGTTTTCACACACAGGAGCCTTCATAAAGCTACAACAGGAATCTCCCTAAGGCCAAAACGAAGCAGAGCACATCAGTGCCTTCGTTAGCCCCACTGCACCATCACTCGCAGGTTTCCTCAGTAAAACAGGCAGCTGCCTCAAGATGCCCAAACATATTTGATACTTCCTTTTGTAACTGTCAATCTTTTCCCATTTCTCTTCAAGCTTTGTTCATAGACAGAAAGATTTTTCCTTTTAAAGCAAAATTTTCAGGGTCACTAATATGCTGGGTATCAAAACACAGAACCTGTCAGTTCTTGGCACGTGCAGGCCCACCTTTTTTTAGGGCAACATTGACTTGTGATTAATGCTGTTAACAAGATAAGCTATATTGAAGAGCTGTACATTTTGGTAGCAATTGCCATATGTTTTAAACTCTGAATATGAGCTCCATCCTAGTTAAAGACATTATTTCCAATGATTTGAGCTGGATTATGATCTCAAATAAAGTTCCTCTACCTAGGAACACAGGAAAACACAGAGAAGTACAGTATTTTCCTTCCACTGCTATGTAATTTTTCTACAGTAAAACTTTGTACATAACCTCCAGCATCACTTCAGCCCAAACAAGCTTCATTCTGGTATCTTTTCTAGTTGTCTACAATGTGTAAATCCGTTGCAGTTTCTTGATGGTGCATGCCACTCTAAATTCAAGGGTCTTACAAAGAATTATGTTACAAATTGTACCTGCTTACCTAAGCTACTGTTTTGAAGACCTATGAAGACCTATGGGTGCTTGATGAGAACACCCACACTGTTGGAGATTATGTATGTTATGCAGTAAAAAGAGGTGGTCCAATAACACTGTGGCCTTTTGGAGGAAATCTAGTCACAAAACACCTGCTCCTCTCTATTTCTAGATGATTTTGCAGATGTCTACAGTGTCTACAGAAAATTGGAAGTAGCTATAGCTTGGAATTTTCCAAAACTGATTTATTTTTGACATTGGTGAATGTCAATTCCCTTAAAGATGTTTTCTACCAAAATATGACTTACAGGTCAAAAATATGCCAGAGAGCATTCCTAGGTCCAGCATAATGAACAAACACTAGACAACTTTAATAAAAAGGTAGTAGCCTCAAAGCAGAAACTGCAAGATTCTGTTCTATAACCTAAGCCTCCTACTGGACTCCATCCCAGTGAACACAATGCTGGCTTCTTTCCTTCAACCAGTTCCAAATCCACCTCACTATGTGATCATCCAGACTCATGCCCCAATTAATAAGAGAAGGCATTTCCTGGAGACTTACGTAAATCCCAAAGAACACTGGTTCTAATAGTGAGAAATCCTCTTGATGTCTCTGTTTCATGAGATATCCTTCTGGAGCTGCAGTATGTGATCCACGTGCAGGGGGAGAAAACCCCACTGTGCTCTCTAGCAGACCTATTTTATATCACTTCACGGCCCAAATGTCCTGTGTCATGGATGCCACAGATCATATTCCACGTGCCTGTGAAAGTTTAAGCCCCCTGGGGCCCCCTGTCTTTTCCCAAGGAATGGTTTCACCCTTTTCCCAGGTTGCATGGTTAGACACTCCCACTTCCTGCTAGGATTTTGGGACTATAAGAGGGGGAACCCAGTCCCCCGCGGGCTCCCCCTCTCTCTTCTTCTCCCTTCTCCTCCCTTCTCCTCCCTTCTTCTTTCTCCCTTCTCCTCTTCCCCTCGTGCTGGCTGGTCGAGCACCTGCTGGCGCTCTGTGCTGCTAGAGCAGGTGTCTCCCTGCCGCCCTGTGTTCCAGCACCGTTATTGTCTGCTGAGACTGGCACTGAGACCAATGGTAGAGCATGAGACTCTTAATCTCAGGGTCGTGGGTTC
>VWZI01020793.1:0-57636 GCA_013396835.1 Psilopogon haemacephalus | reverse complement strand
GGCAGCTGAAGTTCGATTGGCTTTGGAAAGCAGGATGCAGGAATCCTATTGTGAGAAAGTGTCAGTGCCAGTCTCAGCAGACAATAACGGTGCTGGAACACAGGGCGGCAGGGAGACACCTGCTCTAGCAGCACAGAGTGCCAGCAGGTGCTCAACCAGCCAGCACGAGGGGAAGAGGAGAAGGGAGGAGAAGGGAGGAGAAGGGAGGAGAAGGGAGGAGAAGAGAGAGGGGGGAGCCTGCGGGGGCCTGAGTTCCCCCTCTTATAGTCCCAAAATCCTAGCAGGAAGTGGGAGTGTCTAACCATGCAACCTGGGAAAAGGGTGAAACCATTCCTTGGGAAAAGACAGGGGGTCCCAGGGGGCTTAAACTTTCACAGTGCCAAAGAAAAGGGCAGAAACCCAATCAGTATCAAGTTCTGCATTGTCCAGGCTTGTGCTCGCCCAGGGCTTACCATGTGACTTGGGGAAAGGGGGGCAGGTGTCAGCCAACACAGCCTTGAAAGGAGTGAGCTGCATTCTTGCTTACCCTTTTTCCTATGCTTCTGATCTTTATCCCCATCCTGACTCCACTGAGCACAGATGAGTTTTGGATGCATTACCACAAAGTGTAATAGAAAATTGACTTAGTGTGACTAGTCCTGTTTAATAACTGCACGTCCTTTGAATCAGTCCTCCAAATAGTGAATTTCATGAGGATCAGCTGAAGAAATGCAATGTAGAGATCAGTGGAGTAACAGCTTAAAGCAACTGCAGTCACCTGGTTTCTGCCGCATTATCTTTTAATTATATTTAACAGAGAAAGGAGACCTTGAAAGAGAGAAATCATACTGCAGATACAATGATTGATTCTTGAGGTCCACAGCATAATGAAAATATTGATGCCCCAATATGGGTGTCTGTGCATAAGCACAGCAATCGAATTAGTACTTCTGAAAAAGTTGCTTTCTTTGCAAAAAGTTTAACTCAGATGAGGTGTCATAATCAGCTATCCTCCTTGGCTGTGGCATGGTGAAGTAAAATGGTTTGTTCTTGATTTTCTAGTGTCACAACATGTATTTCGCTTACAACACGATTTTAATGTGATTCAAAATGCAAACTGTTGCATGTCACAGATGGCTGAAATTGGATATTTCAGTAACAGTTCCATTAAGACTCTTGATTTAAATAATCAATTTTACTTTTTATTCCAACAGGCTTCGAGAGCAAACACAGTCAATCGCTACATCTTGACTAGGGAACAGTGTCTTCCAGCCTGCTTACTTTGGCGCATGCCTCTTTATGCTGAGGCTTCACTTATTCTTCCAAATGAAGAAGAAGAAAAACCAAAAACCCACACCTGTCAGTGATACAATGAAATTAGAGAACAAATCCCTGGCAGAAAATCCCTTGGAACCAATCCAAAGGCTTGCTACCCTCAAAGAGCTTAATTTTGCTTCTAACTAAACATAGAAATCTGTTCATTGATTTAAAAAAAAAAAAGAGTGAGGGTAGGTCTTCTCTAAAAATGGAACACTTTCTTTCACTAATTAGTTCTATGTACTTCATGCATTGTTATTTCATTAGTTTCATTGAGCATCACTGTTGATTAAAGAAGGGAATACACTTCTTGATGCAATGCTCATGACTTTTTCCGTCACTGGCTGATGGCTATCATGAATCTTAATATCTGTGTACAAAATTATTTGCTAACAAAAGCACAACTGTACTGTATGAGTACAGTGTACATTCTTCTACCATCACTTACACTTGTACTTCATGAAAAATGACAAACTGCTGAACTGGGCATGCCATTGTTGTGCAACCCTCCAAAATAGAGACTGGAAACTCTTAAATCATGGCACTGCTAAATTAAGTTCTCCTCACTTCAGGGATTCTTTCTTATATTTTTTTTCCCCCTGTAGTTTATAGAGCTACTTCCAATGTATTTGCTAAAGCCATTAAATATTTAATTTGTATTTAATTCTACTCTCACAGCTGGAGCTCATCAGCTAACCTTACTTGGAATAGGGTAGTAATGCTAACACAACATGCATTTAAAGAAACACTTCTGTACTTTTGTTACTGAAATGTAACAAGCAGTTTTCTTTCTGCTTACGTATCATTTGGGCTCAATTACACAATGCTAAGATGATCAGGTCATTAAGTTCACTACTCTATTGATTCTAGCTTTAGCCGAGCTCTGTTCATTTTTTTTATTTGAGCTCATTTGCTTTGGCTTGAACTTTGACTGTGTTATTTGATTAAAATTTAACTTCTGTGGAAATTATTGAGAAGATGAGGTCTTACACTCCTGCATACAACTCTGAATTCAATTTGATGTTAACTTTTACAGGATTTTTTTTTTTTTCTCTTTTAGGATACTATTCCATGGCCACAGTATTCAGAAGAGCACAGGAGTCTCTAGGACCTTGCTCTTATAAGCTATATTTATGCCTATGGCCTGAAAAGGAGCTGCTGTTAGAAGGAAAGATTTAAAAAGCAGTCACATACACAAGACAGTGGGGATGGTAAGGCTGAGCTGTTTTTCAGACAGGGGTTCCATCTGAGACCCTGATAAGGTAACATCTCTGGGAGCAGGGGCTGGCACACAGCAGCTGGCCATTCCTGGCATAATTCAGCTAAGGGCATGGTGTTCTGCCCCAGAGCTGCTCTGATATGAGGTGCCTATGAGGAGAACCACCACTTCCAGGACAGTTCAAAAGTTTTTTGAAGGAGTGGAGAGAAAAGGGAACAGACTGCCCGGTGGGGTTGTGGAATCTCCTTCTCTGGAGATATTCAAGACCTGCCAGGATATGTTCCTATGTGATCTGGTATAGGTAAATCTGGTATAGGTGATCCTGCTCTGGCAGGGGGTTTGGACTAGATGATCTTTCAAGGTCCCTTCCAGTCCCTGACGTTCTGTGATTCTGTACTAGTAGTGGAAACAGAAGGAAAAGCCATTCCCTATCTGTCTTACCAGTAATGCTACTTTTTTAAAAAATAAAATAAAATAAAATAAAAGGATTCCCTTCAAGACTGAAGGGAGATGCGACATGTTACAACATGTTGCTGTCACTGTTGGTTGCCTATGCTGCTGGGATGTTTTTCAGGATGGGAGGAAAAGGGATTGATTGCTTCCAGTTTCTTGCTGAGCACTCTATTAGTCTGCTATATAGATTGTTAGTTCAGTTATTAAACTGCAACACAAAAAAGAAGTTCTCTGTTATAAACTGTGAAAAAAGAGGGAATCAGCCACACACTCTTCCTTCACCTAATCTTTTGAACAAAAGAATATGGCTATTAGCTCCAGGGGTCTGTTCTTTTCATCCAGGGCTGCCAAAGAAACCTAACTCCTGGAAAGGACCTGAATTTTATTTTTTTCCATAGTGTTTCCTACTAGCTACTGTCCACTGATCATGACTGCAAGACTGCTACAGAAATATTGCTGCTGTATTTCTTCTGCCCTCTCCACCACTTCCCTTCCATGGCACATGCACTTGTGGCTTATCATCCAGGGTAGGCTGCAGTTTATGAGCATAGTCACACTCCTCTTTCAAGGCTCCAGAGCATTTCTGTGCCTAGCACTAAAGCTTCATATCATACCATTTACCAAATAATATCCAGAAGTAGTTATGTATAGAAATGATGCTTGTTTGTACCACTAAAGGTTATGGTCTTGCATAGAGACTTACGTTTGTAGAGAATACTCAGGTTTTGTATGTTTGGCAGATTAACTAAATACAGAGAGAGAGAAAGAAGGGAAAGTGAACAAACATTTACAAAAACACGCTAAAAATTATATTCAAATCAAGGGGTGAACCTAAGTCAGGTATAGAAAGGAACTCCTTAGAGCAAGCCAAAAGTACCTGCATGATTTCCAGAACTTAGCAGTTTCCAATCTGTTTTCTCTCACCCTACTGAAAATTTCTTCTGTTTCCCATGGAGAATCAGAGCAGTATGAATTAATGAGCCATGCTTCTCATCTATTCCTAGCCCTAGGAATCCTGTTGGTCTCATCAGTGTTAAATTAGCCTTGATAGTTATATGGTATTTTGGACATTACTAAGCTGCAGTATTGTCACTTCCTAAACAAGGCATGAGCTTTGTTTCAAATGAACACAGCAACATTAATCAATATTGAAAGGTTATCAAAACCTGTCCCTTGGTAGCAGATTTTCATGATATACAAAGAATTATTTTCCTCTCAGTTATACAATTTTTTTTTTTGGGGTGCTTTTGCTGTCTTCCTCTGAAGCCCTGTTATCTGCTTCAGGGAGTCCACTCTGTTTCCACATAGTCTCCTGCTTCCTCTGGAATTTCACCCATTCCTGTGTGTAGAGAGATCACAAACAGGTCCAGATTGATTCCCCAGAGAAACCATATCAGGCTAACTTCTTCCTAGGGTCTAACTCTGACACTGATATATGGCACACACAAAACATTATCCTTTTTTTGAAGGAATCTTAGTATCCAGGTCCTGGCTTGAATGCTTCCAGAGTGCAGACTAATGAGACATGCCAAAATAAACACAGCTATGACATGCTTATAGAATCATGGAATCATAGAATGGTTTAGGTTGGAAGACACCTCAAAGATCATCCAGTTCCAACCTCCCACCATAGGCAGGGACACCTCCCACTAGAACAGGTCACTCAAGGCCTCATCCAACCTAATTTTGAATACCTCCACAACCTCCCTGACCAACTTGTTCCAGTGTTTCACCACTGTCATTCTAAAGAACTTCTTCCTAACATCCCATTTAAATCTCTCATCTGCCAGTTTAAACCCATTACCCCTCACCCTGTCATTACAAGACCTTGTAAATAGTCCCTCCTCAGCCTTCTTGTAGGCCTCTTTCAGATATTGGAAGGCTACTACAAGGTCTCCTCGAAGCCTTCTCTTCTCCCGGCTGAAGAGCCCCAACTCTTGGTCACTTGACAGATGGGGTGTGACTGCTCACAAGTACAAGAATCTGTATGAAAAACATTATTTTGGATAGCATATTTACAGAAGGGAAAGAAAGCAGTGAAAGGGAGGGATCAAGTAGTACTGAAGAGGAACAAGCATGAGAAAATAAAGGAAAAATGGCATAAAAGGGGCTAATGACATCTAAAGGGGGGAGATCATCTACGTGATAATGTATTTTAGAGGGGAAACCTGTATGATAAATTCCTTTTGTTTAGGGAGTTCTTTTGTGTTGGAGAGGATTCCTAAGACAACCATGTTAACACAGAGGTCAGTGAGGAAGGAGGGAAGCTGGCACACAAGGGCAGCCCTTCCACTCTGCCTGTGGTGAGATGACATTCAACAAGGGCAAGTGCAGACTCTTGCACCTGGGAAGGAACAACCCCAGGTATCAGTGTAAGTTGGGGACTGGACTGACCAGTTGGAGAGCAGTGAAGGGGAAAAGGATCTGGGGGTCCTGGTGGATGGAAGGTTGACCATGAGCCAGCAATGTGCTCTTGTGGCCAAGAAGACGGATGCCATTCTGAGGTGTATTAAAAGGCCTGTGGTTAGTAGGTGGAGAGGTTCTCCTCCCCTTCTATTCTGCCCTGGTGAGGCCACATCTGGAATATTGTGTCCAGTTCAGGGCCCCTCAGTTCAAGAAGAGCAGGGAGCTGCAGAGCCACAAATAAGACTAAGGGAGGGGAACATCTTCCTTCCAGGAGAGACTGAGGGAGCTGGGGCTATTTACCTTGGACAGGAGGAGACTGAGAGATGACCTCACTAATGTTTATGAATATGTAAAGGGTGAGTGCCAAGAGGATGGAGCCAGCCTCTTCTTGATGACACCCAATGACAGGACAAGGGGCAATGGCTGGAAGCTGAGGTGCAGGAAATTTCATGTAAACATGGGGAAATTTTTTTCACTGTGAAGGTGACAGAACACTGCTACAGGCTGCCCAGGGTGGGTTGTGGAGTCTCCCTCTCTAGAGATATTCAAGACCCACCTGGTTGCATTCCTGTGTGATGTGGTATAGGTGATCCTGCTCTGTCAGGGCAGTTGGACTAGATGATATTTTGAAGTCTCTTCCAACCGCTAGCATTCTGTGATCCTGTAAAGCACATATTGGAGCAGTTAATCACTGGAAAGATTGCAGCCAGCAAAAGTGGCATATGTTAATAGGAGTTTATGGAGGATTATCTCCCATTACAGGGATACATTGCTGCCACAGGAGAGGACTATGAGATTTCACCCTGAGGAGGAGGAAGCAACAAAACTAATATGTAACAGACTGGAACTGACAACAATCCACGTTCCCTGTCCCTGTGCACTTCTAGGGGTGAGAAGGCAGCATAGACAGGCCTGGGTTGAAGGGAGAGGTGGGAGGAAAGTAATTTTAATATCCAATTGTATTTATCATTGTCCTACTCTGATTCAGTTGGTGAATTGATTTGTTTCTCCAAGTCAAGTCTGTCTTTTGCCCATGACCATAGTTGGTGAATGATCCCTTCTTGTTCTTTTTCCTGTCCCACAAGCCTTTTGTTGTATTGTATCCTACCCATCCTACTGGAGTGGGGTAGGAGTGAGAAATTGACTTTAGGGTGCTTCGATGCCGGCTGGGTAGACTCAAACCATGACACCATGTGTCCAGCCATCCATATGCCAGCGAGTACAGCCTGTCCTGTCTTCTCATTAAAATCTGATTCTGGTGGTTTTCTGGGCAAGGGCTCCCCATTGTCTGTACCCATTGTTCAGGAGGCAGTGGTCTTGGGAACTAGATGTTCCTTGACAGTTTTTTTCACATGTGGGGATTGACATCTTTTGTGCTCCAAGGAAAGCATCCTTAAGGATCTGCCAGCTCTGTTCTGCTCCCTTGTCCCTGAGGGCCATTTCCCACAGAGTCCTTTCACTAACTCCTCTAAGAGCTGAAATTTTGCTTTCTTAAAATCAAGGGTCCAAAATGTGCTTCTCATGGGCTTCATACCCCTTAGGACAGTGAACTGTACTAGTGAATGATCACTGCATGCATCTTCAATTTTGACATCCCTGATGATTTCACTTGCATTTGTGACCAACAGGTCAAATAATGCTTCCCCTCATGTAGGGCTGTTAATTTCTTGTCTTAAGAAGTTGTCATGTAGGCACTCTAGGAGTCTCCTGGATTGCCTACAGCTAGCTCTGCTATTTTTCCAACAGGAGGATTAAAAGCCTGTGATCGTGATGACTTCTCAAGCTGGAGTAGAAACCTTCATCAATAGGCTCTGCATGTAGACTCCTACCACAAGGCTCCCTTCATTGTCCCAATCCCTAATACCTACCCATAAGCTTTTGACCTGCTCGTGGCTATTCTTTAGTGACAACTCTTTGCACTCTGTCAACTTCTTTACATAGAGGGCAACATCTCCACCCTTTCTTCCTCTCCTGTCCTTTCTGGAAAGATTGTAGCCATCGATAGCTAGGCTCCAGTCACAGGATTTCATCCCACCAAGTCTCCATAACTGCCACTATGTCATAGCTTTAATGACCTCTTCCTGACATCTCTCACTTAAAGGAAATGTTAGAGAAAAAAATTTCAGGTCCTCTTGTTTGCAAATTGGGCTGAATTTCCATTAGTTCTTTCCTTGTTGAGTCTGATACTAAAATATGCTAAAGGATTCCTTCCAGCATTTAGAAATGTAATATATAACACAAATTAATAATATTTAATATGATATGATATGTAAAAAGAATTATATAAACTTACATTATATTACAATGGACAATTATGTTATACGTTTTATGCTATATATACTGTTATTCTGTGTATTACCTAATATAAATAGTATATTTATATATATTATTTACGTTTCAAAAACCACAAGTTGTTTCTCTTAATTTTTTGCTATTTGAAAAAGTAACCTCTTTGGAAACAAAATCAAGTTTGAGTCAAGATTCATAAAGCTGCTTTCACTTACCATTAAAGCAAATTTTTATTAGGGTAAAGAGAGAATTGATCTATTAAGCCATGCTGTGTCCTTTTCTGCTCTTCTGACAACCCACACAAGTTACGTACATCCTTTACTGCACCTTCATCATCGCCACCACCATCATCACTTCTTCCCTATTTATACAAGCCAGCAAGTGCTGAATCTTGTGTTTCATAGCCTGTCCTTATCTCTTAACTCCAGTTTTGAGGTAACAATACACATTTCTGTAGAATTTTAAAGTACTCTTCTGCCAACAAGCCCTCTGCAATGTTGACCTGTGAAATCAGTAAACCTGCATTGCAGCCAAAGGGTGCCCTGGGTTTGTTGTAATGTCAGGGATCTAAACTAAAACTTTGCTTGACTAGGCCCTGTTCCTTCTGCTAGGTGGCAATCTCTCTCACTAGTTCTTCCCAAAAAAACACCACCTATAATCAGGATGAAGATGGATTTTGGTTGCAGAGAAAACAGGGTTGAAAAATTCCCCAATATTGTGTCAACTTCAGATTCTTCCTTATCACACTTTGTAACAAAACTTACTTTGAAACAGTGGAGGAAACTATAGGTATGACATTTCCTGAGGATGAAGAAAATGCTCTTCTCCATCTACTCTTCTATCCATCTAAAAGAGGAAAAAAGCTAGGTTTTATTTTCTTATTTTGATTTAATTATGGCTTTTGGAAGTACTTTTTTCCCCTGTAGCTACAAAAGTGGGGAAACTGTAAAGTTGAATCAATGTGACTCTAAAAGCTGCTATTTAATTAGTTTCAGTTGGTTAAATAGACATTTTATTTTTATGGCAGTGCAGTGTGCAAAGATTAAAGATTAAAGATCTAGATGTATATTCTGGTAACATTTTCATCCACATATGTGTTATAAGCACATCTGCAGATGGCAGACAAGAAAATGAGAACTGTGAATTTACCTATTAAAATTATGACATATCATACATCTTTTCTCCACTTTATAAAATAACTAACTTGACTGCTCTGTGTCTCTGAAAAGATTGTACAGCAAAAATTCTAACACAAGAGATCTTGGCCCAAGCAGTGCAGCAAGGTGTGTCGTTAAAGGGATATCTCTGATACTCTCTGTATTACAGTTGTGTGATCCATGGACAGGCTGGAGAGGTGGCTGAAGGCAAACCTCATGAAATTCAATAAGGACAAGTGCAGAGTCCTGAATATGGGGAGGAATAACACCAAGCACCAGTACAGACTAGGGATTGTCTTGCTGGAAAGCAGCTCCATAGAGAAAGTCCTTGGAGTCCTGGTGAACAGCAAGTTCTGCATGGGCCAGCGATGTGCTCTTGTAGCCAAGAGGGCCAATGGCATCCTGGGGTACATCAAGAAAAGTGTGTCTAGGGTCTAGGGAGACTCTCATCCCCATCTATTCTGCCCTAGTGAGACCACACCTGGAATACTGTGTCCAGTTTTGTGCTCCTCAATTCAAGAGAGACAGGTATTTGCTGCAGAGAGTCCAACGGAGAGCTATAAGGATGATTGCAGGACTGGAACATCTATCTGTTCTATGAAGAGATACTGAGAGACCTGGGGCTGTTTAGTCTTGAGAAGGGAAGGCTGAGAGGGCATCTTATCTGTGTCTATAAATATCTGAGTGCTAGGTGTCAAGATGAGGGTGCCAGTCATTTTTTGATGGTGCCCAATGACAGGATAATGAACAAAAAGTACAAGCGAGAACACAGGAGGTTCCACCTTGTGGTGGTTTAGTAGTTACCTGCCACCCCACCTTTTATAAACCCTGGCTAAGACTCAGAAACACTGAAAGTTAATAAATGAAGCTTTATATTTACAGCAATGCACAATACACAAGCAAATATTTACAAGGTATAACAGATATTTACAGATATATACAATGAAAAGGTAATACAGACACCACACCCCTCCCGGAGACCAAAATTCCCGAGAGGGGTAACCAACTACCCCCTACCACCTTTCCCCCTTTTCCCAGTCTTATCTCACCACCTGTTGATGCTGCAGATAAGCTGAATTAGATCAGCCACGGGAGTTAGTAGTAGGAAAGTAGTTAGTAGAATTACTCTGAATTAGCTACCAAGGCAAAGACAAAAGGAGACCATGCAAAGAGAAGCAGCCACAGCCAGAGCGGTCAGAAACCATCTGATATCTAGTGTTTTGGGTACAATGCTTTTAAAAAAAGATTTTTTTTTCTTTCTCAGTGAAGGTCTGAGTGAAGTGACATACTGTGTTTCCCTCTCTCAGCCAATAGTCTAATTTCTCACTCAAATCCTCCAATTAGTTCAAACCAGCACACACTTCAACATGAGGAGACACTTCTTTACAGTGAAGGGTGATGGAACACTGGGACAGATTGTCCAGAGAGTTTGTGGAGTCTCCTTCTCTAGAGACTTTCAAAACTCACCTGGATGTGTTCCTGTGCAGCCTTCTCTAGGTAATCCTTCTTTGGCAGTGGGGGTGGAACTTGATGATCTCTGGAGGTCCCATCCAAACTCTAACATTCTGTGATTCTACTGTTACTCCAATGCAGTTTTTCACAATAAACATTACTTACAAATAGTAGTGAGATAAGGAAATGTATTAAGCTTGAGATGACAGCCAAGATCTTCAGACGTGTTTGTGACTTTCAGAGTGATCTAATGGCAGAATATGGAAAGAGCGTTACCTTTGAATAAATGAGAGCATGAAAGATTGAAAATAGCACATTTTACTTAAAACATGAACTTTAGTTTTGCCTACCTAATGCTCTTAGGAAAAAACATACGCTGGTGTCATCTGTGCCAGAGGCTTTGCAAATATAATGCATTTTAGCAGTTGGGCAAATAAAAAAACATAGCTGCTATTACTTATAGATAAGGGCAGTCCCAAATTAAATAAGTCAAATGATTTTATAACAATTTATTTTTTCTCATTCCCATGCAGACAGGCTATGATTTCAAACCAGCAGCCTAGCAACAGTGCCATTTTGTCAGAGCCTTAGCCTACACTCCACTCCTTACAAAAGTAAAACTCCCTTTCACGTCAGCGGGAGTATTAGCTGGATATGAAAGGCAGTGTCGTCCTTGGCCCTGCTTTAGGAGAAGGATAATTTTTATAGTCTAATAAATGTCTTTCCATATAAAAATAACGATCACAATGCTAGTTGTCCTGGTTTGAAATAATAGGAGGATTTGAGTGAGAAAATTAGACTATGGGCTGAGATAGGAAAACAGATGACATGATGCTACTTCCCTCAGAGCTCTACTGAGAAAGAAAAAAAATTGTTTTAAGAGTGGTAACCCAAAGATAGATAAGTCAGACTGCTCCAGACCTCTCAGGGCTATGGCTATTCCTCTTGCATGGTTCCTTTGTCTCTGCCTTTGTAGCTAATTCTCAATAATTCCACTAACTTCTTTCCTATTGCTAATCCCGGTGGCTGATCTACCTCCACCTATCTGCTGCATCAACAGGTGGTGAGATAAGATTGGGGAAGGGGGGAAAGGTGGTAGGGGTGGTTGGAAAACCCCTCTTAGGGATATTGTTCTCTGGGAGGGGTGTGGTGTTTCTGTATTACCTTTTTACTGTATATATCTGTAAATATCTGTTATACATTGTAAATATCTGCTTGTATATTGAGCGTTGCTGTAAATATAAAGCTTCATTTATCAACTTCCAGCCACCTGAGTCCTAGCTGGGGTTATATCAAAAGGTGGGGGTGCTAAACCTCCACACTAATAAATGTTTGGCTAGGAATTTAATGTCCATGCAAAGTAGACAAAAATCAAACTTAATTTGTGGAGAACAGATGCTTTCAGTATTATCTAGTATCAGTATTATTTAGTATTCAGTATCATTTAGCTTTTAACACTCTACTTTAAGATGTATTCTAGGAAATCCAGACTATCATTGTCAGGTAGCAAGTTCCTGGGAGGTCAAGTAATCCCTAGTATACTCTTATCATGAGGCTATTCAGAACAAAATTTCAAGCACTATTCCTGAAATCAGCTGAAGGTCCTTGCCAACAGGTTTTGAAGAAGAGATTTTTTTTTTTTAACCATCCATTTGAGCATCAGGGCACAAAACCAACAACAAACCTGAGGAGCACATACTTGCAGTTCCAAAGGTCAAAATCAAGACTGAGATCTCACTCTCAGATCA
The DNA here is from genome assembly GCA_013396835.1 of Psilopogon haemacephalus. Lineage (NCBI taxonomy): Eukaryota > Metazoa > Chordata > Aves > Piciformes > Megalaimidae > Psilopogon > Psilopogon haemacephalus. The sequence continues at coordinate 45,616 of VWZI01020793.1, read as the reverse complement.
TGCCTTTCTCCAAGACAAGGTTCTTTGCACTGCCCTTATTCCTTTCACACTTTTGAGATTATTTTTTGAGACAAAAAGACCTTCATAGCAGTTACCATTGTTGCCAAGGGCATGAATGAAGCTCAGTGCAATTTCACATGGAAGTCTCAAGACCTGTTCAAGAAAGCACCTGAAGTGACCCAGGAAAAAGTTCTGTCTTGGGAGATGGACAGAATATAGATGCCATCTTTATGTCTGGCACAGAGACTCTGGCAACTGAAATAGCATTGTCAAGATAAATCTGAATAATGTGTGGGAATAAAAACACATCTGCAGCAAAAGTGAAGATGGGAATATTGTAGTGAGTTTTTAAACTCTCACATTGGTGTTATCACAGTTTGAACTGTGGAAGAGGCAATTGATATATTAATTCTGTAATACCCAAAGAGTCTGTGATACCATTGGTCCATTTTCTATCTTTTGTTGGTGGAACCAAAAGGCAAACGAAGACTGTCACTAATGCACTTCTGTTTCAAAGTTTTTGCATCGGAGTTCCCCATGTTCTATTATGCAGTGACTTAGAAGAACTTTTATGGAGAAGGAAATATAAGCAGTTTATAAGATTTCCAGATAAGGCAATACAGTGGGTTTGAGGTTAGCTGCAGTCTTTCTTTGCTCCCATTTCACAGCTGTTTCACATATCAGTCAAGTTTTCATCAGTGCAGATTTATTAGGCATACTACCGGAAGGAGGAGGCCTTGGATTCTGGGAGGCTACAGATATCAGAAGGGTGTAGACTGAGAGAAGATATCCTGGAAAATGGCAGAGTAGAAAGGGGAAAAAGAAGGATTCCTAATGCCACTTTACAGAATCACAGGATAGTAGAGGTTGGAAGGGCCCTTTGAGGATCATCTAGTCCTGCTAGAACAGCATCACCTAGAGCAAAATCATGTAGGTCAGGATTACCTGGAGTAAATACAAGCAGATTTTTAATGCCTCCAGAGACAGGACTCCACAGACTGTCTGGGCAGCCTCTCCTAGTGCTTTGTTACCCTCAAAATGAAGATTTTTTAACTTTCCAGATGGAAATCCTCCAGACTTGTAGACAAATGAAAAGAACAAAAATTAGTGAAAAAAAAGAGGAAAAACAGGTAAAGAGACAGAACTAATTTAATACTTTAAAAAAAAAATCTGAATATTTTAATGTTATAAAATGTGTTGGTATCATTTTAATTTCTTTCAGCTGAGTCAGATCATTATCAATATCCTTATGGGAATCTCCTCCACCTTGCCATAAGCAGCACTTATGGAAAGGATCTAGTCAATGCACCACAGAAACAAAAGTGCTCCTGGGTGAAAACATTCTTGTTTTTCTCTATTCACATGCAGCTATTGGAGAATGAGTACATATACAGAACAGTGCAATTCCAGAACAGGAATTGTCTTTGCTGTCCTTGGGACATCATCCTTTCTCATGTCTTCTTACTAGTTACCTGCACTAGCCCTGTGAAACCAGCAGAAATATCAGTTTAATCCAGTTTAATCCTTAGCTTTCCCTGTAATGATAACATTATTGAACATGCTGATATCCAAAGAGATGTATGAGCAACACTTACTCTTCCAGCTTGTCCTGGTATGGGCGTAATTAATGCCCGGAGTTGGGTCAGCTCCTGGGGTCCCCCCCCCTCTGCCTTCTGTTATAGGGTCCGGAAAGGGTGGAAGGGCAGGGGTCACACCACGTGGCCCAGGGACCCAGGGAGACCTCGGGCTGCACGTATGCGTGGGACTATTTGAACCAATTGGTCAGTCAGTGAATGCTGAATGCCTATTGGTCAGTTCCACGTGCCCCTAGGGGTTATTTAAGAGGGGCACAGCAACAGTTAGAGGTTCTTCTTCGTCCTTCCCTTGTGCTGTGAGGAGCTCCAGCCACGTGCTCGGCATACAGCAGCAGCAGTGGCAGCAGCAGCAGCAGCAGTAGGCATCGCAGCTTATAGAGAACTGGCAAGGCAAAACCCCCCCCTTCTCTCTCTTTTCTCTCTCTATCCGGGATAAGTTGGTCCGTCTTTTCCTTTTCTCTTGAGAAGAAGCGTTGTTTCCCCTCACGCCCCGCAGGTATTTATAGGCGCAGCTGGGGTCTGTTTTGTATGTAAGCTCTCTGTTCCCTAAGTTCTGACTGTTTAAACTGTTTATTTTGGGTTTTAAGCTACTCATGCATTTATTTCTGCCAACCGCGTATATAGAGAACCCAGGGGACTCATCCAGGACCCCCTCCGCAGATATCAATACTGATTAAATTGATATCTCACGACACAGTGTGATGGTTTAAGCCCACCTGGGACCCCCTGTCTTTTCCCAAGGAATGGTTTCACCCTTTTCCCAGGTTGCGTGGTTAGACACTCCCACTTCCTGCTAGGATTTTGGGACTATAAGAGGGGGAACCCAGTCCCCACCCTGCTTGCTCTCTTCTGCTTCTTCTCCTCTTCCCCTCGTGCTGGCTGGTCGAGCACCTGCTGGCGCTCTGCGCTGCTGCAGCAGGTGTCTCCCTGCCGCCCTGTGTTCCAGCACCGTTATTGTCCGCTGAAGACTGGGACTGAGACTTTTCGCTATAGGATTCCTGCATCCTGCTTTCCAAAAGCCAATCGAACTTCAGCTGCCTGCAGCAGTTGTATTTTCTTTCCTTTTCCCCCTTCTCCCTGGTCTCTGTACCCTTTTCCCTTATTCCCCATATCCCAAAGCTTGTTTCCCTTTCTCCCACCTGCTGTAAAAAATCCCTTTCCCTCTTGCTTGTTGTTAAAGTTTACCCTTTTTACTTCCAAATCGTTTCTTTGAGTTTTTATTGGGCTTTTGGGCTCAGGGTGGGGCAGCTAGCCTCAACCCAATACACACAGCTAAACACAATCCACCACCAATTTACAACTGTTAGCTTAGGTATCCAACGGAGACAGTAGTTAAGCTCTCTTTCCAGACAGCTTCCCATCAAATGGTTAATGTGGACACAGACACTTCTCTGTTTTTTCTGTGGAAGCCAGTAGAAGAAAGCCCTCAAATCACTCACACTGTAAATGGTAAATTGCTGGATCACCTTTGCTATGTGATATGCTAAAATATGAAATATCAGCCATACTACACTGATGTCTGTTAACTCACTTCTTTGATTGACCAAGATCTACCTAATGAGCATAAATATATCTAGGTGATATATATTTTTAGTTAGAGCTCTCAAACCATATGTCATAGTGATAATCCCAGAAGACCTCTGGATCACTGTTTGCCATTATTCTGGAAATCCCTAACATTGCCTGTGGTTAAATGACAGTATGTCTGCTTGACCACCTGCACTGGCTGTTGATTTTCTGGAGTTATATAGCAATGCTATAATGTTGAAAACAAAGAGAAAGAACTAAGTCCAAGAAGGTGTCATTTCTCATCAAATATACTTTCAGTCACACCTAGTTCTTTTAGGTTCAGATGGCTATAAAGCTCCAATAGGCAATACTGGGAGAGCTGAGTAGAGGTGAGAGCCACAGCTACAGAGACGTTTACATGTTAGATCCATAGCCATATGATGTCCTTGCTAAGACAGCTATTTTATTCTTCAGAGGATGCCCTTTTGAAAGACTTTTCACTATATATCCAGAAGACTTATGGCTACAAACCATAGCAAGAATGAGTTAGCTCACACTTCGGTGCCCATATTCAAAACAACGGAATAATCAGACAGGCACAACTTTCATGGGATTTAGCTAGCAAGTGGCTAAACCCAGTAAAGATTCCATCCAGGAGTAGGTCAATAAGAGGTTTGATAACTAATGAGATAATTTAGACCAAATGTAAGTAATGTAGAGAGTCTATACTCACACTTATGCTATGTGATTAAAAAATAAGTGTATTGTTTGTTAATTACAGAATCACAGAATGCTGGGGGATGAAAGGAACCTCAAAAGATCATCTAGTCCAACCCCCATGCAGAACGTATTCAGGCAAATGTTGAAAACCTCCAGAGAGGGAGACTCCACAACCTCTCTGGACAGTCTGTTCCAGTGATTTGCCACCCTCACAGTGAAAAAAAAAATTCCTCATGTTTACATGAAACTTGAGCTGCCTCAACTTCCACCCATTGCTCCTTGTCCTGTCATTGGGTATCACCAAGAAGAGCCTGGCTCCATCCTTTTGGCACTCACCCTTTACATATTCATAAACATTAATGAGGTCAACCTGTTTCCTTTTCTCCAAGCTAAATAGCCCCAGCTCCTCCAGTCTCTCCTCATAAGGAAGATGTTCCACTCCCTTTATAAATTTTGTGGCTCTGCACTGGACTCTCTCAAGCAGCTCCCTGCCCTTCTTGAACTGAGGGGCCCTGAACTGGACACAATATTCCAGATGTGCTCTCCAACAGGTCAGTCCCCACCCTATACTGATACCTGGGGTTGTTCCTTCCCAGGTGCAAGAGTCTGCACTTGCCCTTGTTGAATGTCATTAAATTTCTACCCACCCAACTTTCCTGCCTGTCCAGTTCTCACTGAATGACAGCACAACCCTCTGGTGTGTCAGCTACTCCACCCAGTTTGATGTCACCAGCAAACTTGCTGACAGTGCACTCTGTGCCCTCATCCAGGTCACTGATGAATATATTGAACAGAACTGACCCCTGAGGTCCTCCTTTAGATACAGGCCTCCAACTAGACTCTGTCCAATTGACCACAACTCTCTGACTTCTTTCCTTCAACCAGTTCTAAATGCACCTCATTGTGCAATCCTCCAGATCACATTGTTTCAGTTTAGCTGCAAAATGCTGTGGGAGATGGTGTCAAATGCTTTACTGAAATCAAGGTAAGCCACATCCACTGCTGTACCATCATCTATCCACCTGGTTATGTCCTCATAAATGGCTATCAGGTTGGTCAAACATGACTTCCCCTTGGTAAAACCATGTTGACTGCTCCCAATGACCTTCTTGCCCTTGATATGCCTAAGGACAGCACCAAGGATAAGCTGCTCCATCCTTTACAGGGATGGATGTGAGGTTGACTGCTCTATAGTTACCTGGGTCCTTCTTCTTACCCTTTCTGAAGATTGGAGTGACATTTGCCTTCCTTCAGTCCCCAGGCACCTCTCCTGTCTGCCATGCCTTACCAAAGGTGATGGAGAGTGATCTAGCAATGACCCATGACAACTCCCTCAGCACCTGCAGGTGCATGCCATCAGGACTCATGGATTTATGGATGTCTAGGTTACTTAACTGTTCCCTAACTCAGTCCTCATCAACCCAGGAAAACTCCTCCTTTGTCAGGTCTTCCTGCAGAAGCCTAAGGTTGTGGTCCTGCTCAATATTCCATTCCTTCCATAGATCCTGAACTCCACCATCTCATGATCGCTACAGCTGAGGCTGCCCTGAACCTTAACCACTTCAACCAAACTCTCCTTGTTAGTAACAGGTACAGTAGTGCTCCTTTCTTAGTTGGATCATCCACCTTTTGCATCAAAACATTATCATCAAGGCACTGGAGGAACCTCCTGGACTGTGGCTGGCTGGCCCTTCCAGCAAATATCTGGGTAGTTAAAATCCCCCATGAGAAGTAGGGCCTGTGATTGCAAGGCTGGTGTCAGCTGCCTGTAGGAGGCCTCATCAACCTCCTCATCCTGATCAGGTGGTCTTCAATAAACACCCACAACAGTATCAGTCATGCCCCTTAATTCACACCCACAAACTGTCAACTCACTCCTCATCCACCCCTTGGCAGAACTCAAGAACTTCTAGTTGCTCCTTCATGTAAAGAGCAACTCCACCACCTTGCTTTGTTGACTTGAATAAATACAAGTGTAACAATCCACTGTCTTAACTTCTAGTTACAGCCTGACAGCAAAAACATTGTACGGAACAGTCAGTTGTGCCTTGCACCATCACTTCAGGCAATGATGAGGCATGGAAAGCTTTTTTCCTCTAGGACGAGATTAAGGATGGTATCTGAGGAACAGAAATGGAATACAGTGTAGTTCTGTACATTGTTGTAGCTGGAGCAGCTGCTTAGCAAAGGCATAAGAAAAACTTGAGCCTATTTCAGTGGTGACACTACAACAGCAGAAGGCTGCAGTTATAGCACTAAAAGAGAGCTCAGCATAAGCAAGGCATAGCTCCTTTCCTGGTGATCCCTGAGAAGTGCTGAAATGCTCTTGCTACAACTACAAGAATGAGGCAGGACAAATACTTTGTGAACAACTTTGGGGTCTGCAGTGCTAATGTTCAAGAGCCCTATCTGTTTTATACAGATCTGCCAAAGGTTAGGGCTGGGCCAGCCACTAAATGAGTGACGCTCTCTTTCAATCTTCTTCCCTTTCCAAGGAGAAGAGAAAGGGAATAAGACACGTACTGGAAAACAATAACAATAAAATGAATATATACATATGTTAAAAAGATCAATATCAAACCTAACNTCATTGATGTTGTGGTATACACTGAGAAAGTCCAAGACTGGACTCAGTGGCAGACAGGATCTGGATTCAGGAGCTAGATTCTGGAAATGGATTCAAGGACTCATGGATCCAGTCTAAAGGCAGAATGTACAAAGTCCTTGTTGGATGCCAGCCATTGAAGAAGAGAGTTCTATACTGAATATGATCTATACTGAAATACCTCACCAGTCAGTTTAGGATCCCATGTCCTGTCCAGTCCTCACCACAGGGGCAGCCTTTTATTGTGCAGCCCAAACATAGTACACAAAATTTAGCAGTGACCTTGGTCTGTATTCTAGTCCTTGGCACTACCTATAAACATCAAGTGTTAACACTGCTAGAAGCAGACACTGTGAAAACATGCCATTAAGTTCAGGAAGTGCAATTACTTAGAAAAGACATAGCTAAAAATTAAAAACACAGAACAGAATTAGTTCTGTTCTAACTCAAACCAGGGCAAGATGATAGGTATGACAGTAGCTTCCAGAGGAGGTAGTTGGTAAAGTGTCAGAAAGTATGGGGCAACTACTGCCCTTTCCATCTGAGCATCCACTGCCTGGGCTTTTTGTACATCATTCAGGACATCCTTACATTCAACCTAATAATCAGTAGAAACAATTTTACTTTTGTCATGTCCTTGACAAGTAATAAAATGAACTGCAAACAAAGTAAACACCCTTCCTTAAGAAATTGTAATTTGGACACCATATACAAATGAATAAATCATTCCTGAAAGGCAGAAGCAGTATTACTGGTGAATTAGTGCTGAACGTCCTTTTGTTAAATTGTATACAATCAAAGCAAGGTGCCAAATTGCCAACTAACAGTCTGGAGGTCGATTTTTAAATTCATGGATGAGCTAATGCATTTGTGGCAGTGATCATAAAGGGAGGAGTTCACCTTGCATTAGCCTTGACTTGTAACTATAAATCTACCATGTTACCAGAAATAGATGTCCTATTTCTTGTCATTGATCTGCAAGCCGTAATTTAAACATTTGCATGGCTTAATGGTGAGCCTTCCAATTGCCTGAAACATTTCTCTCCAGGGAATGCTCATCACAAGGACAGGGACTGTAAAAATAAGAGTGTCTTCAGTAAAAAACAGGGAACCTTTGGCATCTTAAGGTTTACCAAAAGTCTTATAAGTCAATGAGAGTCAAACCTGAATCATTAAAGGATATTGATAAGGGTCAAATGAGGATATAACAGAAATAAAACAAGTATACAGTATATAATGGTGTTGTTGGACAAAAGAAATTAGAAGCGAAAGAACTCTGGATGACTACTAAACAAAATGCTGAAGAAATTGCTATAAAATGAACGCATTATCTTTCAGTAGAACTAACATTGTTAGTCATTCATTAGTAGACAAATTGGAGAAAAGTTGTTCTGCTTGAAGTGTTATATGCTTCCTTGAAGCTGATATTTTAAAAACATTATTCATGGGAAACTAATGAGTCATCAATTAGGAAAACACTTATTCATTCACGTGAAATGGAATACCTGGCAAATTTTAAGGAACTGGTTTCAAGGGTGTAGTATGAACAGAAATCCTCTGTAGGGGAGATGGGAGGGTGCGCATTAATTTCCAGGCAGGTTTGCAGTACTTTATAAGTGCACATACAAACTTGTTGCCTGCTTCTTGTGAAGTGCTGCTAGTCCCAAAGCATGGGAATTGCTCTTAGTTAGCTAATGAAACCAGTGAAGTGTGTCCAAACATCAGAAAAAAATGTTCAAATACTAATGTGAGTCTTGAGGTGTTTTGAATTCTGTATTTTAAAAATTATTTCAGGCATAGTTCAGAGACCTCATGGATCAAGAAGCAAGCACCTTACTGTAGCACTGTAGCATGTAATAGTTTTAAATCTCATAGTCTTTATATAGATTTTTATATTTACCACTCCCTATAATTTAATTTCTAATATAATCTGCAGAAGAAGTGTGCTGAATTCTGCTGAGATATTTAACTGATGCTAATAAATACATAATGGTAGAATGTTTTTAAGCATTTGTGAAATTCAATAAGATTTTGTGGTCTTTCATCATGAAGCCAGTTATGAATATCAGTGCTGCAGGTCTAATGCCTACATGACTTATTTTTTTGTTTTGTTTTTGCAGTAATGAGAAATTTGTAGAACAAAACTCCCTGCCTTCTTGTTTGGAAATACCTGGAGTCTAGCACTTTGAGCAGCCTTTAATAGCCTGCAATTTTAAATCAAATTATTTGTTAATAGTTTCTGGGTTACTCCTTTCATACAATCCCTTAAGCAGAAAAAAGTCTCTATGTATGCAATGGTCTATCAGTTTTCAAAGTGTCCCTGGTCTGCATTTAAATACTTGTCATATGTTCAGATGTACATGCATACATGTATTTGTTGTGTTTAAACTCTGTGCTAAACTGAGGAATAATCACACTATTTCTATATTGGAGGAAGGATTCATTCACAGTGGCTGAATTTAACTCCTAGGCAAACCACTCCCTTGGTGGTTGTCTTGGGCAGCCCTGCAGAATGGAGCACCTGCAGGATCATTTCCTGGTGCTTCCTTGTTCCCATACCTGTGTTCCATCTAGGAAATGCAGGTTCAAGAAACTGGGACTGGGAAGTACTCCTGAATCTCAGAACTTGGATGGAGTCAGCAGAAATGTTTCTCAGAGAAGGTACTCAGTTCATTTTGGGAAAAGCAAAGCTCATGGCAACTTAGACCCAAATGTGACTGCTGGCCATCTCTGCAAGCAGTATATTCATTGTTTCCCAACAATGGTTTGTGATTTCACTATGGCTTTAAGAGACACACAGGAGTTTCATTCTTTTCAGGTTAATCACCTTTTTAGTGGAAAGAGGAACATATTTGAGCATGGCTGTTAGGTTTAAGGAAACAAATCTTCTTTGATTGTTACTTCATAATATCTTTAGGGCTTTTTGTTTGGTATTGTTTTGTTGTTGTTTTCATATATCCTACAGATTTTAATATCATGTCTTTCTGCAGGAAAATCTTCATCCTGTTTTGTAAAGTGCATGTGCAATCTTGTATTGCTTTGTAAGAAATTGTTTTGGATTTCCTAAACCAGAAATTCCCATCTGCAACTGCTGAAAACATTCTGCAGCAGGCAACTGAGGACAAAGGTGCTCCAATATAGACTTCAGGTGTAAAACTTCTTCCCATCTTCTGATCTCTCTTTTCTAGCACTGGAAGTAGTAGACCTCTTATTCCACTTTTCCCTGCAATTCTCCATACACCTGTATAAATATTTGATACCTGTAACTTCAGCATTTTACCTAAGAATTCATAATACAGGAAATAACTCATCAGTTTTTCCTTTACCATCTTATATTTTATTGACAGTCCTTTTTTGTATTATGAGAACAAGAGGAGAAAAGCTCCTTAGCCATCCTCCTTAAACTACCATTATTTAAAACTTTTTTTTCTTTTCTCTTGACTTCCTTCAAATTTAGGTGAGATAGCTCATTGCCTTCTCCTACTGGGTGCTGAAACTCTCCAAGCTGTTCATGACATTCTGAGGCAACCTTGTGCGGTGTTGACTCATACTCATGGGAAGAATTTGTTCTCCTATATCTGAGTGAATTTTCCCTTACTGCAGTTTGTGATCTCCACCTCTTGTCCTTGCACCTTTGGAAAGCATCTATCTCTCTTTTCCTGTAAGCGTGCTTTACAAAGGAAAGGAAAGCAGTTAAACTCCTGTTTCTGCCTTCTCTTTTCTTACCTTGACACTTGGTGCTCCCAGCCATTGCAGTGATTCTCTACACACTCTTCTGTTTATTGATGTCCTTTGTGCATGGGGAAGCCAAAAACTGGACACAATATTCCCTACATATCCTCGTAAATGCCTAGTAGAAGGGAATACCTAATGGTAATACTCTTTCAAATACAACCGAGCCTGTGGTAGTCTTCCCCATCACAACACTAAATCCTGTTCAGCCTGATATATACCAGGCTCTTCTGGGTCTTTTTGGACAAAGCTGCTCCTCAGTCCCTCAACTCCTGACTGCATTGTTGCATGGAGTTTTCCTATTCCAAGTGGAAGGTTTTGTATTTAAATTTTTTGAACTTAATAACTTTTTTCAGTCCGTTCTTTCACTCTGTTGAGGTTCTTCGAATGATTACTCTACACACTAGTATATCAGGGTCTCCCTCCAACTTCTTATCAGAGCTAGGACTCTTCATGGAGATCAGTTTCAGTATCAGCTGATATTAATTGGTACGATAATAGCATCCATCTCCTGCAGAAATATCTTCCAGTTTTGATATCAGAATTATAATATTAAAACAATTCCTTCTTTGTAAATTATCAGCATGTGGCCAAGTATCTTTTACATCACTTATTCGAGTACATTTGAGATCCTATGGCACTGATACACACAGGTTCATACTTGCTCTGGATGCCTTCATCAGTTTTATCTCCTTAAGTTCCCTTAGGAGACAATTCTGTGGTTTCTAACACACTGCTGAAAATCTTTACTTGTCTTGCTTCTTCTTTTGCTTCCTGTTTGTTAGTATCAGCTTGTGTCACCCTAACCATTTAATTGAGCCCTTTGTTTGAGAGTTCAAGTTTACATTCAATTACACAGATACTCCAAAGCCCAATGTATTCAAAACATAGCTCTCTGCCCACAGAATGCAAGCACATGCTAAGAATAGAGAACAAAACTTTCAATAGCTTTTGATACCTTTTTCTTTTTTTTTTTTTCTCAGCACTGACAAGGGTTGCAAAAAAGTTCAAGGATCTTTCAAATGTGCTAGCTGAGTACTCAAAGTTCTGCTGCAACCATGCCGCAGCACTTACTGCTAAGTTGTATTTCACAAACACACACAGTTTCTACTTTTAGCCACACATGTATTTAAATTTAAGGGATCTTTCTATAAATAATATGCAGTTAGCAGTGAAATACATGCTCCATTTCAAAAACACAAGGTTACTTTCCTTAAAGCTACTCAGTACGTCATATTTAATGCTCAATACATTGTTTATTTAAGCAAAGAGAGAACACACGCTGCTTGCATGTATTCATCTGAACTTCACCAACTTTGAGTTTCCTTCTGAAAGCCATAATGTCTTGTGATTACTCTGTGCCCAATTAGGATGACAACTTCCAGCTTGGCTTTGCCATTCAATAAAAAAGTGATGCTTAATTGTTCCCAGACTTCAACATGCTCAGAAACTATCCACCAGTGACAGTTAGTATTCAGAAATGTAGAGTCCAAACCCACCAAAATAAATTAATTTTGGCCAAATATTTCAGAAGCAGAATTTCTATTTTTATCCTTTACAGGCATAGTCACCTGCCTTGACTTCAACAAGCCTTTTGACACTGTCTCCCATAACAGCCTCATAGGTAACCTTAGGAAGTGTGGGCTAGATACGTGGACAGTGAGGCAGATGGAGGAGTGGCTGAACAACAGAGCTCAGAGGATTGTGATCAGCAGTACAGTCTATCTGGAGGTCTGTAGCTAGCAGCGTTCAAGATGTTCATCAGTGACTTGGATGAAGGGATAGCATGTACACTCACAAGTTTCCTGACAATACAAAACTGGGAGGAGTGGCTAACACACCAGAAGGCTTTGCTGCCATTCAGTGTGACCTGCACAGGGTGGAGAGCTAGGCAGGGAGGAACTTCAGAAAGTATCAGTACATGTAAGGGATTGACCTGATGGTAAGCAGCTCTGACAAGAAAGACCTGGGAGTCCTGCACGATCCCCACAAGCCAGCAGTGTGCTCTTGTGGCCAAGAAGGATAATGGTATCCTGGGGTGGGTTAATAAGAGTGTGACCCACCTGGTCAGGACACACCTGGAATATTGTGTCCAGTTCTGGGGTCCCCAGGTCGTGAGAGACAGGGAACTACTGGAGAGAGTCCAAAGAAGGGCTGTGGAGATGATTAGGGGACTGAAGCATCTCTCTTATGAGTAAAGACTGAGGCATCTGGGCTGTTCAACCTGGAGAACAGATGACTGAGAGGGAATTTTATCAGTGCTTGTAAACATCTAAAGGATACCAAGGTGTCAAGTAGACTTTTCAGTGATGCCCAGCGATAGGACAAGAGGCAATGGACACAAACCGCAATACCAGAACTTCTATCTAAACATAAGGGAAAACTTAGTCACTGTGAAGGTGACAGAGCATTGATACAGGCTGCACAGAGAGGTTGTGGAGTTTTCTCTTCTGGGGACTTTAAAAACTCTCTTGGATACATTCTTGTGCAGCCTGATCTAGATGAACCTGCTTTAGCAAGGCATTGGCCCAGATGATCCCCAGGAGTCCCTTCCAAGCCTTACAATTCCATAGTATCAGGTTTCTAATTAGTACAACTACCACTATCTGGAGTGACATAAACACTACCTATGACTATTAAATCCCTTTCTATAAAAGGAATTAAAATAAAAAACAATAGAAGCAGGCTCCGCTCTAAAAATATTCAATAATGCTGCAAAAAAATCGCAACCTATAGGATACCTGAGGCACTCACTTTTGTACAGTTGTCAGCACGCATCCATGAAGGCTCATGAAATGATAGGAAAGTTAGAGGATGATGCTATGTCTGGGATGAAGAATCATATCTGTTAGTAGTGGGGAATGCTGACACAGGAAGCCAAACATGAAATCAAGGTTGAGAGCAATACTTTATTCCAAGGACCCCCAGCAAAAAATGTGTCCCAGAAATCCAGGCAGTGCAAATTAGAATCATGATTACTGTAGTGTATTAACTTACATAAAAACATATGGCCCAAATGGATGTCTCGCTCCTGTTTATGTCAACTTGACAAAGTCTTCTGCAAGAGAAAAATCTACAGCAAATGCTATTCTTCTTCCTTCACACAATAGTCATGTTGTTGCAGAGAGTTGTTTCCTCCTAAGGAGCTTTGAGGAGTTTACATAAGATGCCTGAAATTGGCTGTTCCACTTTCTCCACAAATGCCTATCTGGACAGCAAGGTGTCAGGCAGACCATTTTGGCTTTTTACAGTTTGCTTCAAATTAAGTAATTTTGTGTTCCTGTCATTGACTCCAAACTTTAGGCACATGGTTACGCACAGGTCAGAAATAAGAAAACATCCATATTCCATTATCCTTTTCCCTGAAGCTGATGGATGAACCCGGTAAGTACTAGAGGAAAACTGAACTATCTAACACAGGAGTTCAGTCAGAAGCTAAGTAACTTGCAAGAGATTGTTCTAAAAGGAAGTACAGGTCTTACCAGGAGTGGCTGAGGGAACTGGAGAAAAGGAGACTCAGGAGGGACCTAATCACTGTCTACCATTAATGGAAAGAAGGTCATAGTGAAGTGGGTGTTGGTCACAAGTTCAAGAGATAGGACTAGAGGAAATGGCCTCGAGTTGTGCCAGGGGAGCTCTAGATTGGACATTAGGAAAAATTGCTTCACCAAAAGAGTTGTCAGACATCAGAAGAGGCTGACCGGGCAAGTGGTGGAGTCACCACCCCTGGAGGTATTGAAAAGATATGTAGGTGTGGCAGTTAGTGACACAGTTTAGTGGGGGACTTGGCAGTGCTAGGTTTATAGTTGGACTTGACTGAAAAGCTCTTTTCCAACCTAAATGAATCTACAATTCTAGGGTTACGCCACAGCAGAGGAGTCCTTGATCTGTGGTTGTCATAGGTTTTTTGTAAGAGCATGACAAACTGAGATTATCTTATTTTACTCTTCCTCTAAGGAAAGAAGGCAGTAAAATAATGATGCTGTCACTAAATTGGAGATAAATACAGAAAGGTCGCATTTAAAAATGTGCAGGGAAAGATACGGCATACGTGAATCCTTAACACCTAATACAGATATAGGATACATGAGAATTCCCCCAAAGCAAGCCAAAACCGCCAGTGCTCGTTTTCTCCCATCCCCCTCTGTCTCCCAGTTAGGCCCCAAATGGGCTGGATTCACTGTGGCTCGGGGCCCTGAAGGCCATGGCCTACCACAGGGTACTCGCAGACAGTTAGCTTGTTGCCCAGGGAAGGATCCCTCTGGAGAAAGGAAAAGGGAGAAAAGATTGCAAAATGACCTTGCTGCTTACTTTTAAGGTGTTTGCAGCATTACAGGATTGAATAACATAATTACAATATCCGGGGGTGAATAGCTAATGCTCAGGGTTTGATCTTGGTCTCTGTAGGTTTTTAAGGAAATCTGGGATAACCTGGAACCCCTCAAACCATAACAGTGGTATTTGGGATAACCTGGAACCCCTTAAACCATGACAGTGGTATTTGGGATAACCTGGAACCTCTCAAACCATGACAGTAGTATTTTGTTTCTTGTTTTCCTTCCATATCCTCTAGCAAAACAGGATGGAATTGTGTTGTTTATTTCCAAGGCAGGCTTACCAGATAGATAAGGAAAGAATTATCACAATTAGTCGCAGAAATGGTTCATTTCATGCCACAGAAGGCTCTGTTTCATCTGAGTATGTTAAACCTACTTCTCCAACTCGCTCAACATATCCATTTTAGGTGAGAGAAAGAAAACCCTGATTTTTCATATTGCTTTGTTTTGTTTTTTCGTTACAGGGCCATAAATTACCTCTGCTTTTACTATTATACCATTGGTTTCTTTCACAGTTTATGACATGACTTGATTTACAGTATTCATAAAGTCACTAAGTAGACCTGAAGCTCTGACCTATAAATATCAAGGTATGTGTCTTCTTCATTTATAAATGAAGTTGGTGATGAGAGCAAATTGACTAAAGTATTTGGGCTGCAGGAGGCGTGAACAGAGTAAGTATTACTCTGCCTTCCTAGTCTAATCTTAATATTTATCACTCCACTAGAGAGAAGACCCCTCACTTTACAGTATCTGCATTACAAAGCTTTCAAACTCTTAACGTTTCCCCTGAGCTGTTATATTGTACCCTTATTTCCTGTGAGAGGTGATGGGGGAGGTATGAAGCTTGTACAAATCAACCAACGCAAATAAACTTACCACTTATTTGAACGGGAGAAGAAAGCCACACCCATACAAAGGTACTTCCTATTAATTCAAACTCTGTCCAAAAAGAGAACAACTCACTCCTTGTTGAGATTTACTTATGTTACTGTGTATGTTCCCATCAAGAGCATGAGGAACACCTTTTATTTCCTAGAAGGCAGCCATCATATTAATTGTTTTCAGAAGATGTCACATTACAGTACTGACTATACCTTGCTTGTTATTAGTGAGAGCTTCAAAATATTTAAGAAATGAATGAAAGAAAAGGGCAACAAAAATTCTGGCCTTATTGGATTTTAATATCTGCTTTGAAATCCTATAGAGACAGACATAGTACGAGGATGTGAAGGGCTGTAAAATGAGAAAAGCTACCATCTCAAACTTGTAATAAAATTTTTACAGCAACCCATACCATTGTAGTATCTTTTTATCTACATCTTATCTGTAGTTCTTCAAGCCATCTGCAAACACTGAGACTTTAGAAACAGTGATCTTATAGAAATTAGGTACCATTTAATTATCTCATGCCAGCAACTACTGACTGGAATAAATCATTGCACGCAGTGGGGAGACAGCTCAGAAACTCTGTGTATGGATATATGCTTTGCTGTCTTATGAAACACTGCAAATTGAGAGGCTTGACTCAAATCACTTCTACCCGTGGCAGGTCTTGTAACCTCTATCTTTTCCTGCTCCATCATGCAGCACAAGTAGCAGGATCATTAGATGCCAATGGAAGTTACTGCTCCATTAAAATGGAAACCTACTGCAGAAAATGTTAATCTTTGGTTCAGGTCAGAAAGCACATTTGAAGATGGTTTTGAACACAGACCTAACAGAGGCCATGGGTGTCAAATAGCCTGCAGAGCACCTGTTGTGGCACAGCCACAAGCCAGGGCAGAGCTAAGACACATGTGGACAAGAACATACTATCTAAGTAATTTGGAAATTAACCTTTTCTACCACCTTTCCCATAGTTTCGTTACTTTCTGGAAAATCCATTAAAACTTCAGAGGAAGCAAGGATGGAATAAGATGTTAAAAGCTTCTTTGAATTGTCTTGGGCTTCTCTCTTGTCAGAATGAAGTCAGGTAGCTGTACAGAAAGTAATTCTTAAGGCTAGCTCTCCAAAGATCTTCAGTAGATACATTTTTTTTCCCTTAAAAGACACTTCAAAATCTACATTGCTCTCTGGTTTTGGGTGCCATATCAATTCAGGGTTGTATTTTTTTATTACAAACTGAATTAGAGCTGCCCAGTGTTCCCAGGCTATGCTTGGGACTCTTCCAAGCGTTTCTCTTTCCCCCACAGCTTCTTCCAGAACTCTTGTGCCAGTCGAGGGAACCTTATTTATTTTCTAAAAATAATAGCATAAAGTAAAACAAAAAAAGTGTCTTAAATTTTGAGAGAGTTGGAAAAAATCTAATTAAAATAATAACCAAGTTGAAGTACAAGTGGGGGGAATGTTATAATTTTTTTGTTTACAATATAGCTTATGAATGGGGCTGGTCAGCTACCCCAGCCAAAGCAAACAAAGTTTCTTTCTCTCTCTAGGCTGGTGTCTGAAGTCAGAGGGACACTAATCTGTTGGATTTTCTGGTCTAGTAAAAAAGAACTGAGTGTGGGCAACAGGAATCAGTGGCATTATTGATGGAAAGACATTGATGTAGAGCTCCAAGTATTTCCTGCCTCTTCCTAGTGGGGATTAGGGAACTTGGATTTGAACCACGCAGAAATGAATTGCAAAGCAATACAAAAGTGATACTGTTGAACACCCTTCCCTCTGCCTTTGAATAAATAATGCACCATTTTGAAATAAGTTGCTTTGGCTTCCCATGGTGAGAGTTAAGACCTGTCGAGCACAGGGGAGCCCACAGAAGTAAGGCAGACAAAAAGCAGGAACTTTGGCATTGGTGAAGTTCCCCATCAAAGGGCAGAAATAACACAAAAGAGCATATCTGCAATGAAAGGGTCAGAGCCATAGTTCAGATGTTCCTATATCTTTGAAATGTCACCATCTTAAATAACATTGTCAAATACGTCTGGCTACAAGTTCTTGTCTAAAACAACTTTACTGCAGTGGCAAATGAAATCATATCCATAAATAAAGGAGGGCTTGGCCTATCTCACTCAAATACATGAGTTTTGTCCAAGAAGAGGATCACAGTATTTCAAATGTTTTGTATGTGTGTTGTGACACTAATTAAGCACCTTGGGAAGAAAAGCACTATTTAAAAATTATGTTTTCTCTGCTATAGTCAGAGTCATGTCCTCTCAGTTCACTGTTAATCCTCATATCCTGTTTGTGTCTCCATCGGCGGTCAAACTTTCACAGCACCCCAAAGGAATACACATCCTCGGCTTTCAAATGGATTAAATCAAACAAAACAAAACAAAACAAAACAAAACAAAACAAAACAAAAAGTCTTTCCAGCTTACCAAAAAAAAAAAAAAAAAAAAAAAAAAAAAAAAAAAAAAGCAAGAGCACAACACAATGAGAACTTCATGCCTTGTGGAATATAATTACAACTGTCAGAAGCCTCCTGGTGTGTTCATGGGATTTGAATGTTTATTATATAACATCACTATTTAAAAATCAAGGGAATGGCTGTGCCAGTGCAGTGATGAGTCGAAACATGCTGCATGGCATGTATATATAAAGAAATGTGCATACATTTATAGCAATAATAATAAATTAGAGGAGAGGGGTCAAAAGTCTGACAAGTAATAAAATCAGGTGGACTGGTGGGCCAGCTCATACTAAGAACAACTGCCATTTAATCTCCCTGTGAAAGCCTGGACATGGGTGGGCAAGTGATGAAAGTGGTCATGGAAGTCCCTTAAGGAAGGACCTGAAGATTTTACCAGGAGGTAACAACTTCTACATGACCTGGCAGTTTTAGGCCACCCACTTTCCTTAAACAATATATTTCGGTACACCTGAGATCGGACCCAGAGGCTGCCAGAGCAAGAATAGCATTATATGAACAAGGCCTGATCACCTTGCGTAAGAATTAGACCTGGCACAGGGGCAGAGCTACAGCTGGGACTCTTTGCACTGACATTACAAAATTTTGCTCTCTCAAATGATCTTCAGCTCCTGGCTAAGTGATGTGTAGCAACTCAGAGCAGAGTGCCTTGGAGTCCCCTCCAGAGAAGAGCAGCCAGGTCCACACATTAAAGCTCATAGCTCAGGGTCACTCCCAGGCTGTGTGGGCTAAGATTTTATCCACTGGCCACAGGTATTGTTTTAGGTGGAGTTTATTACAGATGAAAATTTCTGAAATTATGCTGGCTGTGTTCAGCCCTCTGGGAAGATATTTTTATAGCATGAAATACTGTGTATGCAGTGTATGTCCTGTGGCATGGTATGAGAGCCAAGTTGCTATGATAGTATTGAAGTAGGTTGAAGCAAATCCTTTTTTTATTTTTTTTTTTTGGTTTTCATTTGTTTTTATTAATGGGAACACATGAGTTCATTACAAAAGAGAGTTCCCATAAGCAAATTAACATCTCTACAATATGAGCAATTATGGAATTAGTTCACCCAGGGGTGAATTGTGGAACAAAATTATTAGGCAGTGTACAGGTACCAGACATTCTGATCTGGCTCCAATAGCATATCTACTTCATCTTCCAATCACATTTGGGAATACGAAAATGTTTTCAGTTAACTGTTTTTTGCTCACTAATATTGTTGATGGAGAAGAACAAGGATTTTTTACACACATGTAGGGACTCCTTCAGAGAATGTCAATAAGAAACAAACCCTGTAAAACCAAAAAGTGACTACCTGAACTCTCCTGTTCTGGGCTCACTAGTGTCTTCTGATTGTCCAGACCAGGACACAACATATATTTCACACAGCAGAGATTGTTGGGTCATTTTATGAACCAGAAAAGCACTACTCCTTTCTTCAGTGGAGTTACATACCATGCTTTTTTCCATACTCAGCTTGGAGCTCATAATCCCCTGACCTGCGTACAAATTGTTCTGTTGTTGAATAATAATACAATCAGTCTATGATAGTTCTAAGGTGAACAAGTTAATAAAGATGGGGGGAGGAAGTTAATAAGCTAGTTGATAGAAAGACTTAACTTTGTGAAGAAAAAACTTTATAAAGCATCTATCGAAAACAGTAAAAAATTGTTATAACTGTGATAACATGGCTGAGAGATGTGCCAGCCATTTGCTTGTTTCCACACTGCTCTATCTGTCTTAGTTTACTAAAAAGGCTGCACTTAAAGTGAGGAAAGAACAATATAAAAAAAATTTAAAAAAAATTAAAAAAAAAGAAAAGGATATTTAGGAACAACATACAGGTGTACCCATGCCCTAAAGTACTCTATGCATAATCATTACTGCACAGCAGCCTCTTGAGAAATCTTCAAAGATCCCACACACAAAGCTTTCCTGCTTGTCTGCAACACACACAACATCTTCAGCTAGATAATTAGAGGACAACATGCTGGCAAAGAGTCTGTGTAATCTATATAACAATAACACTAAGAAAAAAGTCAACGTTCTGGGGACTATGCCAGTGATCATGGTGCTATAATTGCTATAATTAAAAGGAAGGCAAATATTGCAGGGAAAGTAGGTCACTCTTCAGGCTGGTGTAGTCCTGATGTAAATGGAAACAACATAGAGAACATTCTTTAGTGTGATCTAAAGCAGACAAAAACTCTGTTGTTCTGAGGTTGCTAGAGACCCTTCATTAAATGCCTTTGGTTTTCACATGCCATCCTAGCAGGTGACATTTTCATTAACAGACTGAAGCTGTTGCAGTCTGTCACAAGAACTATCAGAGGAATTCATCATAAAATCTGGTGAGTGGAACATAATTAAGACCTATTTTGTACAATGATGTTTTTAAGGAGGTTCTACTGCTTACTTCAGAGCCAAGAAACTGGTGTTTGTCTGGCAGTAGCTTCAGCCACTGTACTTTAGCACATGCATCTTTGCACTTCAGATACACTGAGTCTCCATCCAGCATTTAACATCTGTACAAACCACCTGAGAACTGATTTCTGAAGAAAGGACATGGCACTGTAACAAGAAAACAAGGATATTTTCTTGCATCATAGCCAGCACCACCCCAGCAATGTTCTGGGAATGACCCTATCTGTCCTGGCATTGCTGCCTCATCTTCTTTGCTCACTTCTGCTGTGGGGCACTCCAAAATCCTTCTTCTCCCCTCCCTCAGTCTCTAGGTGGTTTGAATGGGAAAAGAAGAAGGCGCAAAAAACTGCTTCCCCCCATCCCATGGGCTTGAAGGGGGGAACAGCAAAAGGTGCCTTTTCCACACATGTAATAACTCTTGTGGAAGCCCACACAGGAGACAGCTGGTGGTTGGCTGGATTCTTTGCACCCAGTGGCAAGTAGACACTTTGTCTAGAAAAAGCATAAACGGAGTGATTAAAAACCAGGAGGTTCTTGCCTTCACAGTGCTCCTACTTGGAAAAGTTACTGTTTTGGACTGTCCCTGCCTTTGGGTGGCTCCCACCTCTGCACAGCTCCTGTTTTGCACCGTCACCACTTTTGGACAGTCTCCCAGTTTTGCACCATCCTGTGCAGTCTCACTCTTGCACAGTTCATGCCCACAGGTCTGCAAGCTTAGCAAGTGTGCAGGTCCATTCAAGAGAGCTGCCGGTAGCACCTGGACCTGGCTTCCCTTGGATCACGTCACATCCAGACTGCCTGCTTACTACCCCAAGCTGGGTCAGACGCTAGCAGTTTGGCTTTTTCTTGTGCTGCTGAAGCAGTGCCAACCCATGAATCTTCACCTCATGGAAGAAGTGCCTGAGACACTTCTGACTTTGATGTTTTTTTCCACCAGCCTTGAACTTTTACTGCATGGATCCGTATGATTGGATATTGCTTGCATTTGAGAGAGGCTGCCGGTAGAGAAATTCACATAGGATCATCACCAATTTCCTACCTCACCTCCATGTGTAAAGTCTGCTCTTCCCTTAGATTATCTGCTCAGCCTGATTTGTAACTGGGGAAAGCTATGTTGTAGCTTAGCCTTTTCCATTTTGTGACTTTCCTAAATCTCTACGTTTGATCATAAGCATTCTTTGAATATTTTTCCCAACTGAATTAGAGCCTATAAATAAATCTTAACTAGTTCTGTATATAGTTTAGGGATGGGGTTTTGGGGAAAATAAAAATAATTCTATTTTTAGAATTCCTGCCTCGGGCAATTAATACCCTAACCCAAACAACTTCCCTCTCACTAACCCACTCCCTTTCATGGGAGTTGCCCAACTTTAAAAAAACACCAGGAAATACAAGAGGTTCATTGTCATGAAGACTGAGTAGAGAATACTGTAGCCCACTGCTCAGCACACATAATTTCCATCTTCTTTTTCCTGCTTTGTCTTCTGCAAAAAAATCTCATCACATGACTTTTCCCTCATGTAAATTTACTTTTTGTCTGATCCCTGCAGGCAGGTAATTCTCTCCCATGTCCATATAAATGCTAGTGTATCTAGACATTCTCACTGTGAAACTGCTTGCCTCTCCTCTCCTTCCAGGCTTTCATGAGGTCCCTCTTCTCCACTGCCATATCCTGGGCTCAGGTGTTGCACACAATGTTGAGCAAGCACTCTCCTTGTGTGTTAGAGACTTTACCAAACATGGTGTGAGAGAGCCCTGTAAGCATTTCAATGAAAAAAAAAAGACATAGTTTGAAATATTTAGTTTTATTTTCAGTAAAAAGTTCTTTACATTTGTGGTGGTTTAGCAGTTACCTGCCCCTGCCATGTTTTGAAATAAACCAGGCTAAGACTCAACTGAAAGTTAAGGAGTGAAGCTTTATATTTACAGCAATGCACAATATACAAGCAGATATCTACAATGTAGAACAGATATTTACAGATATATACAGTAAAAAGGAAATACAGAAACACCACACCCCTCCCAGAGATCAAAATCCCTAAGAGGGGTTTCTCACCACCCCTACCACCTTTCCCCCCTTCCCCAATCTCATCTCATCATCTGTTAATGCGATCTGATAGGCAAAGGTAGATTGGCCAGGGAGGTTAGCAGTAGAAAATAAGTTAGTGGAATTATTAAAAATCAACTACAAAAGGCAGGGAGGAAGGAGCCATGCAAGGAGCCAGGCACAGCCCAGAGAGGTCTGAAACCATCTGCCTTATCTATATTTGGGTTACCAGTCTTAAAACAATTTTTTTTTCTTTCTCTCAGTAAAGCTCTGAGAGAAGTAGCATTGTCAGTGCTTTCCTCTCTCAGCCTATAGTCTAATTTATAATTCAAATCCTCCAATTAGTTCAAACCAGCACATTTCAAAACCCCTTACATTCCCCTGCTTTCTCATGCCACTGCAAAATTAATTCTACACTGAATTCAGATTTGCAAGAATTTTGCAATAGAGTAGGGATGTATTTAAGTCTAAATTGAATTAATTTGAAGAAATCAGCTAAATGGGAGTTCTGTTTCTCTTAATCGTAAGTATTTATTGATATTCTTGGACTCTATTGCGCTTTATCCATATTAATTTTAAACATTTTGTACATTTATGATTTACCTAACAAGTGACAGAGTCATAAGCTTTATATCCTGTAATGAAGCTATTTAAGATAATTTAAGTCAGGCTACGGACCTTCTTTGGTAAAATACTGGCTTACTAATCTTAACAATGTCAGTCTTTGGGATTTTTCCTTTTCCTGCTATCAAGCTAAACTTACTAGTGTCTAAGGTAAAAGTCACAGGTGCATTTCATAGTGAGATGTATTAATAACTGGCAACCATGCAGCAAAATGTGAGGGAATTGGGAAGCTGGCTTGAATTTAGAAATGTAGAGCAAGGACAAATTGATCCTACTAAGCTAATTTTTTTAGTGATCTCTGTTGTTATTTTGTTTTAACACATTGAACTAAGAGGAATGTGTAAAGGTAAGGAAATAACATATGATTGTAATTATTTTGGCTACACCTGTGGAAATTATGTGTCTTGCAATGCCCTATGGTAAAAAGCATTTATAGGCAGAACCTGAAATTCTGACTAAATGTATTGGGTTAACTTAGTCTGACTTCCAGATACCTGCCCACTTGCTCTCTTGATCTCCCTCTTCAACAAGTCAGTATCAAAATAAAAGGCAAATCCCCCATGAGCTGCGGTGTGGAAATCTGCTTCAGCATGGTTTTCCACCAATGCCTGTGCCAGTGCCAGAATGACCTCTCCTCCTCTTTCTCTTCTCTTGGTGTCTCCAGCACTATTTTATTCTGATCCTGCATTCCTCTTAGCTATTGTGCAATGGCTTACATGTATACCCATGTTTTCTCTGGCAGTCATACAGACTACAACTATCTTCTGATTATGACTTAGAAGAAATTTAAAATACATCATAATTTGCTGTTTTCATACTCATTCCTGACTCTACTGAGCGTTTAGGACAAATTGCCATCATTGTGGGAATAGTTCTTCTTATAAATCATCTTCCTTGTGAAATCCTATATATCTTTGAGTTAAATGGATGCTGATAAAATGACAGTCTCTGCAAGAATGCATATCCAAAAGTGTTACTCCAGACTTGAAAATTTAGGCATTTTCACTGCTCACAGTTGTGCTGACTGACTAAAGCTGGGAAACAAATGAAGACAAATGGATTAAAATGCAGCTATGGAAGATGACAGCTACAGGATACCAAACTTAATGTCTTTCATTACTCTGCTGACAGAATCTCACAGAACCTGATAACCTTTTCTGGAACTAGAAAGTAGTAAAAAGTGGTAGTAATACTAGAAAGTGCCTCAGGCAGTAGAAAAGTACTAAGGTAATAAAAAGGACCTCCAAAGACTGAGAATGTAGGTCCCTCAGCAAATCCTTTTATGGTAATTTTGCCTCACTTTTCTAATCACACCTGTCTGAATTACGTGAGCTGCAACAAGTCTTTGTTTTTTTGGTAAGCCTTTTCCATCAGTGCATTATGCTCCAGTGGAAGTATTTACACCATGTCATTAAGCTGTTTCATAGTTTCCTTTTTAATATCTGCTGCATATCACTTGTCCATGCCTTTTGTTAAGGTATTGCAAGCACTTATTTCCAAAATTAATATAGTTTATTAATTTTGATATCCAGGAATCTCACTACAATACTTAATTTTTAATAATAGGTTCTTCGCATGGTCATGAAAAAATATTACACAGAGGAAAAACACAGAGGCAATCTAGAACACTTAAGAAATAACTAGCAATAATACAAACATTAATTCTAGTAATTGAAAATGGAAAGAGAATCTTCTGGCCTATATGCTGCTTGTCCATTAGAGGGACTAGAGAGTCTCCTTTCTGTTAAAGGCTGAAGGCACTTAGAATTAGTTACAGAATTTCTTACAAAAAGGCTTTTGAATATTTTCTCACAAAAATAGTATCTCTGAATTTCTGGAGTTAAACCATAGTATCAGACAGTACCCAAACACTTGAAGGGAGTTCTGTTGGTGTCTGGTTATCTGTTGTGGCTTCTGGATCTTGCCAGACTCTAACAGGGTACTGGGGGAGAGGCAGATGATCTCTGACCTGATCCTGGTTCCTCTTAGGCAAATCTGTGTCCTTTCCAGGCCCTTAGTCTTAGCAGAAGACTTGCAGATGTATAGTCTTGACACAATGTCTTGAAGATGTGTAGATGGGCACAATGTTGCACTGATGGTTAAACGAGCCTATCCTGTGAAAGCACTTAATCCTTATTCCTGGTAAACTGAAGCAGTTCCAGGCACACAAGCCCAAGGCATCAGGGCTTGTTATTATGCATCAGGCAGAGCATGGCAAGGTACGATGACAGAAGCACCTATGCAATGGCAGAAATCACTGCGGAGCACATTGTATTTACTTGCTCATCTCTTTTATCAGTTCAGGATGAGATTAATGGCTCTTTGACCACAGAGATTACCCAACCAGAATAGCAGTTTGCCCAACTTGCCCATATTAGGTGAGTGAATGCATGCTTTTACCCTTGTAGGGCAACACACAAACAAGTATATAAACATATGTCGGTGTCTGTTTACCAGAGAGAAAGAGACTCGGTGACACCAGGCCTTTGCCTTCCTTTCCTTCCCCCATCAGCAGAAAGAGGAGAGCAGGGAACATGTCTAGAAAAGCCTATTTGCCTTCCACGACACTTTTATTCACTTTTGTAACTTACATCTGAATGCTGTAATATTTTTTGATCTGTTCATTTAGAGAATGGCAAGAAAAAGTTACTTGGTTTAGGAACTTACAACTGACAGTCATGAAAATAAATTCATCACTGAAGTTTTTGGTAGCCAGTCATTATTAACTATGTCTTTAAGTACCTGGAAAAATGCAGTTCAGAGCACAACAATGAATCACTTAAGAGCTTTTTCTAAAGCAGTTTATGAAAGGCAATTTTATCACAAGCCTAATTTACCTCAGAATTTAAAAAATATCTGTTTGTGGAAACTTTGAGAATGCCTTCATGATACAAGGTGATAGATGAGCATATTGGTGCTCATTCCAAAATCAGGTGCAAAGGCATAGGATTGACTGAAACAGAGGCCCATCAAAGGTCAGCCACAGACGGCAGGCTGTTGGCAGTTCTGAGTCAGGCAGGAAAGTGAATTGATTGTGGGCAATTAAAGAGGCAAGAATTATAAATTATGTAGTTTTAAATAATTTCCAAAAGCCCCACCTGCAATCTAAGAATAAATTAGTTTAAGTCTGGGTCCTAATTCATTCGGGAAAAATCTTCACAACAATGCCTTTTAAGGTAATTTAGGAAAAATCAGAAAATTGGAAAGGTTTGGGCATAAACCAGCTTTGCCCTATGTACAAATGGGAGACCGTCTCTTTCGCGGCAGCATCCAGAGTTGTGAATTATGATCAAGCCTCTGATGACAGAGGTGGGAGAGGAGGAAGACCATTTCTCTCCCCATTCACATCCCCAGTGGAGCAGGGACTTGGGTGTTCCCCACCACAGACAGGTGACTTGGGTTGCCTACAGGTTTATCCCATATCATAAGCATTACACTCGGTATAGAGGAGGAAGTTTGATGAGGAGAGGGCAGCCTTCTCCTTGGGATCCTCCTCATCTCTTTCCTGTCCTTGAGACCTGTCTTGCTGGATATTGTGACTGTTGCACTTTTGCTGGGCTGAGCATAACTCTGTATTTTGTACTGACATTAGTATTAATTTGGATATTTCATTAAATCTGTTTCACTCTGTGGGTCTTCTCTCCTTTTCTTGATTCCTCTTCTCTGCTGGAGAGGGGTCATTGGGTGATAGAACGACTGATATAGTTTAGCCTCAGGTATGGGCTAAATGTAGACAGAGTGGCATAGATTTAATTTTCTTCATAGTAGTTGGTTTGAGGCTGTGTTTTGGATTTGCACTGAAAACAATGTTGATACAGGAATGTTTTAGCTATTGCTGAGCAGTGCTTACATAGTATCAATGCCTTTTCTGCCTCTTACACCACCCTGCCAGGCAATAGGCTGGGAATGAACAAGAAGTTGAGAGTGGGCACAGCTAGGACAGTTGACCCTAATTAACCAAAGGGATATTCCATACCATCTGACATCATGCTCAGCACATTCAGCTGTGTGATATTCAGAGCGATGGTGTTTGTATTTCCAAGTAACTGTTTCACATGCTGAAGCCCTGCTTTCCTGGAGGTCACTGAATACCTACCTGCCAATGGGAAGCAGTGAACGAATTCCTTGGTTTGCTTCGTTTGTGTGCACAGCTTTTGTTTTACCTATAAAACTGTCTTTTTCTTGACTCATGTTTCTCACTTTTACTCTTCCATTTCTCTCTGTTGCTACACTGCATCGGAAGTGAATGAGCAGCTATGTGGGTTTCAGTTGCCACCTGGGGCTAAACAATGACACCACTAAACAATTTACACCAGTAAAGACTCAGGTCAGCTTAGCAGTTTCTGAAGATCACCAACTGATTTTATGCCATGTAAATTTGGCATCATACAAATACGCTGCTTGAGGAGACAGCAAGGAGCATGACCTAGAAGGAAGAACTCAAAAGATGCAGTAAATGAGGGATCACAGAGGATGGATGAGGAGATATTGGAGGCCTTGAGACAGCTGTAAGGACAGATCTATTTGCTAAAATGTAAATGTAAATGCTATGTTAAGTGTACACATCCCATATTGCAGTAAGGACTTAGCAGAGCAGGACAGCCTAGGAGTGACAGGTTTTTCTGGGAAAAAAAAAAGAACATGGTAAAGCTGTGTGCTTTTCAGCTGACACAGACAAACGTTGAAAGTGCAGGTCTGACGAACCCTGTCAGATGCAAAATCCTATTCACTTGACTAGTCCAACAAGAACATCAGTTTGGCTGAATGGATTTGTGTTTTCAAAATCATAATCTCCAAAGTATGACTCCTGCATAATGTGCTTTCCATGTCATATTAGTTATTTATCAACAGTCCTGGCTAACCAGGGAGGTCCCAGTTGACTGGCAGTTAGCAAATTGGGATGCTCATCTACAAGAATGGCTGGAAGGAGGATCTAAGGAACTACAGCCCAGTCAGTCTGACCTCAGTGCCAGAGAAGGTAATGGAGCAAATAGTCTTGAATTGCAATCATACAGCAGCATTTACAGGACAACCAAGTGCTTAAGTCCAGTCAGTATGCATTTATGAAAAACAAGTCCTGATTGACTACCATCATCTCCTTCTAAGACAAGAGTATCTGCTTAGTGGATAAGGTAAAGACCATGCACATTGTCTACCTAGAAACTAGTAAAGCCTTTGATGCTGGTTCCCACAGCATCCTTCTGGAGAAAGTGGCTGCTCATGGCTGAGAAAGATAGACTTTTTGCCAGGTAAAAACTGGCTGGATGACTGAGCCCAAAGAGTGAAAATGCACGGAGTTAAATCTGGTTGGTAGCCACTCACAGGTGGTGTTCCTCAGGGTTTAGTACTGGGGTCAGATTTCTTTAATAATTTTATCAATTATCTGGACAAGTGGATTGGGGGCACTCTTGGTATTTTTGCAAATTAAACCAAATTAGGTGGGAGTGCTGATATGCTTAAGGGTAGGGAAGTTCTACAGAGGGATGTAGACAGACTGGATCAATGGGCTAAGGCCAATGGCATGAGGTTCAACAAGGCCAAGTGCCAAGTCCTGCACTTGGGTTACAACAACCCCAGGCAATGCTTTAGAGGCTCAGGGAAGAGCATCTAGAAACCTTCCTAGCAGAAAAAAGAGAGTATTGGCTGACAGCCACCTGAACATGAGCCAGTAGTGTGCTGAGGTGGCCAAGAAGGCTGACAGCATCCTGGCCTGTATTTGAAACATTGTGGCCAGTAAGGACTACAAAGGTGATTGTACCTCTGTACTTGTCACTGTTGAAGCCACACCTTGCGTACTGAGTTCTGTTTTGGGTTTCTCACTATAAGAAAAACTTAGAGGTGATGGAGTGTGTCCAAAGTAGGGCAACAAAGCTGGTGAGGGGTATAGAGCACAAGTCTTATGAGGAGTGGCTGAGGAAATTGGAGTTGTTTAGTTTTAAGAAAGTGAGGCTGAAGGGAGACTTTATCACTCTGCAACCACCTGAAAGGGGATTGTAGCAAGGTGGGGATTGGTACATTCTCCCAAGCAACAAGCAACAGGATAGAGGAAATAGGTTCAAGTTGCACTAGGAAAGGTTTAGATTGGACACTAGAAAAAAAATTCTTTGCCAAAAACGCTTGAACCAGCTTCTCAGGGAAGCATCCCTGAAGGAATTTGCAAGATATGTAACTGTGGTGCTTAGGGATGTTGCTTAGTGGTGAACTTGGCAGTACTGGATTAATTGTTTGACTTAGACTTAAAGGTCTTTTTGAACATGAATGACCTAGGACCTACCTCATTCTTGTGACTTCTTTGGTCACCTGACATTTATCAGTGCTACAAGGCCTGCTCTGCTCCCTCTGCTTGTGACTGATGCCATGGTCCAGCTCCTGCCTTCCCTTCCCTTGAAGAGCAGCTGTCCTTGCTGCTGCCCAGCTTGTAAAAGCTGATGTTGGTCTGTTCTACTTTAGGAAATATTTTAACAGTGAGGTATCCAGTTTCCATGAGCATTCTTCAAGAATAAAAGAGATTAAATTGAAAAAGTCTAGAAAGGAGTTACGAAATTATCACAGGTCAAGAGAACCACACTGACAGGAAGAACTGGAAGAAATAGTTGTTTAGCCTGAGGGTGAGAAGAGTCAGAAGAGTCATTTAAGTGTACCTGAAGTACGGTGCAAACAGGAGGATATTGTTCTGCATATACATGTGATGGATTGAATGAGAAATAAGAGATTGTAGCATAAGAAAAAGATATTATTTATATTTACTTAAGTTATCTAATGATAATGAGGGCAATGGAGTAGAAAAGTGGTCTCAGGAGGCAGTGAAGTTTTCATAGACAAATACTAATCAGAAACAATGTAAACATAGTTTTGCCTTAGGATGAGGATGGATTACGACATCTTCTAAGGTTCATCCTAGAGCACAAAAATCCAATAGTTCTATCACTGAAGACTGCTGTTCTGAATCCAGGTCATTTCTTGTAGTCTGCAGCTTGGTGCTCCTCTTCTGCAACATCCCATATAGGAATCCATTCCACAGTTCTGCTCCTTACTATTTGTTCTTTGTTGAAACCCTGACTTTCTGAAGACCACTTACATACAAGTAATCTTTTTCTCTTTCAGTTACACCTGTCATGAATTTACTGAGCTAGATTGCTCTTTCTTAAGATAGGGGGAAAACAACGTGAAAATATTAACAAGGGAAAGAATACTTAGCAGTTATGTAAGAATTATGCTGCTTCTCAGCTGGAAAATAACATGCTCATGAAATAGACCTGGAACTTCTATATTTTTGAAGGCACAGTGACTGCCTCCTCCATTTTCTGACAGCTCCATACACAGCAGTAGCTATATCAATCACAGTATTTTCAGTGCATACTGCAATGCATGACAAACTACTTAATAGTACATACAACCTCTTATGGTTGTCAATGACTGAGACCTAATCAGGGTTGTCTTGTGGCTCTTTCAGCTCATTTACCATGGTGGAAGCAGCCATCAGAAAAGCAAAAGTCATCCTTGGTGAGCAGCATCCTGCCTTCCCAGCAGAAGATGCTGCTCTTCAATATCACGCTCCAGCATACCACTTAGTGAAGGACCTGAGCATATTTCTCTATATCAGTGTTTATCTGGGTAGCTCTGCTATTTAGAGTCTGATCTTTGAGTTTTTGTTCGAAGGAAGCAAAGACTTCAGGAAAAGTCTCCAGTGAACAAAGTAGAATATTTAATTCTAACAGCTAAATAACTACATTTGCTCCACTTTAAGAAGAATTTACTGTGGAAAAAGAAATTGCAGTACACAGAGCTCCAGAGAGCTATAATACAAAACAAGCAAAAATGTATAGGCAAAACCACACTTCCCACAGATGCAGCAAAACAAGCAGTACTTTTAGTGGTTTTAGTGAATAATAAAAAATAAATAAATCAAATTGAGCCTTTCAATGATTTCTCGTCTGGTTAAAATTTGGTTTCAGTACATATTGGCAACAATGTTTCTTGTCCTTGCTCTTAACACTAAGGACTATTCCTCAGAATGGAAGCATTCAGAGAAGTGATAAGTTCTCCTCTTCTCTGGTTTGGAAATCTGAAGAAATTAAAATGTATTGGAAGATTCACATTTTCTGAAATTGAAGTATCAGTACTGCTTCCTTCCTTTGCTTTTAAAACACAGGTCACACCTACTCTTATTTAACATCTTTTGATGTAGTTGTCAGGTTTGAGTTTCCTTTTTATTTTCCAAAGTCTATTACAAAATAAATATTATGTCTTCTAAAATTAGCAGAGAGCACTGGTCAGTTGCCCAAGTAACTAATCAGCATGAAACTTTCATCACAATATACTAAAAAGGTTATACACTATTATGTGCCAGGTTCCAATACTACTTTTCAGATAAGATTAAATCAGCCACAAATCAGTTTCTTGTTGTTAAGAATTGTCTCATTTGAGAAAATAACCAACATCAGATTTTATTTTGAGACTCCAGTAAGGTAATGTTTTGCAAATGCTAACGTCCTCATGGAAGGATGTACTGTGCACTTATCTTCACTTATTGCTACCCTCTCCTTCAGATGAGAAAAGAAAGACTTCTGGTTTAATTGCACAGCAACACAGACAGAAATAGACACAAACAGTGACATCTGCACCAGAATTTCTCAGCTAGACTGAACATTTCCAGCAAGTGCATAGTACTTTAAGTGGTTCCCTGTGTGGTAACTGGATGCCAAACCACTTTTGACAGAAGAAAATTTCAAATGCTTATTAATATCAAATTTATCTCTTTCACTCTGTTTTCTGTGTTTCCTCATCAAGCAAGGCTACTAACGATCCTTTTAGCACCCTTTAAAGAAACATTCAATTCCTTGACTGATTTTCTGTTTATTGAAAAAAAAAGCACTGCATACATGTTCTTTTTTCTTTGGTGTGGAGACTTTGCAGCTTAGAACTCCATTCATGGTTTTATTATCTTCACAACACTGGGAGTAAGAGTAGGTGGAGTACTTCACAAGCACACATAATAAGCAACGTGAACATGGCCCTTTCTGGGCCACACCTCTGCTATGAGCACCTCTGCTATGAGGACAGCCTGGAGAAGAGAAGGCTTCAAGGAGACCTTATAGCAACCTTCTAGTATCTGAAGGGGGTCTACAGGAAGGCTGGGGAGGGACTATTCACAAAGTGTTATAATGACAGGACGAGGGTGGATGGGTTCAAGTTGGCAGAGGGGAGATTTAAACGGGATGTTAGGAGGAAGTTCTTCACAGTGAGGATGGTGAAAGACTGGAACAGGTTGCCCAGGGAGGTTGTGACTGCTCCCTCCCTGGATCTCTGCAAGGCCAGGGTGGAAGAGGTCTTGAGTGACCTGATCTAGAGGGAGGTGTCCCTGCCTGTGGTGGGCAGTTGGAGCAGGATGATCTTTGAGGTCTCTTCCAACCTAAACTGTTCTATGATTCTATGATTTTTGTCTTTGTATCTTACCCAAGAAATAAGCTTTCTAAAAGATGCTCGTTCTTTGCTGCTTCTTTTGTGTGATAGGCCTTATGAGAATTCATCAATGTCACTAGTGGCATCCTATAAGACTCCTTACCAAGTTACAAGTGCATAGTCCAAAGAAGTTTGATTATTCAGTCCCTAGAAACTATGCTACGTACTCCCTTTAGCTTTGATCATCTTCTCAGTTCTCCATCTGCATCAAAGCAATCACTGTATCTCAGAGGCATTCTGAGGACTTAGATGTATGAGTATTCTGGTTATTTGTTGGCTTTTTTGGATTTGTGACAAATTTTGAACAGTTATCGTGCATAACTCATTGATATTTTCTTCCCAAAAAATGTTGTTAGAATATTTTAGCAGACAATAGTCTATACCAGAGCATGCCAGCACATCTGTGTGATGACAGATAGAGATAAAAAAAAATCAGACACAAATACCTGAACACTTGATTCCCCCCCTGCAAATCTCCTTGTGGCACTCTGCAGTCAGATCCTGCCCCTCCTCCTCACCACTATTCTCAACCCCAATGAGAAATCATTTCTTGTTTGGGTAGCAGACTTTTTCCTCGAGGTGTGCCAAAGTCAGGCTTACACCTCAATAGCTGGTGACAGTAGTGTGCCCACTGGCTCCAGAGGATTGCAGCTGTTTGTACTCTTTACTGCCCAAACCTGGATGTGCCTACAGGACCTCGAGGTCAAATGTTCATCTGAATATCTGAGGTTGTGTTGTACAATATGTTGTCTAATTTCAACACTGTGGTACACTGACTTCCCTAGGAGGCTTTCTTAATGTAGTCTTTTTGTTTGATATACTCTGGTGACTGCAATGCTTTTAGATCTCTGGGAATATGATAAAGCAAAATGGCTTGTAAACAAACACTGCTCTTCATTGAGTGGAAAAGGAAGAAGTGAGTAAAGAGAGCCTGTGCTGGTAATACAGCAGGATGGGTGAAGCATCCTTTTCGGTTTCAAAGACATTGACAACCCTCCACTAACCAGGCTGCATATGGCATCTGGTCCAGCTGTGAAGCAGGTGGTGATCAGAGCCTGTCTGCAATGTTCACTTGCCCTCAGTACAGACAACATCCAACAATTTCTATGCACCAGCTGAAGGGAGCAGCTGGTTCAAGAATGATTCTCAAAGAAATGAAAGTCTTTTCTTTTTGAGAAGTCCAGCAATGCCATAATGGCATCACCTTCAATGCTTTCATCTGACAGACATAAAAAAGGAGGAAAAAGAGGTAGACAGGGCTATTTTATAATAATGTTGCTTGTTAAAACTATGTTCTGGATCACTGTATCACTGCATGGTACTGCTTCAATAATATATTGCATCAATAATTCAGCAAAACAGTGTAACTCTGATACTACACTGTACCATGAATCATTCTTCCATCTGCAGACGTGGAATTTATTGATTATCAGCATGGATATCTGGGAGGAGAACCAATACATATCTTGTTTGGTTGGGGTTTTTTTGCCTGATGTTTAAATAATATGCAGGAAACAAACCTCAAATTTTCCTTTACAGGAACATGTACTGTGTCTGGGGAAGAGGAACAGTCTCAGATCTTTCTTCTCCCACTCCCAGTGTGTTTCAGCAGAGGACCACCTCCCATCCACATGGCAATGGAAGAGGAATACAATTGGGCTTTCCACAGAGGGTCTTCTGGGTAAATCTGCCCAGAGTTCTGGGTTTTGCACAACTCAGATGGCAGTACCAGGCCCCTCTTGGAGCAAGAGCTTCCAGGGGACACTTGAACCAGCAGAATTTCTTGCTTGACTATGTTTTTTCTTTTTAAAATTACTAAAAGTAACAAAAAGCATTCTAGTGGCACATTTGAAGCAAAGTCCACCCCTCCTCCCAAGGGAGCAGCAACAGATGGAGAGGATAAGGCAGGTGGAGCCTGGCTCCCAGCAAGGGCACGGATGAAATGGCTGCTGGGATAGCTGCATTGACTGCAAGGAAGCTCCTTGCAATGGCATCCAGCTGAACCAGTGCTGAAAGCATGGATTTCCAAGCTACTGCACAACTTCCCCTCTCCGCAACACACACACACACACACACACACACACACATCCCTACTCACTTCCAAACACAAAATCTTATTCCTATTCTTCATATCACTGTCCATCCACCTTCCACAAGCCCTACTTCAGGACACAAAGCATCTGTTATTTTTCATGCAAGAAGGATAGCTGCCTACAACCTCTTCTGCTAGTTTACCTAACAACATTTTCTCAAGAGGTTTGTCTGATCTGGAGGCTGAAGAAGGATAAAGCTTTCCATCGGGTCTGAAGGAAGTAGCACAAAACAATTAATCTTATATGGTGCCTTCTGATTATGTCGCAAAATAAATTAAATTAAACAACCTTGATCATTAAAAGCCTGATGGGAGGGGATGAGGGATGCAAGGGTGTATGTGAGATATGTGAACAATAAAATGAGTTCTGTGGGAGAAAAAGGTACTTTGCAGGAAGAAACAAAGCAATGCAGATTTAAAACCGCTGTTACGCTACAAAGAGATGGACTTTCCTGGCGGAAATGATGGACTCTGATATTACTACACTGCCCTCAAGACCTTCTTAACTTTAAAAATTAATACTCCAAGGAAGGAATCCAGGTTATTACCCGCTAATCAGCATCCTATTTAGAGTTTCTTTTAATTTTTTCAATGACCACAGGTAATTTCAATACGGACTGCTCCCTATCTGGACTGCCAGTGTTTACACAGCTGTTCACAGAAATATCTTGTTCTTTTTCTTGAGAAGAGAATGTGTATGCCAACTCTGAGGAGGACAACTTCTCATCCTGATACCTGGGGCCAAAAAGATTAAAATATTTCAGAAACATGAGTCCCAAGTGAAGAAGAGTCAGCCACAACTGCTCAAAAATTCCACTTTCCTCTAGGTGAAGCCTTAAGACTATATTTCAGGAGATAAAGAAGATTAGAATAGGATGACCTTTCAGATTATTAAATCATCCATTAGGTGGGTTAAGAAAATTGATAAAAGGAGGCTATTAGTGTGGAATTTAAAAAATATATATATACTTAAGCAAAATATATACAAAATACCTATTCTGAAGTAGCTTCAGATGAAGGAAACAGTTTACTATAAATGAAAACATAACTAGAACAAATCTGAAGAGTCCATGCATAAAATACAAATAAAAAATAAGTCAAGAAAGGAACAATGAATTTCAAGCAAGATAATAATTATTATGTCACTGGTAACTAAGAAGCAGCAACATTAATTAAATTACTAGATTAAATGTTTTCACTGAAATAAGAGAATGTTACAAGCAGCATCTCAGTACTTATTAATTTTCAATACAAGTTGTGCTTCTATATTTATTTTCAAAAATATCAATCTCAGACTTTTATGTAGTTTGACATTCTTAATAATTAATTCTCATAATATTTTCACTGACCAAAATGTATTGCAGAAGTCATAATTTAGTTTGATACACAAATGTCCAACTATTTTAGTAACACTTGATACTGTTTTTATTTTCAGCATAAAATTATTCGGTCTCATTATGTCTTCCTGAAATTTAAATCTAATTTGGAAAGATGCAAATTTAAGGTATTTCATGGTCTGCTTTTATGTATTTTAATAGTCTCAATTGTTAACTTTGCTAAGTGGCTATAAGCATACTTCCTTATGGAAAGTACCTTTGCATGTGTTGCAAATTCCCAGATTTCTGTTTAATGACATGTGCTCTTAGTAAGGAAGAGGAAGTTACATCAGCTTCTGTAATCATGCTGCTTTGTTCTTGCTCAAGCATTTTCATTCTAGAGATACTAAATCCTTCAGTAGACACCAGGCTCTGCAGTGGACATGTGGTGTCAGTGATCATTTGGCTCCATTTCCTATTTGTGTGTCTTTGCAGACCATGGATGAAGAACAATAAATAAGCATGCTTCCTCTCTTATTCTCAAATCCCTACTCTGGTTGTGTGGGTTTAACCCAACCTGTGAAGCAGCAGATCAGCTAAACCTGATATGTATTGACATTCCTCAGGGATAGCAAAACAGCTCTTGGAAAGATTCTTCTATTTACTTAATCTTCACATATACTTCAAAGGAAATGCATCGTTGTCATATGCTGGTCAGACCAAAGTTAGTTTTAGTTCAGGAGTTATGACCACTTTCCAGTATCCCTCCAGACACACATGTGCAATGTAAAACACATTTTTCAGTTCATTTAGTTCATGTCTGATGAATTTCTTGTAGAGAGGGATCATGAATTTTTAATAACTCTGCAAACGTAAAAGCAAACCATGTTTATTCTTTTTATTCTTTTCTGTGCAGTTTGATGAATTAAGTTGTTCCTGTACTCCCAACACTGGTATCTTCAGCTCAGACACTTACTCAGTGTGCCAAGGCAGTTCTTTATGCTGCTGCCCATGTCAATGCCTGTCATTACAGTGAGAACAGGATAAAGGTTCACATTTGCTTTGCATTCCAGGTCCATTTTTCCTTTCTCACTGTGTGCTAGAGAAGAAGGAAACCCTAACTACTCCAGACTACCTGGATTCCTTGTTCCCCTCAGAGCAAAGATCCTTGAAAAACAAAACTTCTGCTATACTCCTGCTGCTTGTGAGGCTCACAGGTTGCTGGCTCAGCTAAGCCTTTCTCATTTCTCTCTGTGCCTTGAGCTACACCTGCAGTTTCCCCACTAACACATGGGAGAGTAAATACACTACTTCAGATTTTATCAGAATGAGTGCGTTTGTGTGAGAGAGCAGGAGGAATGTGCAGGAATTGGTTCTGTTGCTTTTCTGGGTTTTTGAAGGAAATCATTTGTTAACCTTTGCTCAGAGTCCTGAGAGACTGATGGGCAGAGAGACTGATGTGCAGAGATGTTTTGACTGTAATGGGATGAAAGCCATGGGTACAGAATTCAACTGAACTAGTGCAGAGTTACTGGTTTAAGCACAGATAGATACTGCTGAAGGTCTAAAGAGACGAAACTTGGCAGATGCTTTTCTTAAAGATAACGAGTGTCTAGGAGCTAAGCAATGCCAAGTAAAAAGAATGTAAGCTTTGTCCTGAATAAGGAGTTGTGTCCCAATAAAGTGTTGGTAGCCAATCACTGCTGTACACAGCTGCACTAACCAATTAATATTTGACACAATGTAAAAAGCTTTGATTTTTAGAATACATAAGCTGGTGCTTTGCACTCAATAAACTGACACCTTACTTGCATCAAGTGGTGTCCCATCTCTCCACCACTGTTAGGTTTTGTTTAATTTCATTCTATTTTGGATTTCCATGGGATAGAAATAAGATAAACCACTGGCTGCTCTGCAGATCTAAAAGCAGCTTTAGGGCAGATTTCTGTGAGATTTGATTTCATCTTGCATCTACATCCCATAATGAAAAAAAGAAAAAATCCAGTTAAGTGTTTTTCTAACTGTACCCACTTCTGCTTTTTCTTTTTTATTAGAGCTGCATATTTATGCATTTCCTTTTCAGAAACTTAATGTGACTAGGACTTAGATTTTACCTTTGCTCTTCTACGACACAGAAAGTACTGTCATTGTTCAAGAGCTAAAAATGATAGTCCTACAACAGCCCCCAGTCATTATTATTTTCACTGGAATATAGCTTTCATTTTTGCTGCCAGTGAGCTATTTCTCTGAATATTGTGTGTGTTGTCTCAGGGGAAAAGAATCTCCCTCTCAGGTCCAACACTTTGACTCAAGGCATTGACTGATTTATTAACTACGTGTTTCTAATGCTCCAATCCTGCATGCAAGTCATGCTCACATTGCTGCTTGGGCTACCGTGGCTATTTTAACACAGCTGGGCTTGGTGTGTAGACCATGGTATGGTGGGAGGAGGCAATGTGCAGGCTACTTATCCTTGACTGCACTGGTGTGTAGTGGCACCTGAGGAGCTGGGACATGCTGAGTTTTGCAGTTCCTCCAACAAGACAATGATTTCTGGTAAGGAGCAAGGGCACAGATGGAGTGGCAGCTTCACTGACAAACCACTGCACCTTGGCTGTAGACACAATAGCCTTCTGAGGGATGTTCAAGAAACTGTTTTTTGAGGAAAATCTTCAAGACAGTGCTCGAATAGCATTGAGAATTTATTAATTTCCTATTATCTCAGCAATGTTTTGTTATGAACTCCAGGGAATGAGGTAAGTAGAGCAATTGAAAAGCAGAACATTATGGGTAATGCTACAAATTATAGTTTCTAGCAATTGAAGCTCTGATTAGCAAGTGCCTAATCTTTAGCACAGGAGAAATTGCAGTTTAAAAAAAAAATACATACATACTCAAGCAACCTGCTGAATTTGAGTCTTGGTGACTATTTCCTGTTGATTTACATGTATTTTGAAATTTTCTGATCGCAATCACCGCAGGACACCAATACAGAACCTAATCCAGCCTCACGGAAGGAAGGTTCATGCTCCTTTTCTAATTACCAATTAGAAATATCAGAGCCATAACAGTGATTTTATCTGAAAACTCAGTTTACCCCTTGTTTTTCTCACACACACACACACATACACACACACACACACATATATATATATATATGATAAAAGGTATCAAAAGAAATTTCTCTTGATATTTTAAAATTTATTTTCTGGGTGTAAGCATGGATCTGATCTCTTTTCCTCCCGTTTACTTACAGACTGCTGTCACTGCAGCTCCAAATAGCTGTTGTACCTCTTATTTGCAATTGTTCAGAGTAATTAATGTCACATAACTCTGGTCACCTGGAAGCTATTCTGGACATAAATAATGTCTCATGAGTCTCACAATTAAGGGTTACTAGCAAATTATAAGAAAAAGACTCTGTGAAAGTCTCTCTTTCCCTGAAATAGCAGTGGAAAATCTGGATATCACTTTAGATACTTTATGTTTAAAGAGCTTAAACAAAAAAGGCTGTGAAGTCTGGGAACCACAGCTACCCAGATGCTGTCATTAATGGTCTATATTGCTAAATCACATGAGTTCTCTCTTCACGAGAGATTTCTCTCAAATCAGAAGAGATTTTATTCTGACTTCAGTCGAGCTAATGGGAAATTAATTAAAAGCAAAAGCCCCGTGTCTTCCCTTGTTTTGTTTGGTATTAGGTTTACTGGAAACCAATAATCAAGTACAAAATTTGTCAGCAGTTTTTAGACAGCAAAATCTCTGCAGTATAAATATCTACACATGACTTGGTGTTTAAGCTGTTACTACAGTCAGTTTACTGTTGTCAGTGTGCAACAGATTAATACAGCTTGAACAAAATGAGACTGACATTGGTGTCAGCTGAATATCTCAGCTATGCAGTTATTCAGTCTAGACAATGGGAAGATTCAGTTGCCTAAGTATGGGCTCCCCAGAGAGGCTGTGGAGTCTCCTCTGGACACCTTCAAGGCCTGTCTGGATGCACTCCTCTGCGATCTGAGCTAGATTGTATGGTCCTGCTCTGGCAGGGGGTTGAACACAATGCTCTCCTTGGGTCCCTTCCAACCCCTGACATCCTGTGATCCTGTGACATATCAAGTATATCCAGCTACTGTTTCAAAAATGGTCAGATCTTTTGGAAGATCTAGATGTCTTTGATACTTCAAAATATCTCATATGGCAGCAGATGACACATTTAGATAAGAAAGTCCCATGTCACTGACCTAGGCATGTTGGATATGCCGGAAATTTAGGCACACGCTAACACCCGTACCATATGCAGACACCTGAACTTCAATGCCTGTAAACTAGAATAGAGGTGCATTCTATTTTGTATGCATAATAATAAGCTGTGTTATTAAAAGGAACTCATCTCTATCTCATGTCTGCCTTTAGCTTGCCAGTGTTTTGGTTTTGTGCTTGCTTCTTAATTGATGCCACTCGTAACTCTCCAAGGGACTGTGAGGACATGACCACTGATAGGCTAATTTGTCAGGGAGTGGCTAGTGGAGAAAATCAAGCAAGTCAAACTCAATGATTTGTAAATTCAGAGGGCTGGTTAGGGTAGATTTATAGACCTTAATGTTCATCCCATCACAGAGAGAAGAGATCATCAGGAAGCATTACAGGTGTTATATATCTAGGCAAGGGTGTTTAAACAAACAAGTAAAGGAACTCAGAAACATTCTCTCTGTTTCTCAGTCTCTTTAAGAACACAGAATGCTTCAAATGTTAAAAAATTAGTTTCCTTCTTGTCACTATAATAACATTAGCTTTATGTTGATTCCTGCTGCTGCATGACAGCTGGTGCAGACATCCGCTGGAATGCACAGAACACAAGTTGGTCATATAAGTTTAAGCTAACCAATCACTCATACTGCTATAAAATCTAACCAGGTCATCTCCCATGTGATGTTTGACCATAGGAATGTTAAAGCCACTACAGGAGCATCTTGGCTAATTGCATCCATCAATAGAAATGGATTCTGCACAAAAAGTATCAATTAAAACTATGCAACTACAACAAAGCAGTCACTTTTAATGCATCATTTATCACAACAACCTGGTGTTCTTGTCTTCCACAATTTTTAGAACTCCTGTTACCATAACAACCAGATGCAGCTTTTACATAGCATGGGCCAAATTCTGCCCTTGGTGACACAGATGCAAATTCAGAATAACTTTGCCAAAAAAAGCCTGGAATAACAGTCAGGCAAATACAGTGCAACAGAAACAGAGTGGGATCCACTGTCTCCTTTGTGTAATCACTTTCTCCTTCACTTTTGCCTTGTCAGGAAGAAAGGATGTTTTTCTCTTCTACTCTGAGTAAGCTCATAATGTAGTGAATAATCAGATGTAATGATAGGTTAAACCACAAAGGAATGTTACATCTTAAGTCCCATATTAACTTAAATTTAAAATTTGTGTATTAACTGTTATTTAAAATGCCCAAGGACAGAGTAAGTCTGAAAAAAGGAGTATGTTCTGTCTATTCAGAAACTACCATAGAATAGAATGGCTGTGTTGCCAAATAAGGAGATATAATTAAGCTTAAATTCATATTTGTTTGGCTAAACAGAATATACATTTTCACAGAAAGAAACAAATGAGAGCATGCTGGGTCTCATTACCTAAAGGAGGGACCCATGCGGACAAATTCTGCTGTTTTCACAGAACTTATTTCAAAGACTTCATCATAAAATATTCTCAAATCCACCACTCTTTCAAAGGATACCAGTAGGAATTCACTGCCATGTCAAGGTCTGTGTATGGATCACTGCAACCAAAGTATGAAGAGTGTCCAGAAGGAAAGTGTGGATCTATTCTACCTGATAATATTTTAATTAATTATAATATCAATCAGAAACCCAACTGAACAGGTGCTTTGCAACTTGTTAAACTTAAATTTGGTAGAGCCATAGTCTAATGATAATTTAACCCCCCACTCTTGTTACACAACCAAATCAAGCCACTTGGCAAATTCTTTAGGTAGGCTGGATAAAGATCTATGCAGAATTTAAAAGGTGAGGAATTGTTTACATGCAGTCCACACTCCTAAGTGGCCTGAACAGTAGACATACATTTCCTCAATCAGATCCAAAAAGTACAGAGCTGCCATCCTTAACAATTGCTCTTCACATTTTAAGACTTTCTCTGGATGAGTAGATATCCAGAAATCTACAAAACCTAGCAGCAAGAAGGGATATGACTCAATGCATTCAAAGCAGTCTTAGAATAGTGACATTTGAGAAATTAATTTTGCAAGCAAACCTAATAGTAGACACTGCTAGTATTCAGTGGTGATTCTGAGATCGACACATAAACATTGCACTGAAGCAGTGTAAGACCCTCAAAAAAACAGGTTAGCAAGATTTGTTATTCAATGAAAATACAAGACTATAACAATAGTGAAACAATACATCTGGCCAGGACATCAAGAGGTCAATTACTACATCTATCTACCCAAAGTCTAGATTATCTGTAACTGTGGTTCCAGGTAGTATTTTATAAAGTTTTCATTTCAAGACCTTCGAGAAGTTTCACAATCTTTGGCCACTCATTTTCAATGTCTTGTTATCTTCATTATTAGAAGGCTCTAAAGTGCATTTCAGGATGTAATTTCTGCATGGATATGTGTTACTGCATTACCTTTGCTTCAGGCTCAGACTATGAAACTGTAGGTATGCAGTCTGCATTGGCCAAGATTTTACCAGATGGCCATTAGTAGCAACTGAGGTCCACTACCATTTTAATGGTATTTATGATAACCAATTGATTTGTTGTGAGTATTTTGCTCCCAGCATCTCTCTTCTGGTAGAGATTTTACTTTATTTTATTTGAGACTATGATGTTTCACAGTTCTCTCTCTCAGCTGCCATGGCAAATGGTGAACATCAGTTTCCAAAGCACTTCTGTAGATATTTTTAGGTTGATTTGTAATCAGCTTGCAGGTGACTGACCAGTGCTGTGCTGTACAGTACAGTGTCTGTACTAGTAGGAAGCAGGTAAACTAAGGTGAGATATTTCTCTTGTGTTTCATTGCAGGCTAATTTCTGTGAGTCTGTGCAATGAGTATGTACTGCAAGACAGAAAATTAATAATTTTAGAAACAGTGAGCCTAGAATGGGTACTCTCCTTCAAAACACTAAAGGAGAGATGTCAAAAGGAAATACCAAAGCACAGAATCAAAATTTACAGAAATACTGGACTAGATGTGAACCATCTCTCACAGTAAGCCCAGTCTTTCAAAGCAA
Organism: Psilopogon haemacephalus; assembly: GCA_013396835.1. NCBI lineage: Eukaryota > Metazoa > Chordata > Aves > Piciformes > Megalaimidae > Psilopogon > Psilopogon haemacephalus. Next base: position 2,517 of record VWZI01020793.1, on the reverse strand, counting down.
ACTAAATACAAAACAATAGTGGAAGACCAACACAGCTTTTTATTAGTCTAATATTACCTAATTGGTAGTATATTTCTGTTATTATCCTGAGGATAAGCACACATTGGCAGCAAAATCTGTTCTTGGCATCTTAACACCTGCATGGTTGTAGAGCATCTGTGGATTATTTTACCAGACCCAAACATTTTGTGCAAAGAATGAGTGTAAATAGCAGTGCTTGGAAAGATGATGATTCAAGATAGTTGCTGTTAAAGCATTAGTTGGTAGGTTCTTTATGATGGACACAAGGTAAAAAAAGTCTGCATTTGATATTGCTGACAAAAGACGCAGCATAGGAACGGCAGGAAGGAAGGAAGCAGCCATGAAAACTGGCAAAGAAATGGAGAAAACATCCTAATTAGGAGACTTATAGACTAAATCCAGCTAAAACCCTAACACTAGGTTGAAATTCTTAGGTTAGTAGGTTTGACACCTGAATTTTCTTACGAGGCAGCACAGACCTCACAAGCCTTAAACCTTCTCCTGAAGACACGTTCTCCTTGCTTTCATCCTGAAAAGATGTAAGGAACCTCTCAACTCAGGCATCACGGTTCCAGTGGAATATGCTCAAAGAAGAGTCAAACCTGCATTATTGACCAAAAGTACAGGATTTATTGCAGTGTAAGTACTTTCAAAGGAAGAGAAAAGAAAATGCAACAGAGTTCTCCAAATGGAGCAGAACGACATCAGATAGGCTATGCAGCATGAGGACAATTCACCGCTTCAACAAATGATCCAAGACATAGACCAACAGCCTGAGAGGTGCTGATCTTCTTATGCTCACTGAGTATAACACTTAGCACAGTGGCACCATTCTTCATTGGTCATTAGGCACAGTTGTAATAAATGTGATTATGGCAGTCTTTATTTTATAACACACTTCAAACCAAACCAGAAGCCAAATATGAGTCATTACATTTTGCACAGCATCGGTGAGTAAAAGGATACAATCTATAGATTAGAGGAAATCATCACAAGGAGGCGGGGGGGGGGGATTCATAGAAAACATGCCTGGAAAAAAAATCCAGAAGATCCTTTAGTCTGCCTTCTTGTCATCAGTCGGGATCTGCTGCTTCTTCTGGTGTTCAAAAAGAATGTTCATCTAACACCTACTCTTAAAGACTGCTACTAATAGCAGCCTCCTCACACAAATTCTTTCCCAACTTAACTTGAACTTCCCCTGCCTCAACTTAAAATGGTTCTTTCTAACCCTTAGATCTATGCACATTAATTTCTTTTTACCTCCCCCCCCCTTTGAAACCAACTTATTTCAAGGAACCCAAATCTGAGCAAGTCAGTAATATACTAATTTATACTCTTAACTCCCCTAAAATCCGTTGCTTCCAACAGTGCAAAACCAGCATGTAATTAAACATGTAAGATTCTACCTTAATACTGAAATAAAGGTGTAATTTCTTACAGACCTGTTCTTTATGCCGATCTTGATATCTGTTATGTAGTTCTGCTACAAGTTATCCACCATGTTTCCTAACATCAGCTGATTTATCACATCTGAAATTTAAGCCTTCAGTGATTTTCAATTACAACAAAATTCTTCATCCATGGTTATCTTTTTCGTTTTTTTCTTTTTTTTCCACAGAAAATTACTTTCAGCTCAACTTCTTTACATGGCCATCTGCATAATTACTATGACTCTTACTGAACCAGCAGCTTGCAGATCATTAACTGGATTCTGCTCCTCCTGCTATCATTGGGAGTTCTGCCATTGACTTCAATGGAAGCAGGACTAGACCCCTTGAAAGAATATTATTATTGGATAACTCCAAGCTCTGATGAGAGTTGACATTGATCTATTGCAAACAGCTTACAGGTTTTTGTGGGGTTTTGTGGTGGAGGGGGTTTGTTATTGTTGTTTGGTTTTGGTGGGGGTTTTTTTTGTTTGTTTTAATTTAGAATCTGGTAAGTGGCTTAACCAGCCACTTTGTTTTGTGTGATGATTCTGTATCTCTGAAAACAATTTTGCATGATTAAATAGAAATGTTTCCTTCCTCAATTCACATACAACAAGAACAGCAAGCAGCTTTCATGCAAAAGGATGAATTCCAACTTGTATGCTGCAAAAGAATCTTCTCAAGTGCCAAGAATCTCTGAGTGAACAAGAAAATGTGGTATGTGATGGACTGCAAGTATGAGGAAGGGGAAATTCAGTCTGGGAACTGGGAGTTCAGGAAGAAAGAACCCAGTGTATTTCTCTTCCAGGTTCATGGTTGTATTGGGTTGAGGCTAGCTGCCCCCACCCTGAGTCCAAAAGCCCAATAAAGACTCAAAACGATTTGGAAGTAAAAAGGGTAAACTTTAACAACAAGTAAGAGGGAAAGGGATGTTTTACAAAAGGTGGGAGAAAGGGAAACAAGCTTTGGGATATGGGGAATAAAAGAAAGGGGTACAGAGACCAGGGAGAAGGGGGAGAAGGGGAAAAAAAAAATACAACTGCTGCAGGCAGCTGAAGTTCGATTG
>VWZI01020792.1:14224-26551 GCA_013396835.1 Psilopogon haemacephalus | reverse complement strand
TGGTGTGGGACAGTGTCAAAGGCTTTGCTCAGGTCCAGGTAATTGTTGGATCATACCATAGTAAGTGTGTAGTCTATCTGAGCTTGAACCGTTGTCTTCTAACTCCAATCCTCTGAACTACACCCAAATTGTAAGCCTGAAACCAGTGTAGGACACATCTCCCAAAAGTAGCTAAGTGATCAGAAGTAGAAAATGAAGGGTTTGAGACTCAGCCACAAAATATCTACACTGTGGATTTTTAAAGCATATCTAGAACAGCTCAGTGCTGGACATTGTGCTGATCTTGCTTGCTTGGTGTTGCCCATAAGGCTCAGAATAAGTTGTCTTCTCTGTCAGTTCTGCAGTTGCATAATTTCTTCTCTTTGTTGTGGTTTCCCCAGTGAAGCTCTAGTGCTTGTTTGGAGTCTCTGTGAGTGGCTGGTGAGCTGAGCAGATGAAGATTTATTGGCTGTGCACTTGGAGTTCTAGGTCCTGTGTGTTCTACTTGAGAACTGTGTTTGTACTTTCAAAACTGAAAGATGGATTCATCATCACCTTATTGTGGCCTTCCAGAATCTGAAGGAGGCCTACAGAAAAGCTGGGGAGGGACTTTTGAGGCTTTCTGGGAGTGACAGGACTAGGGGGAATGGAGCAAAGATGGAGGACTTGATGTGAAGAGAAAGTTGTTGAGCATGAGAATGGTGAGAGCCTGGAATGGGTTGCCCCTGCAGGGAGGTGTTTGTGGCCAGATCCCTGGAGGTGTTTGCAGCCAGGCTGGCAGAGGCTGGGGGCAGCCTGATCTAAGGTAGGGTATCCCTGGGCATGGCAGGGGGGTTGGAACTAGATGATCCTTGTGGTCCCTTCCAACCCTGACTGATTCTATGATTCTATGATCTGAAATGTAGAATGGGTTTCTAAGAATATTATAGATTGGGAACTGCCTGCAAAGGAAGCAGGGATCACAGAATCACAGAACGTCAGGGGCTGGAAGGGACCTCAAAAGATCATGCAGTCCGTCCCCCCCTGCCAGAGCAGGATCACCTACAGTAGGTCACACAGGAACACATCCAGACAGGTTTTTAGTATCTCCAGAGAGGGAGACTCTGCACACCTCCTGTGCAGCCTGTTCCAGTGTTCTGTCACCCTCACAGGGAAAAAAAAATTCTCATGTTTCCGTGGAACTTCCTATGTTTCAAATTCCACCAGATCCCTCCTCCTGTCATTGGGTATCACCCAGCAGAGCCTGGCTCCAGCCTCCTGGCACTCAGCCTTTACATATGTATATAGACGTTGATGAGGTCACCTCTCACAGACTCACAGAATGCCAGGTTGGAAGGGACCCCAAGGATCATCTGGTCCAACTTTTCTAGGTGAAGGTGTAGTTGGAATGAGCTGGCCCAGAAGCCTGTTAAACTGAGTCTTCAAACTGTGCAGTGTAGGGGAATCCACTGCTTCCCCTGCAAGATGATTCCAAGGTTGGACTGTTCTCACGGGGAAACATTTTCTTCTGGAGTCCAATGGGAATCTCCCCAGCAGTAACTTGTTCTCATCTCTCAGGCTCCTCTTCTCCAAGCTCAAGAGCCCCAGCTTCCTCAGGCTCTCCTCTTAAGAGAGATGTTCCATTCCCTTCATCATCTTTATGGCTCTGTGCTGGACTCTCTCGAGCAGTTCTACATCCCTGTTATGTGCTGGATGTACTGGTGAAGTGCAGAAAAAAATAATTGACATCCATAACTCCACTTGGTAAAGAAGGTAGTGATTATCTACAGCAGATATCTTCCATTATCTTTCTTTTTTTTTTAAGGACTTAATTGACTGTGCAAATCAATGGCTGGTGTGTGCTTGTGTACTCCTGTGCCTGCAGCAGCCAGTGCTGCTCTGATATACTTGCAGGATTTGCTTTCAGTCTGCCTGGAGGGAAACAGAAGCAGTTATAAAATAGCAATACAGTAAAAGAGGCAGGAAATCCTTTCCGGGTAATCAGTCACGCAAGTGTATATACAAAATATACACAGGCAGGGAGAGGGATAGCCCAGATTTCTAAGATGAAATAACATCTTTAGATTTGGAATCTCTCCCTCCTGGGGGATGTTTTTGTGATCAGAATCAGCCCTTTATTCTTTTGGTGTGAATTTCCAGAAGCTTTAAAAGATCATAGAGTCATAGAATCAGTCAGGGTTGGAAGGGACCACAAGGATCATCCAGTTCCAACCCCCCTGCCATGCCCAGGGACACCCTACCCTAGATCAGGCTGCCCACAGCCTCTGCCAGCCTGGCTGCAAACACCTCCAGGGATCTGGCCCCAACCCATTCCAGGCTCTCACCACTCTCATGCTCAACAACTTCCTCTTCACCTCCAGTCTGAATCTCCCCACCTCCAGCTTTGCTCCATTCCCCCTAGTCCTGCCACTCCCTGAGAGCCTAAAAAGTCCCTTCCCAGGGATGAAAAAGGTTATTAAATAACTGAGGAGCAGTAAGAGGTGGAACTACTGCAGCTCCTATTAATGAAAGAATTACCAGCCCTGTGGCTAAATAGCCTTTGGGTTTTGGGGTAACTTTTCCCAAGATCAACTTGTTTCTTTTAGAGAAGACAAAAAATACTGTACACAGTTCTGTTGAGACAAGGTGACTCACCCACGGCTCTCTGAGTTTTTTTTTGCTCTGGAGGTCTGAATTCAAATCTTGATTAAGTTACCCAAGTCCACAAATAATTTTTGGAGGCCCTGCATGACATTTCTGCAAATTGCAAATTCACCCAAGAAATGCAGCCCACTTGTGCAACCCATTGTGAAAGAGAATAGAAAGGCTTCATGGATGCTGCCACCTCTGCAGGAGTCTGCCTTTGGCAGAATGCTGCAGGGGGATCCATGACATGAATCTCTTTTCAGTAGATTTGCTGTTCAAAAACCAAAAAAATTAGTATCACCAGGCAAAAGTAATGCAGCCCACTCGTGCAATCCATTGTGAAAGAGAATAGAAAGGCTTCATGGATGCTGCCACCTCTGCAGGAGTCTGCCTTTGGCAGAATGCTGCAGGGGGATCCATGACATGAATCTCCTCTCAGTAGCTTTTTTTGTTCAAGAACCAAGAAGAGCAGTATCATCAGGCAAATGTAATCATACAATCATAGAATGGTTGAGTTTGGGAGGGACCTCAAAGCTCCAGTCCCAACCCCCCCTGTGCCATAGGCAGGGACACCTCTCAGTAGAATGCCACTATTGGTGTTAGCTATTGAGAAGGGAAGAGGTAGGGAAAATGCTGTCAGCTGCCTGTTCCGAGAAGTAGGATGAATCAGGAGCAAGGGCTTGGCTTACTGGACTCCAGGCTATGCTTATGGAAAGTACTGAAGCCCTGCTGAACCTGAGCCTGAGCCTAGTGTCTTTAAGAGCTCTGCCTTGGTCAGGATACAAGTCACCTCTCACAGAATGCCAGGTTGGAAGGGACCCCAAGGATCATCTGGTCCAACCTTTCTAGGTGAAGGTGTAGTTGGAATGAGCTGGCCCAGAAGCCTGTTAAGCTGAGTCTTCAAACTGTGCAGTGTAGGGGAATCCACTGCTTCCCTTGCAAGATGATTCCAAGGTTGGACTGTTCTCATGGGGAATCTCCCCTGCAGCAACTTACTCCCATCACCCCTTGTCCTTTCCATGGGACTCATCCTCAAAAGTGGGTCTACATCTTCCTGCTAGCCACCCTTTATGGTACCATGCACAGGGTGAGTTATGTCTCACCACCATCCCTGCTCCTAGGAGCTTCAGGAATTTCAATTTATCTGAGTATGGCCTGTTCTTTCCCATCTGCTTTGTATGATGCAGCCTCAGTACAGACAGAGGTGAACTCAGGCACAATTAAAAAGGACAAAATGAAACAGACACAGAAAAACCCCCACAGCCTTTGAGGGAATAGTTTGGAAGGAGTTCATAGAATCATAGAATCAGTCAGGGCTGGAAGGGACCACAAGGATCATCCAGTTCCAACCCCCTGCCATGCCCAGGGACACCTCCAGAGCAGCCTCAGTACAGACAGAGGTGAACTCAGGCACAATTAAAAAGGACAAAATGAAACAGACACACAAAAACCCCCACAGCCTTTGAGGGAATAGTTTGGAAGGAGTTCATAGAATCATAGAATCAGTCAGGGCTGGAAGGGACCACAAGGATCATCCAGTTCCAACCCCCTGCCATGCCCAGGGACACCTCCAGACATGGAGCAGCCACAACCTCCCTGGGCAACCTGTGCCAGTGTCTCATCACCCTCACTGAATCAGTCAGAGTTGGAAGGGACCACAAGGATCATCTAGTTCCAACCTCCCTGCCATGCCCAGGGACACCCTGCCCTACATCAGGCTGCCCACAGCCTCAGCCAGCCTGGCTGCAAACACCTCCAGGGATGTGGCCCCAAACACCTCCCTGGGTAACCCATTCCAGGCTCTCACCACTCTCATGCTCAACAACTTCCTCCTCACATCCAGTCTGAATCTCCCCACCTCCAGCTTTGCTCCATTCCCCCACAGTCCTGTCACTACCTGAGAGCCTGAAAAGTTATTTACATCCTCAAATTGCAGCAGTTATAGCACACTCTAGAATGTGAGGTGCTTTGTTATTTAGCAATAAATGAATTTGGACATCTTACTTTGGGGTGATATGTTCCATGCTGAACTATGTTGCAGAACATTTAATAATTTTTTTTTTTAACATATTAAACCTGGAGAAAGAGATAGCAAAACAGGAGGCTTATTTGAGCTCTGAGCTTGTCTTTGATGTGAGGCATTCTTGCTGTGTGAGCAATGTTTTCAGTGGGAGTTCAGAGTCCCTGTGTTGCCAATCACGCTGCTGAGGTCCACAGACCCTCCAGTTTCCACAGGAAAATAAAGAACCTCCACAGAAAAGGAGGAGGAGTACAGTTGGGATTGGCAGGATGCTCAAATGCTACCGTCCTGATGACTTCCATTTAACCTTTCCTAGTGTAGTTGATGATAGAAGGTCCCTGCCAGCCCCTGATATTCTATGAGTCTGTGATTCCCATGATACTTGCAAAAACGGGAAGAAAATTTAATATGTTGAGGTTTTGTCAGAAAAAAAAATCAAATTTTCAGTCTGTTGGTTTGCCATGGTAATCCATGGCCCTTTGGGACATCAGTGCCACTAATAAATGGACCTGAGCAAAGCCTTTGACACTGTCCCACACCACATCCTGGTCTCCAAGCTGGTGACACATGAGTTTGATGGGTGGAGCACCAGATGGATAAAGAACTGGCTTGATGGCCACACCCAAAGAGTGGCTGTCAATGGCTCCATGGCCCAGTGGAGGTAGTGACAAGTGGAGTCCCTCAGGGATCAGTCCTGGGACCAGTCCTGTTCAACATCTTTGTGGGTGCCATGGACAGAGGCATTGAGTGCAGCCTCAGCAAATTTGCTGCTGACCCCAAGCTGTGTGGTGCAGCAGCCAGGCTGGAGGGCAGGGATGGCATCCAGAGGGACCTAGACAGGCTGCAGAGGTGGGCACAAGCCAACCTCAGGAGGTTCAACAAGATCAAGTGCGAGGTCCTGCAGCTGGGTTGAGGCAACACCAAGCACAAATCCAGGCTGGGCAGTGAGTGGCTGGAGAGCAGCCCTGAGGAGAGGGACTTGGAGGTGCTGGTGGAGGAGAAGCTCAACATTAGGCTGCAGTGTGCACTTGCAGCTCAGAAAGCCAAGTAGAGCCTGGGCTGCATCAGGAGAAGTGTGGCCAGCAGGGTGAGGAAGATGATTCTCCCCCTCTCCTCTGATCTGTTGAGACCCCACGTGGAGTAGTGCATCCAGTTCTGGAGCTCCTGGGACAAGAGGGATGTGGAGATGCTGGAGTGTGTCCAGAGAAGGGCCACGAGGATGCTGAGAGGGCTGCAGCACCTCTGCTATGAGGACAGACTGAAAGAGTTGGGGCTGTTGAGTCTGGAGAAGAGGAGGCTCCCAGGTGACCTTCTTGTGGCCTTGCAGTATCTGAAGGGAGCCTACAAAAAATCTGGGGAGGGACTTTCTAGGCTCTCAGGGAGTGCCAGGACTAGGGGGAATGGAGCAAAGGTGGAGGTGGGGAGATTGAGAGTGGATGTGAGGAGGAAGTTGTTGAGCATGAGAGTGGTGAGAGCCTGGAATGGGCTGCCCAGGAAGAGGTGTTTGGGGCCCCACCTCTGGAGGTGTTTGCATCCAGGCTGGCAGAGGCTGTGGGCAGCCTGATCTAGGGTAGGGTGTGCGTGGGCATGGCAGGGGGGTTGGGTCTAGATGGTCCTTGTGGTCCCTTCCAACTTTGCCTGACTGATCCTATGATTCTAAATGCTGGGTGTTAATGAGAGCAAAACCCAGGAGCACTGCTGTGTTCCTTACATCAGAGGAGAGCCCAAGGTTTTCTCCTCTGGTTTGAAATGCAACATGTAAAATGAAATGCCAGTGGCCTTGGCCGGTCATTGAAGTCACAGAGTGAACCTGTGTGAAGGCCACTTCAAAGGACAGATTTAATTAAGATGGTAGTAAACACTCCCGAGTAAACAGTGCCCACCTACCTCTGCAGCAAGCACAAACTCCTGTGCCACACGAGTAAGGGAATCAGGAGGCATTTTCCACAGAAAGAGCTTGCAGTGGGGAAGGAGTTCAATTCAATCAGCCTGTGCCACAGACATTTGACCTGCTGGTATTTGAATGCAAGTTTTAATTTGCTTCCCACTCTCATACAGAGACCTTAGATTTGACATCATAGCTGGATCTGCTGGAGAACAGCTGACTGAAAAACAAAACAAAAAAAAACCAAACAAAAACCCAAACAAGGAACCAAACCCCAAAAAACCCCAAACAACAACCCAAAAAAACCCAAACAAACAAAACCCCCAAACCTAACAGGCACCTAAGTCTAAACCAGCTGGAATATGACTATAGAAATATTCTAAATCATGGAATCTCAGGATTGTCAGGACTGGAAAGGTCCTCAGGGATCATCCAGCTCCAACTCGCCTGCCAGAGGCAGGGACACCTCACACTAGATCAGGTTGCCCAGAGCTACATCCAGCCTGGCCTTAAAAACTCCCAGAGATGAGGCTTCCACCATTTCCCTGAGCAACCTCTGCTAGTCTCTCACCACCCTCATGCTGAAGAACTTCTTTCCAACATCTAAATTAAATTTGCTCTTCTGTAGCTTGGATCCATTCCCCTCAGTCCTGTCACTACCTGTAAACACCCTAAAAAGTCCCTCCTCAGGTTTCCTTTAAGGCCACAATAAGTCTCCTAGGAGTTCCTCTCCAGCCTGCACAGCCCCACCTCTCAGTCTGTCCTCACAGCAGAGGTGCTGCAGCCCTCTGAGCATCCTCGTGGCCCTTCTCTGGACACGCTCCAGCATGTCCACATCCCTTTTGTCCCAGGGGCTCCAGAACTGGACACAGTAATCCAGGTGGGGTCTCATCAGAGCAGAGCAGAGGGGGAGAATCACCTCCCTGGCCCTGCTGGCCACACTTCTCCTGATGCAGCCCAGGCTCTGCTTGGCTTTCTGGGCTGCAAGTGCACACTGCTGCCTCATCTTGAGCTTCTCAGCTACCAGCCCCCCCAAGTCCTTTTCTTCAGGGCTGCTTTCAAGCCAGTCCCTGCCCAGCCTGGATTTGTGCCTGGGATTGCCCTGACCCAGATGTAGGATGTCTTTGTTTTTCAGGTTCTTGCTTACTATGTAGTTCGGAGTTTTGGAGGTTTTTTTTTTCCCTATCTCTGTCCTTGTGCCTCGAGTCAGCTCTGAGACCTTAAATTCCTAATCCTTGCCACTTTTCTTAAAGGAAGGGCTGAGGAAGGCTTGAAAGAGTATTTCAGATTGAGAGGATAAATGATGCTACTTCTCATGATGGACTCAAATGTCTGTATTGAAATGTTTACCTTTTTTTTTTTTTTTTTTTTTTTTTTTTTTTTTTAAATCACTGTGTACATTAAACTTCTAATTTTTCCCAGGGAATTTTCCCAAAGGAGCTCCTTCTATATTTATGCCAATCCTCTGCCCCATACTATTCCAGCCAAGACCCTTAGGCATGTCAGTTAGTTTCTCCTGGTGACAATGATGTTGACCATTGACTTTATGTGGTGTTGTTGTTGTACCTTAAAATACGCACGCACGTGAGGACTGGAGTAAAACCCAGTCAAGCAAAGGCTATGGATGAGGTTTAAAATATTGAAGGAGCTATCAGGTGCAATCTTCATTCCTTAGGATAATAATACACAAAGTTTAAATCCAAACTTAAGGATACAGAATAGGCAGTAGGAAATGCAATTCTTGCCTTGCTGCCTTTGTGAACAGCGAAATCGCTGAGAGCAATGAGCTCTGCCCTGAGCTTCCTCTTCCCCAGGCTGCACACCCCCAGCTCCCTCAGCCTCTCCTCACAGGGCTGTGCTCCAGGCCCCTCACCAACATTGGTGCCATTCTCTGGACACCTTCCAGCACCTCAACATCTTTCTTAAATTGAGGAGCCCAGAACTTGACACAGCACTCAAGGTATGGCCTGACCAGTGCTGAGTACAGGGGCAGAATGACCTCCCTGGTCCTACTGGCCACACTGTTCCTGATCCAGGCCAGTATGCCAGTGGCCTTCTTGGCAACCTGGGCACACTGCTGGCTCATGTTCAGCTGCTATCAACCCCCAGGTCCCTCTCTGCCTGGCTGCTCTCCAACCACTCTGTCCCCAGCCTGTAGCACTGCATGAGGTTGTTGTGGCCAAAGTACAGAACCTGGCACTTGGACTTGTTAAAACTCCTGGCACTGGACTGTGCCCATCTGTGCAGCCTGTCCAGGTCCCTCTGCAGAGCCCTCCTGCCCTCTAACAGATCCACACTTGCTCCCAACTTGGTGTCACCTATGATGAATCTTTCCAAGTTGTGCTTCTTTGCTGGACAAATTTATCTGTATGCTTTTTGGGGAAGTCAGCCCACTGTATGTAATTCTGGTTTGATGAGACTTTTTGGGTTCTCTGAGTGTGCTGAGTGCAAAGCATTTTCGTCAGTCTGTTAAGTTTCAGAAACAAAGCAAAGCTTTGGCTGTCCTGAAAGCAGGGTGAAGATACTAGCCAAAGAAATAATACAAGAGTGGGAGGACTTTCCATTCTGGGCTGCACAGCCCTCACCTGAGATGTAGGATTTAGTCTCTAATGTAACTTCCTTTTTTCCCTCTGCAGTGGTTTTAGAATTATTTTGGGACTTACCCTCCAAAGAGTAGATTACCACACTACTCAGAATTTGGAAGCAAAATGAAATTCTTATTTACAAAAGTATGCTGAATATAAAAGGTGATAAAACCATACAAATAGATGTGTACATACACAAGCAGCCAGTAGCCTAACTGTCCCCCTGGAAAAAAACCCAGGACACACCCCTGGACTCTCAAGGCCTCATCCAACCTGATCATGAACACCTCCAGACACAGAGCAGCCACAACCTCCCTGGGCAACCTGTGCCAGTGTCTCATCACCCTCACTGAATCAGTCAGGGTTGGAAGGGACCAAGGATCATTTAGCTCCAACCTCCCTGCCATGCCCAGGGACACCCTACCCTACACCAGGCTGCCCACAGCCTCCGCCAGCCTGGCTGCAAACACCTCCAGGGATGTGGCCCCAAACACCTCCCTGGGCAACCCATTCCAGGCTCTCACCACTCTCATGCTCAACAACTTCCTCCTCACATCCAATCAGAATCTCCCCACTTCCAGCTTTGCTGCATTCCCCCTAGTCCTATCACTACCTGAGAGCCTGAAAAGTTATTTACATCCTCAAATTGCAGCAGTTATAGCACACTCTAGAATGTGAGTTGCTTTGTCATTTAGCAATAAATGATTTGGACATCTTACTTTGGGGTGATATGTTCCATGTCACTGCTTACTAGCCTAAAAAAGTCCCTCCCCTACTTCTTCCTAACATTCAATCTGAATTACAAGACCTTGTAAATAGTCCCTCCCCAGCCTTCCTGTAGGCCTCCTTCAGATACTTGAAGACTACTATAAGGTCACCTGGCAGCCTTCTCCAGGCTGCAGAGCCCCAACTCTCTCAGCCTGTCCTCATAGCAGAGCTGCTGCAGCCCTCTGAGCATCTTTGTGGCTCTCCTCTGGACTCTCTCCAACAGTTCCATGTCCTTCTTGTGCTGGGGGCTCCAGAACTGCACACAGTACTCCAGGTGGGGTGTGAGGAGAGCAGAGCAAAGGGGCAGAATCCCCTCCCTTGCCCTGCTGCCCACAGCTGCTCTTGCTGCAGCCCAGCACACAGTTGCTGTCTGGGCTGCACTCACACTGCAGCCTCATCTTGAGCTTTTCATCACCCCAGACCCCCAGGTCCTTTTCCTCAGGGCTGCTCTCAGCCATTCTCCACTCAGCCTGGGCTTGCTGTGACCCAAGTGCAGGACCTCACACTTGGCCTTGTTGAATGTGATGAGGTTGGCCTGGGCACACCTCTCCAGCTTGTCCAGGTGCCTCTGGATGGATCCCTGCTATTACCTTTGAGATCTCTTAGAGCTGATGGATTGGTGTGCAGAAATGTGTCAACATTCTCACCTTTCAGAGTAGTGAGATGTGAGTTGTTAAGATGTGAGGTGTGAAAGGTCAGGCAGTTAACTTAGAAGGTGGAATTCTTTCAGTAATTGACAATCTAAAGATTCCCACCAATGGTGTGCTTCCAGCTCACTTAGCTTAAGTTCAAGGATCACAGGATCCTGCATCTAATGGCTTCCCAGAGCCTTCTCTTCTCCAGGCTGAACAGCTTCAACTCTCTCAGTCTGTCCTCATAGGAGAGGTCCTCCAGCCCTCTGATCATCTTTGTGGCCCTCCTCTGGACCTGCTCCATGAAGTCCCAAGTCCTTCTTGTGCTGAGGCCCCTGAGTTAGATGCAGCTGTGGGTTGGAAGGGACCTCCAGAGATCATAGCGTCTAACTCTCCTGCCAGAGCAGGACCATAATCTAGTAGTTGACGTCAGGTTGCAATCACTTTGTCTGCTGTAGCTGGAATATTGTAGTTCCCATATCTGCTAGTCAATAGTCTTTGTCCAGAACTGCAGAGGGTGGTCCCACCTTTTCTGTGGAGATTTGTATGGGTAACAGCAAAGAGACTGGAGAGATGAACTCTGCTGGTGTTCAGGAGTGCCCAAATGACTAGGATAGGATAGGATAGGATAGGATAGGATAGGATAGGATAGGATAGGATAGGATAGGATAGGATAGGATAGGATAGGATAGGATAGGATAGGATAGGATAGGATAGGATAGGATAGGATAGGATAGGATAGGATAGGATAGGATAGGATAGGATAGGATAGGATAGGATAGGATAGGATAGGATAGGATAGGATAGGGTAGGATAGGATAGGTTGGAAGAGACGTCCAAGATCATCAGGCCCAACCTAGCACCCAGCCCTAGCTGGTGGCACTAAGTGCCCCATCCAGGCTTTTCTTGGACACCTCCAGGGATGGTGACTCCACCACCTCCCTGGGCAGCCCATTCAATGCCAATCACTCTCTCTGGCAACAACTTCTTCCTGACATCCAGCCTATACCTCCCCTTGCACAACTTGAGGCTGTGTCCCCTCCTTCTGTTGTTGGTTGCCTGGGAGAAGAGCCCAACCCCATCTGGCTACAACCTCCCTTTAGGTAGTTGTAGACAGCAATGAGGCCACCCCTGAGCCTTCAGCCTCTTCTCCAGACTGAACAAGCCCAGCTCCCTCAGCCTCTCTTTATAGGTCTTGTGCTCCAGGCCCCTCACCAGCTTTGTTGCCCTTCTCTGGACGCATTCCAGTACCTCAACATCTCTCTTGAATTGAGTGGACCAGAACTGGACACAGGACTCAAGATGTGGCCTGAGCAGTGCTGAGTACAGGAGCAGGATAACCTCCCTTGTCCTGCTGGCCACACTATGCCTTCTGACCTTGTCACAACCTCTGCAGTTCCTCCAAGTCAATAGCATAATTAGGAAAAATCAGCTCTAAGTTTTGCTTGTAGTGAGAACCTCCAGCTGGCTTCAGCAAGACTCCTGTGATTAATAGCTGCAGAGTCCTAGAGGGATGATAGCATTTCTGGGAGCAGTTTTGCTCCAACACAGGTGCCAGGTTTGTAGCACTAGCTGCATGGACCCGTGTTCAGTTGAGCACAGTCCATCCTGGAGGAAGGATTCCCAGATATTTGGGAGGATGCAGTCTTTGCCACGGATTTAATGGCTCTTAAATCTTCATCTTTTGTGATTATTTTTTTTTCTGTAAGTCTATTCCTCTCCTCCTCCAGCTTCTGCCAAGTGTCTCTGTGTTTCCCCTGCAGATGTTTTTCAAGAGCAGTGAGCTCATGGTGTGCTGGGTCCTGTGGTGGCTTGGCAGTTCCTGCCCCCCCT
>VWZI01020792.1:0-12880 GCA_013396835.1 Psilopogon haemacephalus | reverse complement strand
GAATAGAATGGAATGGAATAGAATAGAATAGAATAGAATAGAATAGAATAGAATAGAATAGAATAGAATAGAATAGAATAGAATAGAATAGAATAGAATAGAATAGAATAGAATAGAATAGAATAGAATAGAATAGAATAGAATAGAATAGACCAGACCAGACCAGACCAGACCAGACCAGACTGGAATAGAATAGAATAGAATAGAATCAGCCAGGTTGGAAGAGACCTCCAAGATCATCCAGTCCAACCTATCACCCAACCCTATCCAATCAACTAGACCATGGCACTAAGTGCTCCATCCAGGCTTTTCTTGAATACCTCCAGGGATGGGCAATTAAAAAAAAAGGAGATGGAAAGCTGACCTCCTAAGATATTCAGTCTGAGAAGTCCCAAGTGCTCTGCTGTATCAGAATGTAGGTCTATTTTTTCAAGGACTAGTTTGTGCTGATGCTAGCTAGTACAATCATGATGCAGTTGGGAATAGCCAGAGCACACCATAGTCTATTTTATACTTTACCAGGCCACAATGGAAGCTTCTTGCCATCTGGAAATGTCTTTGTGGCAGAGTAGTACAAAAGGCACCCTGACATACACCTGAATTCTGCAGTCAGCATTTGCTGTTTAGAATTGACTTGCATTTCCAGCTTTGAGGAGTTCTACTTTCCCAGCTGACTTTCCTAGCTGACAAAGAAAACCCCAACCAACCTATCACTAGCAAACATCTGAGGCTCTTTTATCACTGTCATAATGAGAGAGTAGCTGAGTTGCCATTCTGCCTGTGCTGCTCAATTCTTCTAGCAGTTTTTCCAAGTCATCCATACTCATTTGTGTGGCTTGCTCTAAACAGATAGTAGCATTCTTTGTAGATAAGAGACAATCGTAGAATGGCTTGGGGTGGGAAGAACCTTAAGATCATCTGATTCCAAACCCTCTCTGCAGTAGGCAGGGACATATTTCAGTGGATAGGGTTACTCAGAGCCCTGTTCAACTCGACCTTGAGTCTTTCCAAGGATGGATCATCTGCCAGCTCTCTGGGCAACCTCTTTCAGTGTTTCACTGCTCTGTAAACATTTCTTCTGTCTATTCTAGTCTGAATCCACCTTCTTTTAGTTTAAAGCCATCACCCTTTGTCCTGTTGCAATGGGTCCTGCAAAAAAAACAAACAAACAAAAAACCAACCCTATCCCCATTCTTATAAGTCTCATTTGAGTATTGAAAAGCCACAAAGAGGTTTGCCAGAGGCTTCTCTTCTCCAGCTGAGCAACCTCACTGCTCTCAGCCTTTCTTCACAGGGGAGATGTTCCAGTCCTCTGATAGTTTTTGTGGTCTTCCTCTGTATCTACTCCAGTAGGTTCTTGTCCTTCTTGTGCTGAGGACTCCAGTGCTGGGCACAGTACTCCAGGCATGGTCTCACCAGGGTGGAATAGAGGAGCAGAGTCACCTCCCTTAACCTGTTGGCCAACCTTCTTCTGGTGCAGGCCAGGATACAGTTGTCCTTTTTGGCTGCAAGAACACGCTGCTGGCTCATGCCCAGCTTTTCCTCCTCCAGTAACTCCAAGTCCCTGCCCATCAAATTCAGCTCTCCAATATAGAGAAAACAGTATTGTAGGAAACCAAGTCAAAGGCCTTAGAGAAATCCAAATAGATGGCATTTGCAGCTCTTCCCTTGTCTGGTGATTTAGTCACTCCCTCATAGAAGGGCACATCAGGTAGGAATTGCCCTTAGCATAGCATAGAATAGCATAGAATAGAATAGAATAGAATCAACCAGGTTGGGAGAGATCTCCAAGATCGTCCAGTCCAACCTAGCACCCAGCCCTAGCCAATCAACTAGACCATGGCACTAAGTGCCCCATCCAGTATTTTCTTCAACACCTCCGGGGATGGAGACTCCACCACCTCCCTGGGCAGCCCATTCCAATGCCAATCACTCTCTCTGGCAACAACTTCTTCCTAACATCCAGCCTGTACCTCCCCTGGCACAACTTGAGGCTGTATCCCCTCCTTCTGTTGCTGGTTGCCTGGGAGAAGAGACCAACCCCACCTGGCTACAACCTCCCTTTAGGTAGTTGTAGATAGCAATGAGGTCATCCCTGAGCCTCCTCTTCTCCAGACTGAACAAGCCCAGCTCCCTCAGCCTCTCCTCACAGGGCTGTGCTCCAGGCCCCTCACCAGCTTCATCACCCTTCTCTGGGCATGTTCCAGTACCTCAATATCTCTCTTGAACTGAGGGGACCAGTCATGCTGGCTGTCACCTCCTGTCCTCCATGTGCCTTAATATAATTTCTAGGAGGATCTGTTCCATGATCTTGCCAAGCACAGAGGTGAGGTTGACAGGTCAGTAGCTCCCAAGGATCCTTCTTCCTACCGTTTTTAAAATGGGTGCAATGTTTCGCCTTGCTACATTGTTCAGCTACTCTCTTCTGGCCACCTAATGTATTAATCTTCTGAGGAATGAGCTGATGAACTGTTTTTTACAGAGGCAGATTTGAGCTTATTTGATAATGAGTGTCCTTCAGTTCAGTCACAGCTGAAGGAACTCTGAGATAGAGTTCTGGATCAGCCCATCAACTGGACTTTTGCCAGACAAGGACTTCAGTGACTATAGTTTGGACAAAAAATGGGATGCTGGACTTCCGTCCACAAAGAACTGCTTACATCAGTGATACTCTCCTACCTTGTCTTACTGAAGGTCTGAAATTCCTCTCCCAAGTTGTTATGAATCTGGAGTCAGATTGCTTGCCCTGAAGTGTGCCTCTGTGCCCATGTATGGAAGAATATTTCTCCTGTGAGCACAACAAATGTTTAGGTTGTGAAGGAGAGAGGAAGGAGAGGGCAACGTGCAATGCAAAGTTTCAAAAGCATGAAAGCAAAAGGCCCTAAGATGATCTGTGCATTTAGGTACTTTCAACTCTGTCATTTATGTTTATAGAATGTTTTAGTCCTGCGAATGGTAACCACCATCTGTGTCTTTAATGGTTCTATGTCTGGCTCAGGAAATGTTTATGAAAAAGTGAAAGAGTGGACTCTGATACCATCGTGAAAGTGAGATTCTGTGAAGGTATCCAGCAACTTTCCAAAAGCTTGAATGCTGAAGGAGGACTGAAGAGAGAATACTGTTTATATGCTAGGTGCTTTGAGAATATATACAATGCCTTATTATGTGCTAGAGGTGGCCTACACATACACAGGTTCTGCTGCCTGCTTCATTTGCAGATGCTCCTATTATTGTGAAAGCCAGACCTGTGCTGATGTAACTTAGAATAGAACCATAGAATCAGTCAGGGTTGGAAGGGACCACAAGAATCATCTAGTTCCAACTCCCCTGCCCTACCCTAGAGCAGGCTGCCCACAGCCTCTGCCAGCCTGGCTGCAAACACCTCCAGGGATGTGGCCCCAACCACACCCTGGGCAACCCATTCCAGGCTCTCACCACTCTCATGCTGAAGAACTTCCTCCTCACGTCCAATCTGAAGTTTAGTTGACAGTTTTGAATTCCCTGAAGATTCATTTGTGTAGGGGTGGCATTTCAAAGGAGAGATTCATCCTTCAAGGAGAGAAAGGAAGTTTGTGAAAGGGCTATAGGAAACACTTGACCAGGTTAGAACATGGTGAGGCTTGAATGGACCTTCCTCAAAAGCACACAGCTGCTGCCCTGGCTGCAGTGAGCTGTGGAGATTCCCAGGGCGCTGCCAGGGAAGGGTCAGCACTTGGCCACTGTTAGCACTTGTGTCTCTCTGAGGTACACAGACCTGTGCTATCCATGGGAAGGAAATGGGAGGTGACGACGAGATGTGGCAGTGCTTAGCACAAACTGCCATCAGGGAGTCATAAGTATGTGCAGCGGTTAGCAGCCATTGTCTGGACCCTGGTGGTGCTGTAGCTAAACTCCAGACAGTCCTGATCCACAACGCTGAGCGGCCAAAGAGGTGCCGGTGCAGCACGTGGTTATATCCCAGCCTCTATTAATCCATGCCTGTGCAGAAGCAGCTCGAGAGGAAAAGGGGATCAAAGGAGCAGTCCCATTAGGGGAAAAACAAAAAAAAAAAAAAAAAAAAAGCACAGAGAACTCTGTTAATCACTGCCTGTGCAGAAGCAGCTCGAGAGGAAAAGGGGATCAAAGGTCCCATTTTGTCCCATTAGGAACAAAAGCATAGAGACGCTTGTGGTGCTGTAGAGAAACACTTGTGTGGACCCTGGTGGTGCTGTAGCTAAACTCCAGACAGTCCTGATCCACAATGCTGAGCGTCCGAAGAGGTGCTGGTGTATCATGTGGTTATATCCCAGCCTGTTAATCACTGCCTGTGCAGAAACAGCTCGAGAGGAAAAGGGGATCAAAGGAGCAGTCCCATTAGGAACAAAAGCATAGAGACACTTGTGGTGCTGTAGAGAAACACTTGTGTGGACCCTGGTGGTGCTGTAGCTAAACTCCAGACAATCCCAATGCACAACACTGAGCATCCAAAGAGGTGCTGGTGCAGCATGTGGTTATATCCCAGCCTCTGTTAATCACTGCCTGTGGAGAAGCAGCTCGAGAGGAAAAGGGGATCAGAGGAACAATCCCATTAGGAACAAAAGCATAGAGAAACACATTTGTGGTGCTGTAGAGAAACACTTGTATGGACCCTGGTGGTGCTGAAGCTAAACTCCAGACAGTCCTGATCCACAACACTGAGCATCCAAAGAGGTGCTGGTGTATCATGTGGTTATATCCCAGCCTCTGTTAATCACTGCCTGTGGCGAAGCAGCTCGAGAGGAAAAGGGGATCAGAGGAACAATCCCATTAGGAACAAAAGCATAGAGAAACACATTTGTGGTGCTGTAGAGAAACACTTGTATGGACCCTGGTGGTGCTGAAGCTAAACTCCAGACAGTCCTGATCCACAACACTGAGCATCCAAAGAGGTGCTGGTGTATCATGTGGTTATATCCCAGCCTCTGTTAATCACTGCCTGTGCTGAAGCAGCTCGAGAGGAAAAGGGGATCAGAGGTCCCATTTTGTCCCATTAGGAACAAAAGCATAGAGAAACACACTTGTGGTGCTGTAGAGAAACACTTGTATGGACCCTGGTGGTGCTGAAGCTAAACTCCAGACAGTCCTGATCCACAACACTGAGTGTCCAAAGA
Organism: Psilopogon haemacephalus; assembly: GCA_013396835.1. Lineage (NCBI taxonomy): Eukaryota > Metazoa > Chordata > Aves > Piciformes > Megalaimidae > Psilopogon > Psilopogon haemacephalus. The sequence continues at coordinate 7,751 of VWZI01020792.1, read as the reverse complement.
GGTGCCAATGCAGCATGTGGTTATATCCCAGTCCTTATTAATCACTGCCTGTGCAGAAACAGCTCAAGAGGAAAAGGGGATCAAAGGAGCAGTCCCATTAGAAAAATAAAAGCATAGAGAAACACTCACTGTGATTATGTATAAACCAACCAGAGGCTCTGTTTACAGCCCTTTCCATCTATTCCTTTTGCCTAAACATTTCTGCTTTCCCTCTCTGTCTTCTAACTTTCCTTCGTCTTTCCAGATGCAGGACGCTATGGGCTATGAGTTACCATGGGTGTATTTTGTCAGTCTGGTCATCTTTGGATCCTTTTTCGTTCTAAATCTGGTTCTTGGTGTGTTGAGCGGGTAAGCTGACAGTTTTGGTGTCCTTTTTCCAGTGCTCCAGGGCAAGACTCCATAATAAGGGTTCTTCCCTGTCACCAGGTTCCTTTCAGAGGGTTTAAAAATCTGAATCTGAGGAAGCTCTGCATCAGCTCTCAAATATTTTGACAAACGGTGCAAATCGTAGAGGTAACAAAAGAGGTGTTGCTCTCTACAAAGAAATTCAACCTCAGGGCGTTCAAAATTAGCAATGCCCACCTGTCAGAAATTTCCAGAAAACTGACTATTGCAAATCCTACTGCTGGTGACTTGGGATCTCTTTGGCTGGAGCCTTGCAGCACTCTGAACCTGAGCTTGTCTCACTAACTATCATTCCACTCTTCCAGGTCAATGATGCCATAGGAAGGGACTGGCCCTGGATCTATTTTGTTACTCTAATCATCATAGGGTCATTTTTTGTACTTAACTTGGTTCTCGGTGTACTTAGCGGGTAAGCAGTACCAGGAAAATATTTTATTATTGTTTATTTCTTGATGAATTTGCATTTCTATTCCTGCTCTCTGGTGTACCAAAACAGCAGGCGGTGGCGGGTTGAGCTCAGGCACCCTAGCAGAAGGCCTGTGCCAGGAGCAAGATGTGGCATTTCTAATGGCATGCGTGGGACCCTTGGGCTAAGTCAAAGGAATAAACAACAGCTCTCTGTCTGTGATGTGTCTGTCCAGCTGAAAGCTCCACCTGCTCTCCATGGGAAGAGGACAGCACTGTGCTCTCCTGTGAGCAAGGCAATACCATTGGCCAGGGAAGAAGGGCACTAGAGTAAAAATTCTGGGAGAGTAAGCAGGACTGAAGGAGGACTGAGAGCGTGAGACATCCTTCACCTTTGTGGGGTGAAATTCCTACCAAATGATGTCTTCTCTCATGAGAAATGCTGACATTGGTTAGTACTTCTTAAAGCATAGCTTAATGGGAGATTGTTTCCCCCTGCAGAGTGTCCTGGGCACGTTTCACCTTCAGTGAGCACATCTTTTCTGCTGTGCTGGACACAGGATGCAGGGAGAAAAGATCATTTTTTCCCCACCTGATCCTTTCTAAGCATGGACAGAGAAGCAGGAGAATTTCTTCTAGTGTTTAAGCGTTCCAAAGATTAGACATTTAACTGAATTTCAGTCCTGCAGTGCAACCCTTATTGCAAAGCTTCATTTTAAATAGCTTTGATTTAAAACAATTCCTATTGTCCCCAGTAGCTGAAAACTTCACTGCCCCCGGGGAACCACAGAATTAGAGGAATCAAGCCAGCAAACATTCCTCACCAGATTGGTTTTTTTTTTAAAGATCTACTAGAATTAGGCTTCTAATTCCATATTTGGGCACGACTGGGTGCCTACAGCCAGTCTATGTACGTGGATATGTACGTGCTATAAGACATTTTATTCATCCTTTTTCCCCTTTGTTTCCGTTCTCCAGCCTCACTTAATGAGCTCTAAATTAATTTGATCAGATTCTGTGCCTGTTGCATGAGTGAAGTCCCCTCTCTTTTGATCATGAGAGGGAAAATGATCTCTGAGCAGGAGAGAGGACTCGATGCCTCACAGAAATTGTGTCTTCAGTACTTGGACCAAGAGAAATAGGAAGGGCAGTAGTAGGGTCTGAAAAGATCCATGATTGGACATCCTGCCAAGAGGTAAACAGCAGACCTACAGGAGGTATTACTGCTGCCTTCATTACTCCACTGAAGGAGGCATGCTACTGAGCCAGCTACTGCAAAGGGAAGGGTTTCCAAACAGTAATGGGAGAAGCTGAAAATCCCCAGTAATGAAGTGTCAGGCAATACTCAGTGTTTGGATATCTGGAGAGTGATAGTCTGGACACAACTTGAAAGCTCCTTGTTTCTCCAGGTGGATACTCTGATCAGCAGGTAAGGATGTCAGCAGCAGTGGAGGATACTGACCAGGTGGCAGCGTGTCAGAGGTGCACTCAAGGACCACACAAGACAGCAGTTAGAGCTCATGCAGTGTCGGATTGGATAAAGAGTGCCTGCAAGCCCATCCCTGAGGAGTGCATAGTGCTGAAGCACTGCTGATTGGATTTACCTATGCTTGGATTGGTGTCTCTTCCAAATTGCACTTCCCCTCATTTTTCAGCTGGAGACAGCCTTGTGGGGCCTAGATCTTCCACCTCCTGACATGCTGGATCTGAACCACCACAGCCAGTGACAAGAGGTGGAAGCAGCCCTATAGAGACAGCTGAAATCAGCAGCCAAGCACCACCTTGTGAAGGCTGTGAGCTCTTGCTTGCTGCAAAAATGTTTGTGAACTGGAGAAGTGAAAAAGAAACTTAAGAATCTGCATTCCTGAAAAACCACAGATGGTATAGAGGAAACGTTCCCATTTTTGCTTTTGGGCTAAATAAGCAGGTCTTAAACAAGCAGCTTTCTAAAACAGCTCTAAATTCTGCAGAGTTGCAAAGTCTTCACTTTGCAGGTGCAGTTTTGGGCTTGGTTTGTTTTTGATTTTGTTTTTTTAATTGCAATTAGTGTGATCTATGTAGATGATCTGCCTGACCTGCCTGTTCTGCCTAGATAAAAAGCAGCATTCCCAGGCAGCTTCCTAATATCCATCCTGGGCATCTCTGCCTTTTCCCTCTGCATGTATTTCAGGAACTTCACCGAGTGTGTCGTGCAGGGAGACTTCAGCAATGACAGATTAGCCTTGGGGTTTTTTAATCACTTCTGAATAGGGAGGTGTAATTAATCGTACTCACAAAGACATCTTGATTGCACCTGCGGAGTCAGATGCTGCCTTCTGCTCTGCCTAAACAGCTTATTTGTGATTTGTTTTTCCTCAGACATGTCATCCATTCCTGCTCCTTCTAGGGAATTTGCCAAGCTAAAGAGTATGACAGTGCTCGTGTGTACTTTGTAATCATAGAATCAGAGAATTATAGAATGGTTTAGGTTGGAAGGTACCTCAAAGATCATCAAATTCCAACCCCCCTTGTGCCATAGGCAGGGACACCTCCAACTAGAGCTCAAAGCCTTATCTAACCTGGCCTTCAACACCTCCAGGGAAGGGAGCAGCCACAACGTCCCCAGGCAACCTGTGCCAGTGTCTTGCCACCCTCACTGGAAAGAACTTCCTCCTAACGTCCAGTTTTAATCTCCCCTCTGCCAGTTTAAACCCACTACTCCTTGTCCTGTCATTACAAGACCTTGTGAATAGTCCCTCCCCAGCCCTCCTGTAGGCCCCCTTCAGATATTGGAAGACTACTATGAGGTCTCCTGGAAGCCTTCTCTTCTCCAGGCTGAAAAGCCCCAACACTCTCAGCCTGTCCTCATAGCAGAGCTGCTGCAGCCCTCTCAGTATCTTCATGGCCTCCTCTGGACTCTCTCCAACAGTTCCACATCCTTCTTGTGTTAATCCTCTTCCTGTCTTGCCTGATCACAGTATAAGATTCTGGCTTTCCAAAAGGAATACCCAGCCAGCAAATCACACAAGAGACCCTCCAAAGGCCGGGCAAAAGGGTCCCACAGCAGTGCCTGGAGCAGTGAAGCCCCTCTCAGAGGTTTTCTGAGATCAGAGAGGTGCTCATCTGTGTCAGTCAATTAGTGAGGGGTAAAAACTGGCAGTGTGGGTGGAACTTTGAGCCCTGCACATCTGACCATACAGATCTATGTTGCTTTTACATTTTGCCTAGTGCTGATGCAGACCCCAAGACACAGCCAAACAAGCAGCTGCTTGAGGCGAATGAAGGGCAGGAGGACATCCATTTCTTCTGCTTTGAGAGGGTCCTGGAAAACCTACTTGGCTGCTTTTGATCCTCAAAAAGCAGAATGAATGGGAGGATGGCTGTGGTTGTAGCTCCTCCTGGAACAATATCTGTGACCTCTCAGGACCTTCTGCTGGTCTTCTGTCTTCTCTTCCAACCCTTCTTATTCCTCAGTGTATTTCTCAGGGTGGATGAGATTTGAAACCTTGTGCTGCATTTTTAGTGGTAAACAAGGATTTTGAACTGCTGAGTTCTGCTGGTTCGTTCACTTCCCATCACTCCAAATGTTAGAAAGTCATATTGAGATCAGATGTAGACAAGACATGCCTATATTCAGCCTTAAGGATGGGCAAGATAAATTTTCTTCTGGAACAGTACAGGATACAGAGCTGGGTGTTTATGTTTGTGATCTTGACCCACTGTAACCTCACGCAGAGAAAAAAAAACCAAAACATCTCTCCAGAATGTGCTGCTTTGTGGCATTCTCATTAGAAGACATAGCTTACCATTTCTGGGAGGAGGACAGGAAAGTGAATCCAGATGGAATCTGGTAAAGCCGGCCATGTGCTCAGACTGATGTTCTTTTGTTCATTGACAAGAGACAGCTTACTGGGTTGTTTTGCAAACCTTTGGCAACCTTATCCTAACAGGATAGTTCAACAGTTTTTTGAGGCCACCTCAAGACTCAGGATGGTGCTTCCATCAGAAGGCTTATTTGACCCTAGGCCTCCCTACTGAAATTCATAGAATCAGTTAGGGTTGGAAGGGATCACAAGGATCATCTAATTCCAACCCCCCTGCCATGTCCAGGGACACCCTACCCTACATCAGGCTGCCCACAGCCTCAGCCAGCCTGGCCGCAAACACCTCCAGGGATGTGGCCCCAAACACCTCCCTGGGCAACCCATTCCAGGCTCTCACCACTCTCATGCTCAACAACTTCCTCCTCACATCCAATCTGAATCTCCCCACCTTCAGCTTTGCTCCGTTCCCCCTAGTCCTGTCACTCCCTGAGAGCCTAAAAAGTCCCTCCCCAGCTTTTTTGTACATCTCTTTCAGATATTGGAAGGCTACAATAAGGTCACCTGGGAGCCTCCTTTTCTCAAGACTCAACAGCCCCAACTCTTTCAGTCTCTCCTCATAGCAGAGGTGCTGCAGTCCTCTCTGGCACATCCCTCTTGTCCCAGGGGCTCCAGAACTGGATGCAATACTCCAGGTGGGGGTCTCGCCAGAGCAGAGTAGAGGGGGAGAATCACCTCCCTTGCCCTGCTGGCCACACTTCTCCTGATGCCAATAATGTCTGCTTATTGCAAGCTGTGATGGTGGCAGAGCTGCCTGTAACAGGAACAGGATAGAGGTCACCATCTCATTCCACATGGGATGATAAATGCCCATTGATAGTAATTCTTGACCATGAGCTGCACTGGCCTGGCTATTGGCTGACATTGCAGGTGGGAGATGGCTTGGATTGCATTAGCAGATTCCTAAGCCACCTGAGAGAGTTGTGGCTTTTCAGCCTGGAAAAGAGAAGGCTTCCAGGAGACCTTATAATAGCCTTCCAGTATCTGAAGGGGGCCTACAGGAGGGCTGGGGAGGGACTATTCACAAGGTCTTGTAATGACAGGAGGAGGAGGAATGGGTTTAAACTGGCAGAGGGGAGATTGAAATGAGATGTTAGGAGGAAGTTCTTTGCAGTGAGGGTGGTGAGACACTGGCACAGGTTGCCCAGGGAGGTTGTGGCTGCTCCCTTCCCTGGAGGTGTTCAAGGCCAGGTTGGATGAGGCCTTGGGTGACCTGTTCTAGTGGGAGGTGTCCCTGCTTGTGGCACAAGGGGGTTGGAACTTTTAGGTCCCTTCCAACCTAAACCATTCTATGATTCTATGAAAAGACTCAAGCAGGCCTGCAGCTTAGAGGCATCTAACATAAACGATCCACTTTAGTTCACAGTAGGAATTTCACTTGCTGTGAGCTGGGCTCTCTCGTGATGTTTTCCACTTTGGTTTGTAAACCCTCCCTTGCAAGCTATATCTATGCAAACATAAAGAGTTTTACTTGAAGTCAAGGCTCCAGTCCCATTCCAAATGGGACTCATCCATTTTAGATCCTAAAGCACCATTTTAAGAGCCATCAGCTGCAATGTTGGGATTTATCAAACAGGTGTCATAATAAATCAGTTCAGCCACTTTCATTTGTTCTTTTGAGAGTTAATCCATTGATTTGGATAAAGCACTGTGTCAGACCCAGGGGAAAAAATGTTACTGGAGCAGAAAAATATAACTGCTATCAATTGATTTTTTTCCTAAAATTATTCCTACATGTTTTTTTTTTTTATTGTTGGGGGTCTGATTTGCTTTACATTTTTATTGTTGGGGGCTCATTTGCTCTACAGTTTTATTATTTGGGGCTTATTTGCTGTATAGTTTTATTGTTGGGGGTCTGATTTGCTCTACATTTTTATTGCTGGGGTCTCATTTGCTTTACAGTTTTATTATTGGAGCTGATTTGCTTTTCATTTTTGTTGTTGGGGCTGATTTGCTCTACATTTTTATTGTTGGGGGCTCATTTGCTCTACAGTTTTATTATTGGGGCTGATTTGCTTTACATTTTTATTGTTGGGGGCTCTTTTGCTCTACAGTTTTATTATTGGGGCTGATTTGCTTTAAATTTTTATTGTTGGGGGCTCTTTTGCTCTACAGTTTTATTGTTGGGTGCTCATTTGCTCTACAGTTTTATTATTGGGGCTGATTTCCTTTACATTTTTATTGTTGGTGGCTCTTTTGCTCTACTTTTTTATTGTTGGGGGCTGATTTGCTTTAAATTTTTATTGTTGGGGGCCCATTTGCTTTACATTTTTAATATCAAAATATTGCTTGCAGCAGGAGAAAATTTGATTTTTTTTATTTTTTTTTTTCATTCTTGCCACACTTTCAATAGCTTTTTCAGCCTTGCAGCTAAGTTTGGTCCCGAGATTAACTGGGATCTACCTTTAAGCCTGGGAAGCCAATGATTTCCAGAGTGCCATGGGATGAGCTGAGCCCTCAGCAGTGTTTCAGGGGTGAGGGTCACACATGCATACTTTGTCACACACTTTGGCTCCATGTGTGTCATCATCACAGAATCATTCCAGTCAGAAAAGCCCCTCAGGATCATCAAGTCCAACTGTTCTCCCTACTTTACAAAGCTCACCCTTAAACCATATCCTCAAGCACCACATTCAAATGACTTTTAAACACATCTGGGGTTGGTGACTCCACCACCTCCCTGGGCAGCTCATTTCCAATGCCTGACCACTCTTGCTGGGAAAAAAAAATTCTTCCTAATGTCCATCCTGCTGCAGTGATGGGTTTGTGCCCAGCCTGATCCAAAGCCTGTGAAGTCAGCAGAAATCTTTCAGTGTGTTTTGTTCCAAACAGGAGAGAAATACTTCACCACTGCCGTTAGAAACTCACTCTGTCTCAAGGAGTGGGTCTCTAGCAGTGATGCTTAAGGGCTTTTCACCTGGCACTCATTAACTCCTTGGGTAAGATTTTCATATCCCCAATACTGTGCTGTTGTGGTGGTTCGGCAGTTCCCTGCCCCCTCCCCCCACCCCCCCCAACTTTGAATGGAATGGAAAGGAATAGGATAGGAATAGAATAGAATAGAATAGAATAGAATAGAAT
>VWZI01020791.1:160139-178930 GCA_013396835.1 Psilopogon haemacephalus | reverse complement strand
CTTCCACGGGATACTGTGTTTCGTTAACTCATTCCCGTGACAAATACATATCCAAAACACCTATCAGAATACCCACCTTGCCTCTCCCACACCGTCCTGCTCTTCTTCTTCCTGGGATGGAAGAAGCACAAGAGCAGACAAAAGCCATGGTGCCTCTCTGTCTGCCACACAGACACCATATTTGGCCTTGTTTTACACCCTGCATTGTTTTTGGTAAACTCAGGTCACAATGTTAGGCATGTGCCCTTTTTCTGTGAAATAACCTGGGATGGGTTCCAGACAAAGTCTGGTCAAAGACACTCATTAAAATGCTTAAAACCTAGTCAATTTCTTTGCTGCTGCTGCTGCTTTTGTTTTTGCCCACTACCTGTTTGCCTTGTGTGCTTTGCACTACACCTAGCTGGGGACTTGCCTCCTCCATGAACAGCAGACCTAACCTTACCCTTCTTCAGCACTGAGCCAAGGATCTGAAGCTGCTTGCCTCACCTGAGCTCAGCTGACCCCAAGTCTGTTTAACTCTGGCCAAGTTTAGGCTATGACCTAACAAAAGCCTAGCAATGAGTTGTGATGGCCTGTGAGAACGGGAACTGCCAGTCCACCACTTCAGTGAGGGCTGATCCCTTTACCGTGCACCGCACCCAATCAGACTGTTCCAGCCTGTGAACCTGGATCCTGCTTCACCAAGGTGGCTGAATACTCTGATGACTTCCTGAGAGCCACGAAGGATTTGTCTTGGGTCAGATGACACGCTCAATTCAAGCTATGAGAGCTTCTCAGATGACATGCTCAGTTTAAGCTATGCAAGCAGCAAACCACCTCATCATCATCATGTGGAAGGTCACCACATGGCTGTGACTATATTTTTCCCCATTTATGCCTCTACATATACTTTTGGATCACAAATATTAAGACTGACCAATGAGTAAATCATAGTCTCTTTTCTGAAGTTAGTGGAAGTTTATATATAATCTTTAAGCTGCAATTTATCTTGCAAGACTCTCTCCAGTTGTTTAAATTCTCTATAATCTTTCTTAAATTCATTTAAATTAATCTGATTGTATATATATGTTCAGCAAAATTAGTTCTACCAACCACTGTGGCAGGGTACATCCAAGTCCACTGCCCCAGCAATGGTGTGAATGGGGCACGATGCGGTCTTCCTCCCTCCCCACCTCTGTCCCTGGAGGTTTGGAATGTGGAGTAAAATAGGTGTAAAGTACCTTCTCCCACCCTCTGTGGGCAGGGAAGGAACAAATCGCCCCAGTATATATATGGCAATTGGACAGATTGGAGTCGGACCTGAACACAGACCCTTGCACAACCTGAACTGAGACCTGAACACAGACCTGAACACAGATCTGAACTGAGGCCTGGATGTGGACCCTGAGTCGAGTCCTTGCACGAACCTGGAGACAGACCTTGCATGGACCTTGCAGGGACTTTGAGCCGGACCTTGAGCAGCATCTAGGACAGCAATGAGAAAGCGCATGGCCCCCACTTTTACACCGTCGCATCCTGGCTTCTTGCTGCAAGACCTGCCTCTAATGGTAAGCTGCAGCCATTCGTGGGAACACCACAGAGCACCCGGGCTTTCTCCTGACTTGCTTCGCGATCATGGCTTTGTGAAGGCCGTGCCTACAGTCATTTTGGACTTTGGCGGGCACTGGACTCTGGACTCTGCCATGAAAGACACAATCTCCCGTTTGTAGGTAGGGCAAAGCTGCTTCATGCCCAAACCATTCAATTTTTTTCTGATTTTTCCTAAATTACCTGANTTTTTATATCAGTCTCATTACAATTCGCCTATAAACCAGATTCAAATTCCTCCTTAACAATCATATTTTGTATTTAAGGATTATGTTAATAAACAGCTGTATACTACAGTCAGAAGGATGTCTGTCTGGCTGGGACATAGTTGAACTTATTAGGCATGTAAATTTTGTATAGAATTCCTTTCACTGAAGGAGCAAAATCACGTCTCTGAGCTATTTACAACCCTTTAGATCAAGAATGCATATTTTGCTTGCCTACTTTTAATCCATAGAGTTATCACAAGTGTAAATCAGGACACTTTTCACTACACTGAAAGCAAGGTAAAAAAAAAAAACCACCCAAACTTCTAATAAGCTGACTTAGTTCATTACAGCCTATTTATCACTTGATATCTGAATTTTACTACCTGGGGTGTATCAAAGTTCATGCATAGTTGTCAGAGAAGAGAACTATGGAGCTAAATTCTTCCAAACAAAAAGGCAATTTGTAGGTAAAATAGATGTAATATAAACCAATTACAGGGGAAAAAACCCCAAAACATATTAAGCTGAGGATTTTGAATACTGGAAGATAGGTAAAAAATTCTAGACAATGTAATGGAAAGAGACACAGACCTACAAATGAAGGTTCATGCATTCTTCCTTTCTTCCATTTTCCTGAACATGTTGCTAAATATATTTCTAGCAAAGCTCTTTTGGATTAACTTTCTATTTTCCTAATCTCCTTAATCAATGGGTTACGTAGATCATGTTTTCCTGTTGCTAAGTTGAATCTAAATGAACTAGTTAGTCTGAAAATACTTCTTAAGAGATTGAAAGGTCCCATCACAGTCATATGAAACAGCCACAGAATGACAGAAAACTTTAGAAGACTGAAGCCAAGTTTCCAGAAATCAGCCTTTAATAACTGGAAAGCATGACATTTGAGTAAATGCCTTCTGTGGCCAAATATTTAGTGTTTACCAAAACAGTAGAAAATATTTCTGTCATGTATGGAAATGAATTTTTTAAATTTTTTTTTTTTAATCAAAGCCTTTTTTTAATCAATTGGAGATTTAATAAATTATGAATATGATTATTAATACTGCTGAGAAGATAAATCTACTTCAAAGCCATTGAAGAATACTTAATAATTTGTTGTTTGACTGGCTTTGCTGCCTTGACAGATGCTTAACGTTGATTCTTCTCAAGTTAGCAGCATGTGTTAATTCTTTTACACAGTCTCTTGTTTTATGAAGCATTGGGCATTTAAGATAGAATACAGATTAAAAAGAACATAGATGGATAAGAACAAATTACAGAGATCAGTTAGCAGGATGGCAATGAGGAAAAAGGAAAAACAAAGATGTAGTTCACTGTGATAGTTCACAGTGTGTAGTTCACTTTTTCACTATGATAAATTCCAAGTAGCATTGCTAACATTCTCTTTCAAAATCTTTCTATATATTCTAGAGTTATATGACGAACTTGGAGGAAAAAATTCCTGCATGTCTGGTTGTCTTGTTTTCAAATTCCATTTGAATTTTGACACATATTTTAGAAACTTAGTAACACAGTTGCATTGTGTGCATGATCATGAACCACCCGTGAAAACTTTATGAACACTGCCAACAGGAAGAAGGTGTTACCTTAAATGAAAAGGTATCAGGGAACAAAATTCTTCAGTTTCAGAAAGCGTTAGTGTTGCTGATCTTATCAACAGCCTCCAGTTCAATAGATTTGGCCTTGGGTTCCATATGGTAATCAAATTTGGGAGCAGAAGACTTGCTTCTGATATTTTCAGATTGAAATCAAAGGATGTTTAAAATGTCTGGGCTCATATAATGTGAAACCATTATGCAACTAACAGATTGTAATTCTACATAACCGAGGTACAAAGAGATGGAAATTGCATTAAAAAAAAGAAACTTCTTAAATATTGGTGGGTGTCTTGATGCACTTTACCTGTCCACACTGTCTCAAGAGAACATAAAGTCGGATCACAGAATTGGTTTAGAACAGCTGGATTTAGCTCTAAAGAAAATGTGAGGGAAATTGGTTTAGACAATTTAAATTAGCTCTGAGTTTGAACTGTGGGATATTAGTGGCATCCTTTCAAACTAAAGTGCGCATCAGAAGCAGACTGTCCCGGTATGGTGTGACAAACACCCTAGAATTGGTCCAATCCCTGCAGTCTCTCCTCCCCCTACCGTCCAAGGTCCAGTAGGGGTTGAGGGGCAGGGGCACCCCATGTGGCCCCGGGAGCCAGGGGGACCTCAGGCAGCACGTATGTGTGGATTTTTTTGAATCAATATGTCAGCTAGAGAATGCTGAGTACCTATTGGACAGTTTCACGTGCCCCCGTAGGGTATTTAAGCAGGGATCAGCAGCCGTTAGGCTCTCTTCCGCTCTTCCTCGCTCCCCTCTTTGTCCACCGTCGTCTCCCGCAGTGGCTGTGAGGAGCCCAGCCACGTGCAAGGCAGCATCCAACAGGCAGCAGGCAGCGAAGCACAGCAGCTCTCCCGAAGCGGCAAGGCTAATCTCTCTCTTTCTCTCTCTCTCTCTATTTCCCTATTCCGGGCTAAGTTGTTTTTTTTTCCTTCTTCCCCCACCTCGGGTTTGGGAAGGAGCGTGTTTTCCCCTTCGCGCCTTGCGGGCATTTTATAGGCGCAGTCGGGATCTATTTTGTATATAACCTCTCTGTTTCCTAAGTTCTGATTGTTAAATTGTTACACCTGACGTTTGAGCAACACGTGCGTTTGTTTCTGCCGACCCGAACCCGAAGGAACCTCGGGGGGGCACTAGGACCCCCTCTCCGGTGGGATATCGAACCTAATTAAGCGTTATCCCGTCACACAGACTGAGCACAATATAATAATTTTCAGATATTCAGAATTGTGATTTTCAATACATTATGTGATTTAGTGAAGAACAACTTGGAAGAAACCTGCAGGGGTACTGAGGAATACTACATTGAGACAGTTGCAAGGCAGCATTTGTCCTCACCTTCCCTCTCCTGTTACAATATAATCAGGGTGCTCTTCATTCCAAGTGCAAATAACTATACTTTATATCTCAAAAATTATAGGACAAAATTGTCTCAGGAGATGCAACACAATGTGGAAAGACTCAACCACTCCTGTTATGAGCAGTTTTGTGAGAACAACAGTAACTGACACCAGCAGTTCACAGCCCTGAAATGTGTTTATCCCCAGGCTCTGCACTTGCTTTTCAAAGACATTTACCAAAGGTGGTCTGCAGTTAGTACAGTCTTCTGTATTCTAAGGTATGTTGACAGTTCCATGCTCCAGGTGCTAGGCTGATTAGGAAAAGCTCTTATCAGTGTGCAGCTTTGAAAGCGTTTCTCTGCTACATTTATTGTAGGATAGAGAAAACAACATTTGACTATTTCACATGGATAGATGCTGACTGGAGTGTGCTTTCCAAGCGTTTCATTTCTCTACTGGTATTTCACTAATTGCAGTTTTACAGCTCTTAACTCTCATTCATCTTCCAATACTGGAAATTCTGTCTAGATATTTTTCTAGAAAATGTTCAGCCTTTGTCTGGTTCAAAATCATGGCATGCCTGTGGTAATTATTACAGACAATCAGACTCTCTAAGGTGATGAGCAGGTCACGTCTTTAATCTATAAGCTTGTATGTAGCATTTTTTCTTCCCTGTCGGGTACTGGAAAATGGATGCCAGCTCCATGTTATACTTTTATTCACATTCTCATCAGATCATGAGACTTTTCTAGATGTTTTTGACATCCCTCTCCTGGCTGTTATTTTCTAAAGCTCTGTGATATGCCTTCATATTATCTGATATGTATATATCATGTTGCCCTTTACCATACAGCCAGTTAGTGATGGAGAATAGTAACATATTGAGTAATCAGATCACACAAACTCCATTATCTTTATGAAAAGCAATTTGACTTGTCCTGAATATAAGATCCATCTCTATATCCAATAACATACACATTTTTCTTGAATTCTGGTAGAGCTTAATTTCCTAGGTACACAACCCACTGCTCTCACAGGTAGAAGACATCATTTGGATTTTCACTGCATTTTCTTACTGTTGCTGCTGATAGCTTTGCTATTTAATTAGTCCAGTAAAGTTTCTACATTTTCTTTATTCCTCTCTGTGAAGCTATCTGTAATTCTGTACATCACAAGAAAAATTAGATGCAAAAACAAATGTAAGATGACCCTTCTGAAGTTTCCTTTTAAAAAGGGATGGAACCCACCTTTGATGATTTATTGACACAAACATCTGTAGATTATGGTTGTATTGCAGGTTGGTTGTTATGCTCAGCATTGAAAGTTCTGTCCCAGCACCTATGCCTGTTGTGTGAATGCTTTGTGGATGAGGTGTAGTGGCCAGCCTTGTTAACATTTTTCAACATGTTGAGATAAAACATTAAGGAACTGTCAAGAGAAATTCTTGCATGTAACACTTTCTAGTTTAAATTCCCCTTAAGTAAATAAAAATCCATGATCTGATAGATGGCTATCCTATGGCTATCCTCCAAAACAAGCTATTGATAAGGTCTGACTCTTTAGGGTGATAACTGAACAGTATATTCCCTAATAATGTTTTTTAATCATCTGAGCATTTTAATGTGTAATGATTATTCAAGAAGAAAAATGTTTTCAATTCCAAAAAAGAAAGAACCAAAACTAAAGTGTCTCAGAAATATTTTCTGATATACAAGACATTTTGATTTAGGAAAGAAACTAGGAAGTACTGGCAAGAAGCTTTAAAGAAAACTTCATATTCAGACCTGGTCCCAGAAAACTTCGATATACTGAAGGAAGAGAATCCAAGGAAATCATTAATTCAAGGTTTTTTTTATATTTTCAGTTTGAATGAGAATACCTTTATGAACACTTGTAGAGCTCAGGAAGACATAAAATATAATGTCAAATTACCTTCCAAGGTGATTCATTATAAAAAGATTAATAGTGCCTAAAAGGACGAACATGCCCACTGCTGCAACCTATCCAAGAGAATTTCAGAGGGAAAGTGGGGAAACTTCAGTGTTTGTTTTGTTCAGCAGTACCTAATAAAAACCTGCTTTCTTCCAGCGTAATAGGGATTACCAAGGCAGCTGAAATTCTGTTGAAATGAATAGAGTCTACCTGGAATACTTTGCTCTAAGAAGTCTGTGAACTGCTGCTAGAGCTGTTACTCACTTCTGACAATCAAACTGTCACACATGGTCATGAAAAGAGGAAAATTACAGGAAAGGAAGAATGGGAAAGGGAACCAGTGTGTGAAAGAGCTGCATCTCTCTTTAATAGACTCATGCCTACCCCATCCCTTTTCTTTATGGACAGAAGCCCAGACAATTTACAGAGGTAAGAAAAATTACCAGCTATACCCTTATAACAGGTTGAAAATTGATTCTAATTTAATCTTTCATACCAGTGGGACAATTAACTTGATGCATACTAGTATACTGTTCTACAATAATTAGAACATAAAAGTAAGAAAAAGAGACAATAGAAACACCATTCTGTCAACTGGAACTTACGCAGGTGTGCTGGTTTGAACTACTTGAAGGATTTGAATGAGAAATTAGACTATAGGCTAAGAAAAGAGAAACATTCCAATGTTTACTGAAATGGTATAAAATTAGAAGCCAAACAAAGATAAGACAGACTGCTTTGTGCTATGGCTGCTGCTGCTGCATCTCTCTCCCTGCCTTCTTAGCTGAATAACTTCACTAACTACTTTTCTGTTGATCTACTTTTGCTTATCTGGCATGTAGGACAGATGGTGAGATAACACTGGGAAGTGGGGGAAGGTGGTAGGGTGGTTAGAAACCCCTCTTAGGGATTCTGATCTCTGAGAGGGGTGTGGTGTTCTATATTACCTTTTCATTGTATATATCAGTAAATATCTCTTACATATTGTAAATATCTGCTTGTATACCATGCAAAGCTGTAAATATAAAGCTTCATTTCCTTAACTTCCAGCTGATTGAGTTCTAGCCTGGGTTATTTCAAAGTGTGTGTGTGAGGGTGGGTAACTGCTGAACAACCACAGCAGGCATCTAGGTCCAACTAAACTAAAAGAAAATCTTTGCCCCAAATAATAAAACAGTTGCATCATATAATGAAGTAGAAATATAGTTTAAAAATATCAAACAAATGAAAGACAAATGGAGGATCTTGATTAAAAAAAAAAAAAAAGAAAAAATAGTTTAAGGAGTTTAATAAAAAAAAACACAAACAAGAGACCAACAAAGCCTCAAGTTTTTACTCAGAATTCGTAGGTTTTGTTCTTAATAATTGTCTTTGATTTGGAGAGGATTGCTTCTGATCATTATCAGTTTTCCAGCTACTCCAAATGATTTTCCTAAAGTGGCATGATTCCTGTGAAATAGCTGAACCAACATTGATTTGAAAAATAGAATAAATACAAAAAAGGTAAAATTCTGTTCTCCAAATTTATATTAAGTAGTAGATTAAATAAATGGCTTTACTGGAACTTATCAAAACTTAGTTATGTTTATCTAAGCATACAGCAGAAAGTAATAGTGTGTGCATGTGTACAAAACATGGTGAAATTACATTTTTCAGGCCGTAGCCAGCAAGTACATGAATTTGTCTTTCCATTTATACAGAACTTTATTAGAATNGAGATTCTTTGGGTGTTTGGTCAACAAGAAGCAATTACACAAAGGTTATTTAGAAATACAGAATTAAAGAGTTTAAACAGTCAGAACTTGGAAAATAGGAACCTGGTAACAGGGAACATTCTAACCATGCCTCTGGAGTCTTAGCATGTACTCACTGATGCAATAGACACAAAGTTTTCCAGTAGAAGAGGAGGAAAGAGTTGCGTTGCCACTGGCTGCTGGCACAAGCTGCACAACACATGGCCGCTGTGAAAGAGCTGTGAATAGTCCTCTAGTCCCAGTGGAAGGCAGCAGGAAAAGGAGACAAAGGTCTCTAAATCACCCCCTTAAATACACTATTTTGAAAGTGAAACTGGCCAATAAGCACTAGCACCCATTGTTTTGCCCAATGAATTCGAAGTCCTGCACCTAGGTGCCTGCTGCCTAGCGCAGCACAAGACACCTGACTTGGTGTTGCTAAGTACTTAGCCCTCCGGGCTTTGTTGGGGCCAAACATTCCATTGTTCTCTTCACACCCATCAACTCCCAGACCTGCAAGAGGAGGAGAGGAGCAGGAGTTTGAACTAATTTGGCAGGATTTTATGCCCTGCCAGGACATCCAGACACAATTATATATCACTCCAGACTATAGTGTTCAACACATGTATATTTTGCAAAAGAGTTGTACATTCACAAACAAATCACCTATACATCTCCCATGCAACATGAATCACTTAAAATAAATTGACTTTTACTTTTATCATTGTCCTTAATTCACAAAATTTCACAGAAGTTTCACAATACAGAGAGCAAAGGAAAATTCCAATAGCAAAATCAGGCAATTTACATATGTATTTTCAGTGATTATTTTATAATCTATGCACTGTAATTATCAGTGAGCTGTTATAAATAATTTCCCCATAATTTTCTTCCTCCTACATCATAATTGCTTTCATCCTTCATACCGTGTGTGCTGGTGTCTCTCTACTCCTCCTCCATCCTGGATGGAGACAGAGGGAGTGAGAGAGAGAGAGAGAGAGGGAGGGAGAATAAATTAAATCAGTGCAGAATTGGCTTTCATTTTGACAGTTAAGGCTTTTTAGAGAAAAAAAAAAGTAAGAAGAAAAAAAACCCAAAACACCCCACAAAAAAAACCCCAAACAAAATTAAAAAAACAAACAAACTTCAAACAAACATACAACCCCCCCCCATCACTTTCAATTGTGAAGTCAAAGCACTTGAGTTTAGGCTCAAATTCCAACTTCAAGCAAAAAAATCCAGAGTCTCATACCTACCCAGCATCACTTAGGTCATTATTAGATGATAAAATTGTGGTTAGGATGGAACAAAGTTGTATCTGGATTCCTGTCCTGATCCTCTCATACACCTCTTGGTAAGAAGATAAAAGAATATGTGTACAATTAGATCATACTTTTAAACATGACTGTGTCAGCTCCTTCTGTTATCCCTTTCTGCTGTCTTAAGAGCAGAAATGTGCTTACTTGACACCCTTTTGAAGATATGTTTCCAAACATATCTGTAATTTCCATCACTGTTATCAAAGGAGCACAGCCACAATCAGGAATTTTAGACAGTGGTTTGTATATTTCATTGCAATACCACCAGACTTGTTGTGAAGCACAGTGAAATATAGAACTAGCTGCAATAAAGCTGCAGACAAGATGAATGAATAAACCACAACAATATATTTTATTATATTTGCCTTTATTTCTTTTTTTTTCACGTGACTCACTCCTAAAAAAAAATAAAAGTACAAGAAAAAAAAAATTAAGATGAAGACTGAAGATGAAGGCAGTTTTTAGATTAGGTCTTCATGTGGTGTAGATGTCAGGCACATTCAAGTGGATCTCTATTAAAATTTTCTATTAAACAATATCACAAATAATACAGATACTGAGAAGGAGAGATGGGGTACCAGAAATAGTATTCAGTTAACTGAGTATGCCTTTCATCAGTTTTATGCCATGTTATATCTATTATTATCCTTAGCTATAGCAAATCATGGTAATGAGTGAATGACAATGAATATAGAATCATAGAATCAGCCATGTTGGAAGAGACCTCCAAGACCTCCAGTCCAACCTATCACCCAGCCCTATCCAATCAGCTAGACCATGCCCCTAAGTGACTGATCCAATCTTTTCTTGAGCATCTAGGGATGGCAACTCCACCACTTCCCTGGGTAGCCAGTTCCAACAGCAAATCACTCTCTCTGAGAAGAAATTCCTTCTAAATGGAGAATACATAACCCCAGACTTATGGGAGTTTGCATCCTCCTGCACACCAAGACATGGAATATCTGAATACTTGATAATTATGCAGGACTAACTAAGGAACAGCACTTCTGAACGTTCAGATTATCTGCTATAATAGTGACATGAACGACTGACGAAACTTGCATTCTTAGTAAAGCTCAAATTGAAACAATTTGCAGTCAACTCCATTTTAAATGTGAGAAAAGAGAGAAAGTGAGAAACAAAACAAGCAAACAACCAAAAAAACTCCAACCAAACAAACAAAACCCCAAACACCACCCTATCATGAGTAAACTTTGTCATGTATATTCCCTGTGTATTGGATTTGCTACCCAATGGACTCCATATCTGACTTTGTGGCATAATCATAGAATCATAGAATGGTTTATGTTGGAAGGGACCTCAAAGATCATCCAATTCCAACCCCCGCCATAGGCAGGGACACCTCCCACTAGAACAAGTCACTCAAGGCCTCATCAAACCTGGACCCTGAACACTCCAGGGAGGGAGCAGCCTCAACCTCCCTGGGCAACACATCCCTTTTCTTTCCAGAAAAAAAAGGCATTGGCATTACTAGTGGAGCTACTCAGGAAACCTTCCTGAAGTTCAGTTTAAATAATAAATTAAGTTCAGTTTAATCTGATTTCTGCAGATGAACAGATGCAAAAATTTGATGTGAAACCTTTATATAATCACATAAGAACTGACCAGAGGTTTTCATCCTGTGAGCCCTGAAGACCTCTTGAGATCTCTGGAGGACTTTGGCTGTACACAAAAGCCTGAGAATACTTTTTGCTGTCTTTTAGTGGTATGGTGCAAAGAATTCTCAGTCTAGAAAGTTTGACAGATTCTCCCATTACAAAAAATTCACCAAGCAAAATCATGCTCTTTCTCACTGTGCTTGTGTATAGTTACACTTCCATAATGTTTTTAGATGCAAAGCAAAATAAAAGCATCTTTGTTTGACTTTGTCTAGATGGCACATGTTCTGTGTTGTTCCAAATCTGTCTATATTCCGGACATAATTGATAGGGCAATTTTCTGGTAAGCACCTTTATGTACATTTAGCATATTTATGTTTTTATCAAGCCATCAAATGGTTAAGTCTCAGTATTAGCATATGAAAAGCAAAATTGTTCAACCGTTCTCATTGCTAAAAGAGATGTTGAAGCCTTAAGGTACTTTGAAATAATAGGACAATTCCGCTACCTTAGGAAATCTGTTTTCTGAATCACCATGTTACACTGAGGACAGTAAGAACCAAAGCAATGGCTAGAAGACAAAACCAGAATGATGAAAATGAAAGAGACACCCCCCCTATAAACAAGTATAGATATGCATAACATTTCTGTTTTACTACACTTCTGTATAGTTGCAAAACCAAGACACATTACATTTATTGTTTCAGGAGACTAAATCAGTTAAGTATGCTGTCTCTGTATTTTCTAGAGTTAAAGGACAAGATTCAATACTTGAGTCTTATAAAGCTCTGTCCCAGTCTGGGGCCATGAACAACGCAGGACAAAAGGATAGAAATGACTCTTACTCTTTCTGAAGGGAAAGAATGAAGATAGAGAGAGATTTTAAAGAGAGATTCTATTTACAGAAGCATATATATAAAAAGCAATCATGTAGAATAAGTACATCCACAAGCTATCAGACTAAATCCATCCAGAATCCTCCACTCCTTCCACCCTCAGCAGGCCTGAGGGTAGGGTGAAACTGCCCTTCCCAGATGGGGCCTACAAGGCCTTAATAAGCCGTGTGATGCAGCTCAAAATTCTCTGCCAGCTAGGAGACATCTCTCCCACATTAATGATGAGATGAGAAGGGACACATGTTCTTCACAAAGAAAATAAGTGAAGACAGAAAAGGCAGGGAGAAGGGAGGGATATCAGTCAGGCATTGCCTTATAAGCTATGATATCGGAAAGCAGAATAGAATAACAATATTACAATATCCTGGAATAACCAAGTCCACCCCCTGGGATTGGCCTCCATTCCTATAGTTTTCTTAAGGGGACCTGGGACCCCCTCAAACTACCACACACTGGCACAATGCAGTTTCATTCTTCATTTCATTGTGCACATTGGAAAACACACTACCCAATGCCCCTTTATAAAACCATTTAAAATACAATGAAAGCATGAGGAGCAGGCTAATCTCCCTTCCTTACAAAGACATGTTTAGTGCAAGTCTTGAGTATCAATCAGTTCAGTCACATGATTGTCACAGAGTTGAATATTATGAATAAAGACCATCAGCTGCATTTGGATATATATATACTTATGATGACAAAATTAATGATGGAAAAAAGTCAGAATAATGATGTGTCACAGACATGAGAGAAGAATTTAAGAGTGGAAAGACCACAGGAACTTGTCATAAGTGTGTAGAAAAAATGGACTGTTTGCCTATGGTAAAACCTGCATATATGAAACTATCAGAGAGAGAAATTCACCATTTATTTAAACACATTGTAATATGTATGCACTGTTGTTGCTTCAGAAAGGGTTCCTCTTTTAGGTAGCAAATGTGACACTCTAACATGCCTCTGATAGGGTAGAAAAGACAGCAGCAGTCCTCAATAACTTTTATATTTTGTTTCTCAAATAAATCATTAAGATTGAAAACAATTTCTTTATGCTGTGAGAACTTGTAATATTTTTCCTGATGGGAACATTGTCTCTGCATGTAATTGTATTATTTCATAGCTTTGGGCTTCAAATACACAGAAATATATTTTTAAGACACATCAGACATTTGAAAGTGTTTTTAATGTAATATATACCTTTTTTTCAGTTTCTTGTAATAAATAAAGCACCTGGCTTCACAGGTGGGGGATAAAAACATGGTTTCCATATTTTTTCCATAACTTCTTTATAACACATTTGTAAAATAGCTCACTTTCTTTCCTGTAATATACATGGCACATGCAAATTGCTTCTAGTGTGATACGGTATTCTGAGTGTGTTAATGCCCTACTGGGAACGTCTGTATAATTCACTTATGGTTTTGCCATTTATGACAGCAGGAAGCTCAAATTCATACTTAGAAATCTCTTGTCACAGCACAATGCCTTTTCTATTAATTTATATCATAGACAAAATTATTGATGACACAGACCACTGACAATTGTACCACAGCATAATCATGGACATATTTATACAGCTAGCTAAAGGGTAAAGTTCCATTTCACTTCTTGACCAGATTCCCAGGCTGAAGATATTGTATTCCTGGTAAGAAAACACAGAGGCAGTGTCACGAGATATCGTTTAATTAGGTGCGATATCCTGTGGAGGGGGGTCCTGGTGCCCCGAGGTTCTTAAGGTTTCCGGTCGGCAGAAAACAAATGCACGAGTTGCTCAAAATGCCAGGTAAAACAGTTTAACAGTCAGAATTTAGGGAACAGAGGGCATACAAACAGAACAGACCCCAGCTGCGCATATAAATGCCCACGCTAGCGCGAGGGGGAAACAACGCTCCTTCCCAAACCCGAGGGGAAGAAGGAAAAAACCCGACTTAGCCCAGATAGGGAGAGAGAGAGAGAGAGAGAGAGAAGAGGATTAGTCATGCCACTTCTCTGGAAAGCTGCTATGCTTTGCTGCCTGCTGCCTGCTGCTTTGCACGTGGCTGGGCTCTTCACAGCCATGATGGGGAGACGACAAAGAAGGACAAAGAGTTAGGAAGAGCGACGAAGAGCAAGGAAGAGCCCCTAATGGCTGCTGACCCCTGCCTAAATACTCTATGGGGGCGCGTGAAACTGTCTCTCCTGGCATGGGTGTGACAAACACCCTAGAATTGGTCCAATCCCTGAACTCTCTCCTCCCCCTCCTGTTCAAGGTCCAGTAGGGGTTGAGGGGCGGGGGCACCCCATGTGGCCCTGGGACCCAGGGAGACCCCAGGCTGCACGTATGCGTGGAGTTTTTTGAACCTATTGGTCAGCTAGAGAATGTTGAATATATATTGGACAGTTTCTCGCGCCCCCATAGGGTATTTAGGCAGGGGTCAGCAGACATTAGGGGCTCTTCCTCATTTCTTCGTCGCTCTTCCTCATTCTTCTCCATTGTCTCCCCATCGGGAGGCACTAGGACCCCCCCCTCCATGGGATCAAATGATATCTCGTGACACTGTCCAATAGGTATTCAGCATTCTCTAGCTGACCAAATGGTTCAAAAAACTCCACGCATACGTGCAGCCCGGGGTTTCCCTGGGTCCCGGGGCCACGTGGTGTGCCCCCACCCCTCAACCCCAACTGGACCTTGAACAGGAGGGGGAGGAGAGACTTCAGGGATTGGACCAGTTCTAGGGTGTTTGTCACACCTGTACCAGGACATTCCACCCCGTTGCCTCTTGGGCAGTTTCATGCATCAAAGCTAGGGTATTCACACCCTAATACAGAGGCTTTGATACAGGGTCCTAACTAAAACAAGGTCTGAGTCCGATCAGGTGTGTCCCACGTTGGTCATCCTCTCTGGATGTCCTCGGCATTGAGTCTCCTGGAGGGGACAAGCATCCTTCTCGATGATGGCCAGTCTGATCATTCAATGACTGGTCCGGTCTGTGGCAAGTCAGGCTTCATCCGGTGTCCAAGTCCTGGTCCAGCTTGTACCTGTACAAGGCAAACTGGCCTCGATGCGCAGTGACCGGGCAGCTGGACTAATGGTCAAGAATGACCCACCTCATGCTCGTGCGGTGTGTCTTTCGCACAGGCATTTATGGCTTCCTAGGCATGTAGCTCTCTGGGTCTGCCAGTGACACCTTTACTAACACAGGTGGCCCTACCTGCATTTCCAGCAGAGAATGATAGGGCTTGCTCCCTGATCTACCTGACAGGTGCATCCTGCTGAGCTGCCTCCACTCCAGATCTGTCATCGCCTCGTGGATGTCTTGTCTGGCTGCGGCTGGCAGGAGATACTGGTCCGTGCAGGTCAGGCTATATTTGGGGAGAGCTGGAGCAACACGCAAAGCATTAATACAATCATTGCTTGCCCCCTTTGCCTCCCCCTTGCCCCCACCCCGTAGAGTCCAAAAGACCTTAGGGTGCTATCAGGGAAATGCCACCTTTACCAACCAGGACATCAAACCTTAGGATGTCTCCTGGTTATAAGCTCAAGGTAGGGTTCCCATTGGCACAATGCTTACCACCTGGGAGCCATAGCTTCGCCTTGGCCAGGTGACAAACACTAGGGGTACCTGCAATTCCACAGATTTCTAATCATCTTGTGGGATGTCAGGTTTCCCAATCCTTTGCCTGCTGCACATCTAATGCACTATTCTATGCCCCAGTGTCGATTAAAATGTAGATCAGCTCGATTTAGTCCTGTGGGAACTATAGACAAGAGGGTTTTGTGTTTATCAGACAACTGGGACATGTTTGTGAAGCGATATTAGTGGTCTGAAACTGCCATGGTCTTGCCTAGTGTTTTGGATTATCCTTAGATCCCTTATCATAAGGAATGAAAGGATTATCCACTGCAGCACGTGGATCTGCTGCTGAACAGCCCTTGCTACCCCCACCACTGCTACTACTGCTCCCCTTTTTGCCACCCCCCACGCCCTTTCCAAGCCCTGAGCACTAGGGATTTTATTAGTCCCATTTCCATGCACTCCACTTAGCCCAGATAGGGAGAGAAAGAGAGAGAGAGAGAAGGGGATTAGTCGTGCCGCCTCTCTGGAAAGCTGCTATGCTTTGCTGCCTGCTGCCTGCTGCTTTGCACGTGGCTGGGCTCTTCACAGCCACGACAGGGAGACAACAGAGAAGGACAAAGAGCTAGGAAGAGTGACGAAGAACGAGGAAGAGCCCCTAACGGCTGCTGACCCCTGCCTAAATACCCTATGGGGGCACGTGAAACTGTCCAATAGGTATTCAGCATTCTCTAGCTGACCAATTGATTCAAAAAACTCCATGCATACGTGCAGCCCGGGGTCTCCTTGGGTCCCGGGGCCACGTGTTGTGCCCCCACCCCTCAACCCCAACTGGACCTTGAACAGGAGGGGGAGGAGAGACTTCAGGGATTGGACCAATTCTAGGGTGTTTGTCACACCCATACCAGGACAGGCAGAGGTGTCACAAAAGAAGTAGGGATACAGATATGCAGGAAAAATAAGCAATAGTAAGAAAATTACTTTAAAAAAAAAGTCCAGTGCAACTGAGACTTTTGGATTTTTAAAACGTTAATTTCATCCTACTTTAGCATTTGTTTTTAACAGAAAAAAAAGCAGAATTTCTGAAAGGTTGTGTTGCTTCAAATGATGAATAGAGAATTGAAAGAAGTCTGGTAAAGCAAAAGACTGCATGGTTAGATTTATTACTATGACTGAGAAGAAATTTGGTTGGTTTGGGTAAGGAGTTTTCAGCTACATTTTGTTTATCATCTTTCTGTGTCATATATACGGAACAATTACCAAAAAGTCTGTTACACGCATTCCTTATTTTAGAGCTGTATTTGAGACCTGTTCTTCACAAAATTTGTCCTGGTATGGGTGTGACAAACACCCTAGAATTGGTCCAATCCCTGCAGTCTCTCCTCCCCCTCCTGTCCAAGGTCCAGTAGGGGTTGAGGGGTGGGGGCACACCATGTGGCCCCGGGACCCAGGGAGACCCCGGGCTGCATGTATGTGTGGAGGTTTTTGAACCAATTGGTCAGCTAGAGAATGCTGAATACCTATTGGACCGTTTCACACGCCCCCATAGGGTATTTAGACAGGGGTCAGCAGCCATTAGGGGCTCTTCCTTGCTTCTTCGTTGCTCTTCCTCATTCTTCTCCATTGTCTCCCTGTCGTGGCTGTGAAGAGCCCAGCCACGTGCACAGCAGCAGGCAGCAGGCAGCAAAGCATAGCAGCTTTCCAGAGAAGCGGCAAGATTAATCCCCTTCTCTCTCTCTCTCTCTCTCTCTATCCAGGCTAAATCGGTCTTTTCCCTTCTCCCCCTTGGGTTTGGGAAGGAGTGTGGTTTTCCCCATCGCGCTCTGTGGGCATTTATAGGCGCGGTCGGGATCTATTTTATATGTAACCTCTCTGTTTTCTAAGTTCTGACTGTTAAATTGTTGCACCTGGCATTTTGAGCAACTCGTGCATTTGTTTTCTGCCAACCGGAAACCCAAAGAACCTCGGGGGGCACCTGGACCCCCCTCCACAGGATATCACACCTAATTAAATCATATCTCATGACAAAGTTAATTAATTTTTACTACTGCAAGTTATTTAGATCGGAATGAGATGTGATGGGAATTCTTATTTTTGTGTTGAATGATTAATACCTGTGGAAGTTCGAGGGGTCCTAGGTCTCCCTTAACAAAATCATAGGAACAGAGGCCCATCCTGGGTGTGATGGATCTGCTTATCCCATGTCGGGAGGAGCACCCTGTGAGCAAATGACCAATCAATATGATTTATGCAATTGGCCGGTTTATTAGCTATTCTGCAGCTCTTTTATATCCAGCAAGCGGGGGGTGTCTGCAAATATTACAAAGTAATTTGTGTTAGGGGATTATATGTGGAAGACAATAATTGGCTACATTCTTCTGCCATGGCATACAAAAAAAAAGAAAAGATAAAGAAACCTTAGATCTATCTATCTAAAAAGAAGACCATTAATCTTATAAACTTAGAAAAAAACTTATCCCAACAAAATTCCTACAAACTATTACTACTAGAATATTCTATTCTATTATAATTATGAACTACTGTGTTGGTTTGAGGTAATTGGAGAATTTAAGTGAGAAATTAGACTATTGGCTGAGAGAGGTAAACACAGTATGTCACTTCACCCAGAGCTCTACTGAGAAAGAAAAAAAAGTTGTTTTTAACAACTGTTCCCAAAACACTAGATATGAGACAGTTCCTGACCGCTCTGGCTGCGGCTGCTTCTCTTGCATGGTCTCCTTTCCCTTTGTCTCAGTAGCTAATTCCCAGTAATCCTACTAACTTCTCTCCTGCTACTAATCCCCCTGGCCAATCTACTTCAGTTTATCTGCAGCATCAACAGGTGGTGAGATAAGACTGGGGAAGAGGGGAAAGGTGGTAGGGGGTGATTGCTTACCCTTCTCTCGGGGATTTTGGTCTCTGGGAGGGGTGTGGTGTCTGTATTACCTTTTCATTGTATATATCTGTAAATATCTGTTATAC
>VWZI01020791.1:149854-159999 GCA_013396835.1 Psilopogon haemacephalus | reverse complement strand
AAAAAGAATATTAATCTATAAACCTATAAACAACTTATCCTAACAAAATTCCTACAAACTATTACTACTACAATATTCCATTCTATTATAATAATGAACTACTTAACATACCCCATTGTAATTACCTAAGACTTATAATTATCTAGTATTTACCACTTACACTATTCCATAATCTATTCTCCTTTTGCATTTACCACATCGAAACAATCTTATGCATATCAAAATCATCTTATCCATTAACTTCCANAGAACAAATTGAAACTATCGCTTTAAGAAACACAGACTTGTGTTGGGGGTGGGGGGGGAAGCGGCATTTTGTGTCAGCTCAAAGGAGCTGCAGCCGCACAGGGGGAAGAAGGGGGTTGTTGGGCTCGCGCGGCAGCCGGCCACACAGGGTTGGGGGAAGAAGGGCCCACACGACCAGGCCAGCTCTGCTGCAGTTGTGCGGGGAGGGGGTGAGGGTGGGCGGGGTGTGAGTGTGGGTGGGTTGTCGTCTCCGCAGGAGATTGCTGCCATGCTGCGGGGAAGGAAAAGGGGGGCGTAAGGCGGCACCGCTTGAGATGGCTGCATCGCTTCTTCCGCCTTGGAGCCATCTTTAAACCTTTTCGTAGTTCAGTGTTCTGATCTCTGCAAAGTTTCCAGCATTGCACAGGGGGTTCCACTATCCTGCTTTAGCGATTGCTGTCCACTCAGGACTGCTGATGCACTCTGACAAATGCGAACAGGGCTGCGGACCGTCAGGACCCTCCGAGTGACTGTAGAGGATATTGTACCTCTGGGCAGCACTTTGAATCCCCGTGATGGCTTGTAAAAGTCACTTTTGCTGAGGCAGAAGCTGTCTGCATTTTTATCACTATCAGCCAATGTTATACTGATATTTTTGGCAAAAGTTTCTTTAAACAGTTCTGCAAGGCTCCGGATGGTAGGTGCCATTATCCCTATTACAGCAGTAAGCACGTTAGTCGCTAAAGGCTCTCTGTTCTTTCTGTTCACTGACTTCTTATTGGCTGACTCCGCAGGCAAGGCGGGGGTAGCGATCAGCCCTGCACGGAGGCCACTGCTACTCTCTGCTCTGCCTGCATGGTTCATTATGTCTTAAGGATGCCTGCTTTAATTCCTCTGCTTATAGTCGCGTCCCATATCCCATACTCTATGCCTATTTAGTTAACTCATGGAGCTTCTTTAAATTAACGGTAATTCTCTTTCTTGGAAAGTATGCTTACCGCGGCAAAAGTCCTGAGGCACTCTTCCCAGGATCCAGCTTATTGCATGTGTCCTTTGCCATGCAACGCCACTTTCGCTTTACGTCTGCAGCCTCCATCCTCGACCCGTGGGGATTTGAGGTGTCTATGACACCATCCTACGAGGGGTGAGTCGTGATCCCACTTCCAGCTCCCGCTACACTTGCCAGGTGTTGCCAACCCTCGCCCAGTGTGTCCCGACCTGCCAGGCTCTTGTTGCTGTTCGCAATCTCGCCCAAGTAATCTGTAATCCCAAAGCCTGAATGTCCTTGTCCCTGTTTGCGATGCCATTTGTTGGGAGGAGCACCCTGTGAGCAAATGACCAATCAATATGATTTATGCAATTGCCCCATTTATAGTGATTCTGCAGCTCTTTTATAGCCAGCAAGCGGTGAGTGTCTGCAAATACTACAAAGTAATTGGCGCAGGGGATCATATGTGGAATACAATAATTGGCTACATAATAACAACAATGACCTCATAGTTATCGAGAAACTTCTGGGTAACTTTTTCAGAAGCAGGAACTGTCCCAGTCTGCATCTCTGTTTCCCTTCTGTCCCCTCCAGCTGCACTTTCACTTCACAGGCATTCCGCTGTGCTTTTCTTTCACACATCTTCCTGGCAGTGTGTTGTTCACCACTACCAGGCTATTTCTTCTCAGAAATCTCTCCACAATCCCAGGATATTACAATATCGTTATTCTATTCTGTCTTCCGATATCATAGCTTAAAAGGCAGCATCTGACTGATGCCCTTCCCTTCTCCTTCCAGACTTTCCTCCCTTCACTTATTTGCTACAGGGACAGCACACGTTCCTTCTTGGATTGTGAGGGAGATGGCTACTAGCTGGCAGGGAATTGTGAGCTGTGTCATGCAGCCTGATGCAGCCTTGTAGGCCCCACCTGGGGAGGGCAGTTTTGGCCTACACTCAGGCCTACTGAGGGTGGAAGAGGTGGAGGATTCTAGAAGGCCAGTTTGGGCCTAATATATTTTGTACTTATTCTACCTGACTGCCCTTTGTATATATGCTTTGTAAATACAATCTCTCTTTAAACTTCCAATCAGTGTGCATCATCCTCATTCTTACTCTTGGAAAGGGGTAAGAATAATTTCTGTTCTCCAGTTCTGGGTAGCTTGTGACCTCAAACTGGGACAATACCTCACCACATTTCTCCAATCATTTTACACTATATGATGCTGGAATTATTTGTGAATCAAGAAATATATGCCAAATCTAGGAAAAAAGCAGTCAATAGAAGTGTCTACTTGTATGAGACAGAGCAGCACATTTTGATTTGCAGCAAACAGGAACATATTCAAAGACAACACTGAAGTTAGCATTGCCTGATGCACCTGGGCCCTAGTTTTGCATTAGGGAAAGACTAACAGGTTTCTATCTTCCAAGGCTTTTAATAAAAGGAAAACAGCACTAAGAAACCACTCTTGAAAATTTCCTTTCACTATTATTTTTAGTTGGGCAATTTTCTGTACAGATTGTTGGCTGTGGCATAGGAGCAGTGGCATTTACATGTGCCTCTATATCCTTGAGTTTGAATGGAATCATGCTATATAAAAATATCTGTAAATCTATACACCAATGAACTTTTTAAGAGGTCAGTATTAATATTACTAGTAAGGTGCCTGATGTGTGAAAGGAGTTTAATCTCAAAGGGTTATGAGCATGAAATAGCAGAGAATAATTTGGTGTCCGGACTAATGATACTGCCAGGGATCAAACCATACCTTAAAATAGGACTTTGTTAGATGTTTGGCCCAGAAATATGACTGAACAGCAGTGAGTAAAGAGTAGACTGCTGGAACATTCATTGTATCAGACTGTGTTTTAGACAGCCCAAAGATTTTCTATTGATTTTTTTTTAAAGTCCTGCCCCAAAATTATCAAGAGGAAGAGGAGGTATGACATATTCCACTACGAAAGTAGAATAATTAAAAAAAAACTTATCACCTGGACCTGAATGGCACAAATATTCTCTCACTAATGAGGTACATGGAGGAAGAACAGAAAAATGCTTTATTTAGAGAAAATGCTTCTAAAACTTAAACCTTTATTAATCTGTGTTGGCTTTCAGTTCAGAATACCCAGAGTAAAAAGGCCTGTATGATTGCTCAAAAAAACCTTTAGCAGAAATCTTTCATTGTTTTCAGCTGCTACCACACTGCAGAGGGGGCACAGAGGATTACTTTTTTTACTTCAGTCTTCACAGGCAATCTTGATGAATGCCCCTCCTGATTCAATGGACCACCAGGTACAGCCTAGTTGGGTAAAGTGGTTCTCACTATAAGGGAATATCAAGTTCAGAACCACCTCAGGAACCTCAACATATATAAATTTATGGGATCTGATGAGATTCATCCCAGAGTTCTGAAGGAACTGGCTGATATAGTTGCAAAGCCATTGTCCATGATATTTGAAAAGTCCTGGCAGTCAGAAAAGTCCCTGGAGACTGGAAGGAGGGAAGCATTACACCATTTTTAAGAAGGGCAAAAAAGAGGACCTTGGAAATTACTGACCTGTCAGCCTCATCTCTGTGCCTGTGAAGAGCAGAGAACAGGTGTTCCTGAAAGCTATAGTGGAACACACAGAGGACAGGGCAATGATTCAAGACAGGCAGCATGGCTTTATCAAGTCCAGCCTGCTCAACCTAGTGGCTTTCTACAATGGTGTAACTACAACAGTGAACAAGGAAAGACCAACGGGTGTCATCTAGTCACATTTTCGTAAAGTCATTGACATAGCTGCCCACAACATCCTTCTCTCTAAGCTGGAGATATATAGATTCAATGGGTGGACTGTCCAGTGGACAAGAAATTGCTCTGATAATCTCATTCAAAGGTCACTCGACAGTTCTGTGTCCAGATGGAGAGAGGTGACAAATAATAACTCTCAGGGGTCTGTACCGGGACCAGTTTGGTTCAATACTTCATCAATGATATAGACAGCAAGATTGAGTGCACTCTCATCAAGTTTGCAGATGATACCAACCTGAGAAGTGTGGTTGATAAGACTGAAAGATGGAATGTCATCCAGAGGGACCTGGACAAGTTGGAGAGGTGGGATGAAGAGAGGCTAAAAGAATTGTGACTGTTCAGCCTGGATGTGGTGGTTTAGGAGTTACCTGCCCCCCCACCCTTTGATATAACCCAGGCTAGAACTCAGAACAGCTGGAAGTTGGTAAATGAAGCTTTACATTTACAGCTATGCACAATATACAAGCAGATATTTACAATGTATAGCAAATATTTATAGATATATACAGTGAAAAGGTAATACAGAAACACTACACCCCTCCCAGAGATCAAAATCCCTAAAAGGGCTATTTCTAACCACCCCTACCACCTTTCCCCCCTTCCCCAATCTTATCTCACCATCCGTTGTTGCAGCAGATATGCAAAAGTAGATCCGCCAGGGAGATTAGCAGTAGGAAAAGAAGGTAGTGGAATTATTGGGAATTAGCTACAAAAGGCAGGGAAATGGAGCCATGCAAGGAGAGCAGCCACAGCCCGGAGCAGTCTGAAACCCTCTGACTTATCTATAATTGGGCATCAAAACATTTTTTTTTTTTCTTTCTCAGTAAAGCTGTGAATGAAGTGACATCATTCTCAGCCTATAATCTAGTTTTCTCACTAAAATCCTCCAATTAGTTCAAACCAGCACACTGGAGAAGAGAAGGTTCTGGGGAAACCTTATGTTAACATTTCAATATCTGAAGAGGACCTACAGGAAGGCTGGAAAGGGACTATTTAAAAGGGTTTGTAGGACAAAGGGCAGTGGTTTTAAACTGGAGCAGGGTAGATTTAGGTTAGACATAAGGAAGTTCTTTACAATGAGTGTGGCAAAATACTGGAACAGGCTGTCCAGAGATGCGGTTGAGGCTCTGTCCTTCAAAACATTCAAGATCAAACTCAGTGTGACCCTGGGCAGTCTGATCTAGTTGAAGGTGTCCCTGCTGCCTGCAGCGTGGTTTGACAAGATCACCTTTGAGGGTCTCTTTCAATGTAATGCAATCTGTGAGTCTGTGAATCTGTGATTGCAAGGCTGCATTTTACAGCTTTAGTTGGTCATGTCCAACTAAAGCTGGACTTTGTTTATATGAAAAAAAAAATTGTTTATATGAAAAAAAGTATTTTGAATCAAGGTTGCATTGGCTTTTAAAATGTTGCAAACATTCCCATGCTGGTGGACACACTAAATCAGCACTTGGAGAAGAGCCTGGATTATACATCTCCTCTGGATAATATTTAAAGTGCATCCTGCCTGCTCCAGACAACTGCACTGTCATAGCAAGCTCCATTTCCTCTCCTGCAAACAACTTCAGTGTTCTACTTTACATTTACATTTCTTTGGTCCCCGGGCACCTACAAACAAGTATTTATTGATGGTACAGCCATATAGCATGATAGCATTTTATTTTGCACTTTCTAAGAGGGTAATAATTTGCAGTTGAGAGCTAAATTTGGTAATGCTAACAGTGAATGTCGAGATAATAAAATACAAAATGTCTAAAGGTAATGGTAAAGCAAAAAGTAACAGAACAGATATGATTATAAAAATGAGATTTCATCTTAATATGTGCAAAGCCGTAGTTACATTTTGTTTGAAATTTCTTGTGTGCTAGTAACCTCTATACTTAAAAGCACTTTTCTACATTTATTATATCCAAATTGCCATAACAGTCTTCTTTCTTGAAAACACAAAAATTAAAATATTGACTTCGTAGCACTTTGTGTGTTAAGTATTAATACTCATTTCATTAATAAATTTATTTGGTAGTAAAGTAATATCTTTTGACTTACTCGTTCTTTTGAGTTTAATCCAAACTTCATGGTGAGGGATGACTGAAAAAGTCTTTGCAGAATGGAGCAAGACAGAAAATTAAACACACATCTAAATAATATATATAATTTTATATGTATCAGAACAGTACTTTTAGAATTTTCATTTATGTAAGGTATAAATAAAAATAATTTCTCCACTTTTATAATCTTTCTTATAATAAAGAAAAAGAGGTTTAAGATTCATATGATAATGCAACATCCAGACAGATCTTTCTATCTTCCTCTCTTTTTTAAAAAATTTATTTTTATCCTTACTTTCTTTTTAACATTAAGTCTTTGTGGATGTAATGGTTAAGTATGACTGTGAGGTGGTATTCTGAAAATTAATATAGTTTATCAATTTTGCTATTCAGAAACTCACTACCAACCAGTATTTTAAATAATAATTGGTTTTTGGCATGGTCATGAAAACTTCACACAGAAGGAGATAAACAGGGAATCTGTAATACTTAAGAAATGTAACTAGCAATGATATAACAAACATTAAACTTAAAACTGGAAATAGATTCTTAGTTTCAGCTGTACCTCTTGCCCACCAGGGGACTCAAGAGGCTCCTTTCTGCTGCTAAGACAGAAGGTATTCATATTCACTTAACAATTTACAGAATTTTGCTAAAGATTTACTAGGAGGTTTTTGATTGTTTACTCACAAAGTACTCTCTCTGGACTTCCGGGGCTGCATTGTAGTATCAGGCAGTACCCAAAGCACTGGTTCCTCTTGACTCTTGATTCAGAAGAAAATTTACAGAGGGGCAAGCAGGATGCAATGAGGTAGTAGCACAGAGAGCGCATTGAGATAGAAGCAGCAAAGGCAGTAACAGCCCCTTATGTTACCTCATCCTCCCTTTTATCTATGCAGCCCGAGTCTAATGGACCTTTGGACGTAGATTAGACAATCAGTATGGCAATTTGCCAAGCTTGATCATATTAGGTGAAACCGGGGCTTTTATTTTCCTTTCCTTTGGTTGCTTCCCCCAGCACAGGAGGGAGAGCAGGAGAACATGTCTAGGCAAGCCAGGACATGTTCAGGCCTATTTTGGCCTATTTAGGACCACCGTGACAGTGCACCACTACCATCCATCTGTTGTGCACCAGTGAGTGTACACAAAGGATTAAATAATTAAATAACTTAATTTATAACAGGTTTCTACAGTCTTCCTGCCATGTCACTGCTACAGAAAGAGGCATTGTAATGTTATGGACACTGTCAGGTCTTTCAGCACACCATTATGAAAGTGAAAGATTTAGGTTTCTGTGTCATTTTTCATGAAGCATATGAAGCTAGGCAAGAGAGATAAAATTTTTTAAAAGGTTTCTTTTCTGAAGGATTTTATTCTTTAAATACACATATTCTTCTAATCCATCTGTCCATCTGCTTTTATGAATTTAATAAAATATCTACTTACCAGTGTAAAGTTCAAACATCTGACTACTTCAACTGGATTGCAGCTGTGATCTTCAAATCAAGGATCCTGCCCAATCTGTCAGAAATTTTACTTGCCTACCCTGAGGAATCTTCTATATTTCACAGAGAAGAAAATGTGTATTCCCCTGTTCTTCCTACCTAAATAAGAATCTTGATCTATTCTACTCTCTTCTGACAGTCTCTCTCAGATGCTAATGAACACTAACATTAAAAAAAACCCAAACATTAAATATACAACTGAGGGTTCATTTTTATGATTTTCTTTTTATTATGTTCATTTTTATTATGTTCTTTTAAATGGTTTGATTTCCCTCTCATTCTGCCTTCATTAACCTTCTGTCCTGGTTTGAGCTAGAATAGAACTAATTCTCTTCAGTGATTTTACTTTTCAGCTCAGTCTAAGTAATTGCACTTTCTGAAGTCAACATCATATTTTTGCTTCTAAAAGTGATAATCTTTTATAGCTACTACTAAGGACCAGTGTGCACAAAGGCTCTTGCTTGTACTTGCCCCTATGGAGAACAAAGTCACTCTTAAATTTTGTGTGCCACATTAGGGGTGAAGTAAGAGGCTACATTTGTGGAGGAATGGACTGGGCAGGTGCTCCTAAAGTGACCAAATAGGTATTCTACATACGTCTTGTTCAGTATAAAGCTGACAAATCACAAGGGTCAAGCTCTCCAGTGGCTGATGGTTCTCCATTCTCCCTTTGATTCTGATCCATGAGTTCCTGAATCCAGTTTTGCCATTCAGCTCTCAAATCTGATTTGCATCTGCAGCTGAGCACAGTCTGGGACTTCCCCAGTGCCAGCAAAAAACATCAGTTGTGGTGGTGACATAATTGCTATCATTGGGCTTGGGTTTGATACTGGTTTTGTACTTACAAGTATAGTTTTAAGTTTATTCTTATTGTTTTCCTTATATGTATTTATAGTTTTCTTTTCAAATCCATATGTCTCTCTCCATTATTGCCTTTCTCTTCCCCTTTGGGACAGAAGGAGGTTAATAGCGCATCTATCATTTGTCTAGTAGCCAGCCCAGTCCTAACCTTTATGGTTATCATGTCACCTAGGTGCAGAGAGAAATGTGCTTCTTAATTACATCTGTAAAAAAAAAAAAATAAAGAAAAAAAATCTAAATAATTTGCCTGTTTTGAAAAGCATATATTTGTAAAGTTGTTTTTTCTTACACAGATTGCTATACTGACTTTCCATTTTAAATTAATCATGATTTAGATTTTAAAAAAGGAAAAAATGACCAAAAGATTTAGGTAAGCCAAATAACACATTGGGTGGGGGGGGTGGTGAAGGAATAATAAACCCATTCAAATGCATGTGCTGTTCAGGTTTGCTACACACATATATGTTATATTGCATGTCCTCCCGTATCCTCTCTCCCTTTTCCTAAGAGACACCAGTAGAATTTATTCCAATATATAGATAAAAAAACAATAAGCATTTGTTTCACATATCACAAAAAAATGATCCTGCCCTGGGCTTTCGGTTTAACTGTAAACAGGATCAATAAGGTGAAATTATTTCATAAAGCAGGATAATGAGTTTGATCATATTTATTTAGCTATAGTAATTAACAAAAGTGTAGCTGCATGCATGTAACTGGGGTCTTGGGATGAAGAAAGAACTGTATGTTCCTGTAAAACTTAAATCAACAGGACTCTTGCTTCTCATCTTA
Organism: Psilopogon haemacephalus; assembly: GCA_013396835.1. Classification (NCBI taxonomy): domain Eukaryota; kingdom Metazoa; phylum Chordata; class Aves; order Piciformes; family Megalaimidae; genus Psilopogon; species Psilopogon haemacephalus. The sequence goes on along the minus strand of VWZI01020791.1, from coordinate 150,784 downwards.
TTATGCTCAGTATCCACTGGAAAATAGTGTTTAGGTAAATATTTATCCATTTGGGTAGAGAAGTTCATGTATGAAAAGTTTGGACTCTCACTGCATTTCATGGTGGTTTTATGAATTGTGGACATGAATTACTGAGTTTTACATGGCATGACCTTGCTGCTGGATATCCTGGAATATTTGGAAGACAGTGATTCTTTAATATGTCCACAGAATTGTGAGTAGAGCTGGAACTTCATATTTTTGGATATCTGTGATTTTTTCAGCAAAACAATTTCATTTTACTTGGACATGTCTCACTTCCCTTGAAAAGAAAAGAAAGAAAACCAAGCAAACCAAAAAAACACCAAAAACCACTGAAGCACACACACACAAAAAAAATTAAAAAATAGCAAATTTGCATCAGATGTGCTTTACCAGGATATGCAGTACTGGAAATACTTGTCAGCAGACACATTTTATATAGCTGGTTTTGGCACACTCTCTAACACAGATGGTGTTTCCTCAGAAGCACAGCCAGGGCACTGTACCTGAATCTACATGGAGGACTCAGAAGAAACTAAGTGGTTAAACTAAATCCAGAAATACCTATTTCTTCTGTCAGGTTTCTCCCAAGCCTATAGCTTGTCTTTTAATTTTAAATAAATAGAATGGCAGAATCAGAATAGACTAAATACTAGTTTTCAACCAGATGAAAGCTGAACAGAGACAAAAGAAGCAGACTAAAGAGATTCGAGTGTTCTCTGAAGCAATTACAAGAATCCATTGCAATTTCATGAAAAATGTTTTGTTGTGTTTTTCACCATGGAATTTGTGAGACACAATAATAGAAAGATAAATGTCATTATGCCTGTAAATATGTTTTAACAGTGAAAACACAAAATTCATTTTACTGGTTAAAAACATTTGTGTCTTATAGAGCTTAGTGCAATT
>VWZI01020791.1:126600-149829 GCA_013396835.1 Psilopogon haemacephalus | reverse complement strand
GTGCAATTTTTTTTTTTTTTTTTTGCTTTGCAGTATATTTACTTAAAATAACTAGTCTGAAAGTTGTATTCATAGATCCAAATGTGCTGGTGAAATAAAAATATTGTCATGTCNCACCACCTCTTTCAAAAACACATTATCCTCCTGAAATGAATTTTAAAAACAAATATTATTTTGTTGCTTTTATACGTCCTCAATTGTACACAGTCTTTATAATTATCCCTACCTTGGATTATAAATGCATTTGATGATTTTTTAACTGTATAGGAACTATAGTGACATATCTCACTAATTTTCAGTGTAATTCCTGAGAAAAGAAAGATAAAAGGGTCTTCTCATGTTGTTTCAACAAGCTTGTTTCTCTTCTAATTTCAAATTTTTATTTTTTTTAAGGAATGCTTGCTTTTAACTGTAATACGAATTTCAGGATATAAGTTAACTGAATTAAAAATATTCTGAATTAAAAAAAAAAAACACAATTCGGTAGCAGTTAACAGTGACATAAATCAACATCTGAATAAACAGTATTCTTACTGTGTTAATCCTCTTGATTTCTTATCAGTGCTGTCATCAGAACAGGACTTACATGTTATTTGAAGAGTTGAATGTGATGAAAAATAGCACCCTTCCATCTCCATATTCACATAAAGAACTTGGTAAATTTGCCAGTTTTTTTTTTTTTTTAGCTATTGAGAAAATAAAATAAATTAAAAAAGAAGTTGTAAACAATCTGCTATAATAAATACGTGGTCTGTCTGCAAGGACCTTGACTGACAAAAACCTCTACAGTGAAGGCCAAATATTTCTCCTAGGACACACAGCTAAGCAGTAGTTTTGAGTGCATTTGTGGTTGTCTTTTCAGGCTGTCTGAGTCAAAGCAAGCTTGTTATCGTCAGATCTGATAATTTTTTAACACAGACATTTAGTGTGTGGGAAATACATGCAGATGAGGATGAATGCAGGAGAACGGAAGTGGTACTTAATCAAAATGGAGGATTGTGGTTTTGACTTTGGAAGGGAAAGAAAGGTATAGTACAAATAGGAACATGGGCTGTGACAAAGGAAATAGTTGTTTTTATTGACTGTCTTTCATTAAATCAACAACTAAGTGGCAATTACTGAGATTCAATAGGTACATTCAAACTTTGACAACCTTCCTCCTCTTCACAACATGGCTTTTTTATTTCATTTGTCTAGAAACATTTGATGGCTTTGTAATATAAAGCAACTATTAATCCACACCATCTTACACAGTGTGAGACAATGAATTGTTCCTTGAATGCTTCCTTTATTTTTTGGTAATTTGAGACATTTTTATTTATGGCTTGTCTGTGACTGTGTGGGAATGAATATGTGAGTGTGTGTGGAATTATATTCAGAGGTTAATTTCTTATATTTTCAGACCTTGCTATTTTCATGCAATATGTTTTAATCTATCTTTTCTATATTATTAGTATTTTACTGAGTTACTCATAAGATGTGTTTGATACAACATGTGTCAGATAATGAAATGGCATGTGTCCTAAACAGTATCAGCTCTTATTGAAGAGAATTGTTCATGTATATGTGATAACATAGATGACTTTCAAGGTATGCTGAAATCCAGGTCTTTTGAGAATGCTCTCTGGAAGTGAATGTTAGTGAAACAGACTTGTGGTGTATCTATCCCTGAAGAATACTAATTTTGTGACACTGACAAATCTTTGCAGTTTCTACTAACCCCTTCTAATACATTGTTTCTGCTTTTTTTCAGAATCTTGGGCATCAAGCACTCATAGAATCAGAATGGTTTAGGTTGGAAGTGACCTCAAAGCTCATCCAGTTCCAATCCCCATCATAAGCACGGACACCTCCCACTAGGCTCAAGGCCTCATCCAACCTGACCCTGAACACCTACAGGGAGGAAGCATCCACAACCTCCCTGGGCAACCTGTTCCAGTGTTTCACCACCCTCACTGTAAAGAACTTATTCCTAACACTCCATTTAAATCTCCCCTCTGCCAGTTTAAACCCATTATCCCTTGTCCTGTCATTACAAGACCTTAAAAATAATCCCTTCCCAGCCTTCCTGTAGGCCCCTTTAAGATACTGGAAGACTACTACAAGGTCTCCTTGAAGCCTTCTCTTCTCCAGGCTGAAGAGCCCCAACTCTTATAGTCTGTCCTCATAGCAGAGGTGCTCCAGCCCTCACATTTTCATGGTCAAACTCTAGACTCACTCCAACAGTTTGATGTCCTTCTTGTCTTGGGGGGGTCCAGAACTGTACATCAAAATAAATATTTAATATTTGTTAGTTTTTGCTAGTTATTTTGAAAAAACTTCACAAATTCTAGATACATTTTTTTCCCAAAACTTATAAACATCATGGCTTTCTTCTCTTTTCTACAGTCAATAGGACCTACATGGTAGTTAAAGACTAATTTAACTTTTTTTAACACTACAATTTAAACAGGCATTAAAAGACACACCATAATAAAAAAATAATCAGTTATTTATATTTTTATTCCAAACAAAAGAGCATTATAAAATAGATTTATCATAAGCTAATAATTCTATTTTAGATTCAGCTCTAATAACAAAGCTGCTGGCTACTATAGAACTAGTTGGCTGGAAGAGAAGAATAGGCAAACAGTTTACTAAGAGAACCATATCTGTATCCTCATTAGCACCCACATTCATGCATTTTCACAAACTTTAGGTTTTAGATAAGGTCCAAAAAGTTATCTAGAAATCTTTCAACATAGAAAATATGCAAGGAGTCTTGTGTTTTTTCTTTGAATATAGAGTTGATGAAGTTTCAATGAACAGCCTTCAGTCTTTAAATATCTTCTCTAGCTAAAAATCCTTTGATTTTTTTTTTTTAAATAAAGCCTCTTGCTGAAAGTGTGTGTGTTTCTGTTTATGTGAAACTCAAGCCCAACTGCAGAGCAACATTCCTGACATTTCTACATTACATTTCAGGTTTTCAGTTTTGATTTTTCTGGGGAGCAGCCAAAGTCCAACTATTCCTCACCAGTCAGACAGAGATCTGTAACACAGTCAGCTCTCTCACCACTTTCTTTCAAGACTGGCAGATATGGCAGTGCCCAAGCATGAACTTTCAGTGGATCACTGAACAAAAACACCTCATTATTTAACCTGTACCTGTATTAGGCATGGCCATGAATCTAGGTGATGCAAAAGAGCTGGATGGCTGAGTTTAAAAGAAGACAAGTTGTTCAGAATGCTAAACACATGTTTATTTGTGCCAGTTATCACTTGCATTTTCATTATTGTAACATATTTTTCATTCTGGGAGTTGTTTTATTTTTAAGATGAAGCTATAATTAGCAATCTGTGTTTTGATTTGGAAAAAAAAGAATCTAAGTAAAATAATTAAATTTTTTTTTCTTGTCTTTTAGAGGCTTGTTTGTTTTTGCTGCTTTTTTTTTTTTAAACAAGGATAACTCCTTCCTTTGACTGTGTTTGCTCACTACTACATCTGCTTGTGAAATGAGATCTTTTATCCTTAAGAACTACATTTAAAACCAGAAACCTTGACATTATTCAACAGTCAAAACTACTACTATCACTAGTATATTTATACCATAGCATTACAAACTGGCAATGTTATTACCATGACTACTACTTTTACTTTTATGCCTTATTACTGTTATTATTATGACTGATACTGTCATTAGTGTTTCCATATTGTTTATTGCTGTGGCTGATGCTACTGCTATTACTACTGCTACTACTACCACCACTACTACTACTGCTGCTGTTATTAAAAACAGAAAGTTCAATTTTACTTGATTCATATTTTGGTCACCAGTTTCAAACTTCTTCCATTTTAGAACCAATCAGTAGCAGGATACTTCTAGTCACAGCAGGTTATCTTGATTCCAATTTGAAAATTATAACCTTACTAAACTTCTAAAACAACAAAGTAGAACTCCTAAAGGACACAAGGATCACCGTCACTTAAGTCACTTGCTGCATTTTTCTGATGTCTGAGTGCTGAATCAGAGTAATACTAAATATTCAAAGTACAGACTTTCTACTAACAGAAATCACTGCTGGAAGGCAATGTCATATAAATTCACATCTCAGTATTCTGAGTATCAGGGAAAATTACTTCCTACTTACTCTTAGCTTGGAAAATAGAGCAAATAATTTGTGACACTAATCCCTCGTATTAGCTAAACTCACCCTACCATACTTACCAGCTGGTTTTTCCTCCATCCCTTGACAAACACTTCTTTGATATTCTGGAAAGAACTACATAAGAGAATTGTCTGCTACTGAATGTGTTATAAAATATGATACAAATTAAAATAATGAGGAAGTTTTTTTGAGATAGTAGGAACATAAAATAATTTTGCACAATCATTTTTGCCTTCTGAAACAGGCTAGGTAGTAAATGGTTCAACTGGAAGACCATTTTATAGGTAAATACTAACAGAAATCTACAGAGAAGAGCAGATAGTTGTTATCCTTCCTGTGCCTTACAGTATGCTGAAAACATTCAAGGATGATGTGGCTGTTTAATGAAACTTGTAATCTAAATCTGTACTTTTGTGTGCCATACTAGTTTATAGAAGGTTCATCTAAAAATCTATGGGAATATGTTAAGATGTCTTGCACAAGGATGATCACACTGCATGCTACTAATAATAGAATAATTTTATTTCTATATGTGATTTTTCACTAATTCGAAGAAAGAGAAAAAAAATAAGACAATTAGACTGTTGATCCTGTAGATAAAATCATTTAACAAAGCATTTAAGTTTGGCCTTCAGAAGTCCTTTGATGTTAGTTTTATCTGACTGTTAGAAAGCCTCTGACTTTTTTCTTTTGCATTTTATAACACAAAGTACAAAAGGCATATAAGTCTGAGCAGGGAACACTTGTTATCATGGATGCAAATAAAAAATAGGTGAGTTTGAAAAAATAACACTGATTTGTTAAGATGCTGGAAAAATTGCAGCTCTCAAAACTGTTACAAGAAAACAATCATCACAGCAATTTTTATCTGTGTTATGGAGGAAAAACATTAATGCTTACCAAATGGAAAAAAATATTTGCATCAGAAAAACAGTATTTTCAAAATTGTAACTGTATTTTAGAGAAAAACAATGAGATAAGCACAAATAAAAGTATTGATTTTTATATTTTAACCAAAAGTAACAGATCCCAATAAAGTGCACTTGAAAAGAATTATATTTACTATAGATGAAGACCTGTGCTTTTTTATTTATTTTGAATAAGGTTTGCTTTAAATTGCACAACAGCAGAAATTTCTCCTGAACAAACCTTCAATGCCTCTTGACAACAGCACTTTGGAGTTATACTTCAAAGGAATTGTAAACCTGAAGTGGCTAACACAGTTTTAAGCTTCTCATCACAAATGTGTTGCTGAGGTTCGTTAGCATTTACTTGTCTATTATTTTCCTTTTGTGCAGTATGCATACATGCATATGGGCTACTGTATTTTTAAACTGTGCCATTCTGAAACAAATGACATTGTCTCCTGATGTGCTCAAAACCAATAAAATGTTACAAACAAATCTTAAGAGAGAAAAAACTTAAAGTGAAAAGATTTACAATAACTACTCATTTCTGAGGACAATGAATTAATCGGTTTCCTTGCTGTTCTGGTGTCCTCAGAATTTCTGCTAAAGTAAGTACTGGTGAGAAGAACCTATTTGGTAAGCTCTATCAGAGAGACATGAAAACTATAATGGAAATAGTCTCAGAGCAAAAGTGAAGTATTTTGTATTTTACTCCAGTTAGTAAATTAGTGCAAAGGTTGGAAGTTCCTATTCATCACACAATACAATGGCAACAAATCATCATTTCATTGAGGCTTGAAGTGAAATTTCAAGATTAAGAAACACGCAAACCATTCAAAACAACATTTCCCCTCTTCAGTTACTTACGCTCAGAAACCAAAGAGCATATCTGCAACCACATCTCATATTTTCCTACCTATATATTCATACTGCAGCTAAAATCAAATACTATCCTATATTGGATTATAGCTAGGGAAGTCTGTCCTGGTAGGGCATAAAATCCTGCCAAATTAGTTCAAACCCCTGCTCCTCTCCTCCTGTTGCAGGTCCAGGAGTTGATGGGTATGAGCAGAGCAAAGGAGGGCTTGGCCCCACCAAAGTGCTGGGACATAAGTACTTAGCACATAACCAAGACAGGTGTCTCGTGCTGTCCCTCAAGTGCCGGAATGGACACCTAGGAGCAGGACTTTGAATTCATTGCCAAAACAATGGGTGCTAGTGCCTATTGGCCAGTTTCACTTTCAAAATACTGTATTTAAGGGGATGATTTAGAGCCATTGTCCCTTTTTCCTGCTGCCTTCCACTGGGACCAGAGGTCTACTCACAGGTCTTTCATGGCAGCCATGTGTTTGCAGCATGTCGTGCAGCTTGCACCAGCAGCCAGCAGCAAGGCAAACCTTTCCTCCTCCTCTACTGGAAAACTTTGTATCTATGCATCACTGAGTACATGCTAAGACTCCATAGGCATGCTTAGAATGTTCCCTGTTACCAAGTTCCTATTTTCCAAGTTCTGGCTGTTTAAACTCTTTAATTCTGTGTTTATAAATAAACTTTGTGAAGTTGCTTCCTGTCGACCAAACATCTGAAGAATCTCAGGGAATTTCCCCATTTTAAAAAATACTAAGAATAAAATATTAATATTCATCAAAATATTATTAATAATTCATATTGATTATTATTAATCAAAACAAAGTCTAGTAAAATATTCTGGCAGCTATATGATTTCTACAAAAGCACAAAAATTACTCCTATGCATGCTACAGAGCAAGGCAAAGGGGCAGATGGCATGACCTTCATGAACTGATAGCAAATTTCATAAAGTTGACATCCATCATCTCTTTAGGACGAGGCATTGATTGTTGGTAAATATGTACACCTTATCCTTTCCAAACTAATATTTTGTCCTTCTAACAGTAATCAGAAGCTAGAAGAGCTTTATAAAAAGTACCTACTGTGTCCATGCAAGTCACCTTTTTTTTTTTTTTAAATAACATCTATTAATACCACAAATTAAACTGAATATATAAAGATAGTAAAAGGGGAGAGAGATATAAGCCCATTTTTCCAAATTTCAGGAGCCTTCTGATGTCCAGATTCAAGTTTCTTCTGGACATTCCCATCCCCAGTGGGAGGCCTAGATATATTGCACTGTTTCACTCTCCTTAGTATTTCTTTCATTCTTTCTCCCACACATTTTTATGGCAATGAAAATGAGTCACTTGATGGCTGACTACTGCAGAGTGTGCTGACAGATCCCCACTTTCTGAGTGGAGGACCAGTGGCTCAGGGCATGCCGCAAACCCCACTTGAAAAAAGTCTTATGTCCTCTAAATTATCTTGACTCTCGTTCTGGCATTCCAAGCTTAGGTTCACTTCCCCAATACTGCTTAGGTTAAGACCAGCTTCCTCATAGTTGTTCAGGAGAGACAGTTGTCCCATGTAAATGCCAACTTAACAGGAAAGCAGTTCAGGCGATGTTGGATTTGCCAAACTCACATCAATTTATGGTACTTCTGTTTAAGTTTTGAAAGGTTGAAAGACCTACACAACATAATCATCAAGTAATACAAATTATTTTCAAGTACAAATGGAGCATACTGTAAGGTGTTACATGTATTTGACCTCTAGGATCTGTAGATCTTGTTATAAACTCAGGGGCCATCATAATTTGGCTTAGAGTTTCATTATTTATTCCTCTGCCCAGAAGTCAGATTCATCAAGAAGACTACTGGGTTTCTCTAAACTTTGAATGAAATCCAGGTCCAGACTGGGAATGGATCTGGAGACAATTTGTGGTTCTGTGTTAAAATGAGATCAGACTCAAAAGTTCTGTCTAGATTTTGGGTTTAAATTTTTAAATTTGACTTCTCTTGACACTTTGAAAGGGGAGTTAGATGGAGAGAATAACATATCCTTGCGAAATGTTTTTAAGAAAGCTAGTCCAATCTCACAAACTTCTGTTTTCAGCTTAAATCAGGAAAAAGTTCAATCTTAACCACTAACAACTGGGTGTCTGATGGTTCATTTTAGTTTTATGTAAGTGAAACTTTGTTTACATTTTCTTATTCCAGCTCTTATTTTATAAGTTGTGCCAAAAATTATTAAAACCTGCAGGCTAAGATATATTTGTTTATGGCCTTGAGCTAATAAACTCAGATTGTGTACAAATATTAAACACACATGTCATATCCATGAAGAGAAAACAGTTTAAAGGTTTCTTGTGAACAAAATCTTCAATAATCTTGCAGTCAGTGAGTTGGTCTCAATGCTGCGGTTTAGTGACTAATTTCTTCTAGTTGTTTCTGCATTCTACCAAGAGAAAATAACCCCTGCACCATGATTTAAGGCTCTTTCCTTCTTCAAGTGCAGTGAATTCAAAGCTCCTAGTCTTTTGTGGCTTCCCATGCTCACACAGACTCCCTGACCTCACTCTCCTTGGATAGGATCTTTGGAGCCAAATGTAGCAGCTGGTTAATCCAAGTTTTAGATGAAGCTCACTGCAAACATTTGGAACAGTAAACTAGTGAGGTTTAATCAATGGTTCTTGCATACTTTTAAGTATTCTGGACAAGTGCTATGAATATTTCTGGCTCTGGGTATGGTTTCGCTTAGGAATTTGCGAAGGGTGGGGTAGGCCCAGATGGGTAAAAAAGGGTGGGAAGAAAATTATCCATGGAGAAAAGAATTACAGGTTCAGTAGCAGAAAGACAGAGTGCTGAAAACTTTATGTCACAATTATTTCTTCAGGAAATTTCTTTGGGCAATGTACTTCATTTATTATTTCAGAAAATTCTCTCTCTTCTGAGAGGGATACAAGCACCTCCAAAGACAGTTCTGAGGTTTAATGCCTAAGAAATTTCCTCATTGTCTCAAAGACATTCTGTCATCTTATTTACTTTGCAGTATCTGGAACACAATAACAGACACTTCTCTTGATTAGAGCTTGGTGAAGGTTTCAGGAGCCCTAATTGGTTCACAGCTGTCAAGGCTTTTCGAAGTGCTTCAGGGAACAGCTGATTATTATTTGCAATGTCTGAGAACTACATCACTTTACACATGTATATAAAGCTGTGAGGGATTGTTCTCTTTATTTTATTATTATTTCATTTTATTTTGCTCTTGAACTCATCACAGAATCTTCCCAAACACTAAAAGTTCACTTTCATTCTGATACATCTCATCAGTAAGAAACTTGTTTTTCAGACTATGAGTCTCAATTTCCAAATGATTAAATTCCTAAAATTCTTTACCAACCTATTCAAACTGAAACAAAACTGTCAGAAAACATTATCCAGTAGCCACTAGCTCTAATTAATGTATAAGGACAAAATATTCTGCAGAAAAATTAGTGGTTTCACCTGCAACTTCTGGGAGAATGAAACCACAACACAAGCAGAAAAAAATGCCACAATCCCCCCAAACATCCTCTCCCATCTATCCTGAATAATAAGAAGCAGTAAATATGAGAGGTTTAGATTTTATGCTGCATAGTCTATATAGGTACAACTGATAGGACACTATTTCTAAGTATTTAATTTATTTTAGTGCCACTTGACAAAGTTAGAAATTATATTGTCTTTGACTACTGTGCAAGACTGCCAGCAGAGGTTTGCATAGCCTCTCATGTACTTGAAGGAAATCATTAAGAACTTGTTTTCCAGTAGGAACTCACATGGGATTTTTCCCATTTAACTACAGAAAAAAAAAACATCATGTGCCACAAAACAGTCCATTTTACGTGTCTTAGGAATGTTCTTCAGGCAAATTTCATCCTACAAATGTCTGTTGGTATTGCCATAGTTTACTTGCCCACAGATATTACAAATATCTCACTAGTTGTCCATATAGAGGCAATTTAACAAAACTGCTGACTCAGAGGTAACACCACAGATGTCAAGTCATTTCAGTTGTTCTTGATGAGACTACTGAAATTACTTTTAAAAGTGGAGACATGAATCATGTGACAGTCAAAAAGGATTCTACATATTCACTGATACAGTCTAAATAATAGGAAGTATTTTGTTTCAGAATGGGTTATAAAACAGAATCTATACAATAGAAAGTAACTATGGTTCCTGTGCATTTTCTTTACGTGATAGGATAAAAGTGATAAAAAAGGTTTGTCTTAAAGGCATCTTTCTCCTTGAATATGGTGGCTTATTTTGCATTCAAGGATAGATATATCTCTGATGGAGATTCACAACACTGAATGTTTTCCAATATATTTCCATTATTACCTGTATTAATTACCGTACATTTTTAGACTTGTTTCCTAGGCTTCACAATGAGATTGCTAACAGCACTGCAGTTTCTAAATGTCTTTCACTGCAGTCACCAGGACTACACTGCAACAAGGACAGTGTTCAGAGTAAAATTTGTGCAGATGCCTGCAAGTCAGTCTGTATATGTGAAACCAGTCACAGACCTGCTCCTATGGTTAACAAAGAGGTAACTAATATCATCAGTGAAGCCTAATAGACTTTTTCTGCTGAAGAGACTGTATCTAGTTTAGAATAAGGCAAATAGCTCCCAACACTGTTTTGACTTTATTTATTAGGTCTTGATTAAATAGCATGACATTAGAAATTTTACTTTACATGAGACTGTAACTTAACTTGTCTTTAAATCACATACTATTGAGAAATACACTCACCAATTATTTACTTGTGCTGGTTTGAACTAATTGGAGAATTTGAGTGAGAAATTAGACTATTGGCTGAGAGAGGAAAACAGATGATGCTACTTCCCTCATAGCTCTACTGAGAAAGAAAATTGTTTTAAGAGTTGTAACCCAAATATAGATAAGGGAGATGGTTTCAGACTGCTCAGGGCTGCGGCTTCTCTCCTTGCATGGCTCCTTTGTCCCTGCCTTTGTAGCTGATTCTCAATAATTCAACTAACTTATTTTCTACAGCTAATCCCCTGGCCGATCTACCTCTGTCTATCTGCTGCATCAACAGATGGTGAGATAAGATTGGGGAAGGGGGGAAAGGTGGTAAGGGTGGTTGGAAAAACCCTCTTAGAGATTTTGGTCTATGGAAGGGGTGTGGTGTTTCTGTATTACGTTTCCACTGTATATATCTGTAAATATCTGTTATACATTGTAAATATCTGCTTGTATATTTTGCATAGCTGTAAACAAAAAGCTTCATTTATTAACTTCCAGCTGTTTCTGAGTCCTAGCCTGGGTTATATCAAAGGTGGAGGGGGGGCAGGTAACTGCTCAAACCACCAAACTTTTCATATAAAATAAGTCCTTCATATATATGGCACATAGGCATATTGCAATTACAAAGCGAAAATTTCTGGGTTTGTATCAATGGAAATAACCTGCATATTTGCTTTATTGGGTCACACATTATTTTTTCTGTTTCCGTAAAAATATTGAAGGAGCACAGCAAATGTTTCCCGAATTCATTGACCAATCTTTTTTTTTTCCAATCAGTTTACAGTCTGTGTGCACAATCAAGTTCAATATTTGGAAATACCATGTGTTAATCATAGCAATGATTAATAATGATTAATTATTTAATCCTTTGTGTTTACAGTACCCAGAAGCGTGCTTTGTGGTTTTGGCCAAGAAAAAAGTCACCATAGATGTTAAATTATAGCCTAAGTCATTTATAAATTACACATACATTTTCCTGAAGTCACAGTGAAAATGACTGGCCCGAGTAGTGTAGCAAGTCAGATTTCACAGCCATAGGAGCTTTTGCCTTTTTTTGTCTTACAAAATTTAGGTAGGATTCTAACAAGCATTATACAAGTGTTTGAAAAAAGAGATACGAAATAAACTTGGTTACGGCTCAGGATAAACAGATATCTCTGCAAAAGTTGTTGATATACCTACAAATATCAAGTTAGTAGGATTTTAACTGAGATGTGTCAGATGGCATGAGATATAAAAAAAGTCATGAATAATGGAAGAAAGGCTAGCTTGGTTACACAAAATTGAGAGAGTTGCTGATGTGAAGTCAGAACTGTCTAAAAGGAGATGAAGAAATTGTGAGAGAACTTTAATTAATGACTGTTCTCATTTCACAGCCTGCCTTCCAAGTGGAGGCCCCACACACACAGATGGAAGAGAAAGAAAGACACCAAACCCCCCCCCCAAAACCTAATCCCTGGGTTGAGATAAGGATTTTAATGAGATGATATGCTGTATGATTACTACAGTCTATTTTTTTCAGAAGCCAGAAGCAGCAGAAGAAGCCAGCAATAAAACTATTCCTTCCACCCAAGCATGAAGCAGCCAGCCCAGTGGAAAAGGCCAACACCTTGAACCTGGAAATCAGATGAACTGGAACAGGAAGTCTTTAATTTTACAGTCTGAAATTCAAGCCCCATGGTGCTTTGCTCCAGCCAGCACTTTCATTCTGAAGTTGACATGACAGCAACACCTATCAGAATGTAAGTCTATCCAAAAAAGGAAACTTATACCCTAAAGTGATTGGAGAGAGGTATGAAACCTGCTGGGATTTGTATTTTTAAAACGGATTTTGACTAGACTTCTTAGAAAATTAATTTTGTCTAAACAATAAACTTATAGAATTATAGAATCATAGAATGGTTTAGACTGGAAGGGACCTTGGAGATCATCTACTGCAAAATCCCCACCATGGGCAGGGATGTCTCTCAACTGGACTCACCTGCTCAAGGCCTTATCCAACCATCCTTGAACACCCTCAGGGAGGAAGCATCCACAACCTCCCTATCAACCTATTCTAGACTCCCAACACCTTTGTGCTGAAGAACTTTTCCATAAGGTCCATTCTAAACCTACTCTACCACAGCTAAAAACTATTCTCTCTTGTCCTGTTGCTAGACATCCAGTGGCACTGGCCCTCTTGTCAAGCCTGACAAGATCCTTCTGGATAGCATCCTTTCCCTCAAGTGAGTCCATCGCAACACACAGCTTGCTGTTGTTGGCAGACTTGCTGATGGTGTGCTCACTGACAAAGATGTTAATCAGCACACTTGTCTCTAGTCTCCACCTGGAAATGGAGCCATTGATCACTCTTTGGGTCCATCCTTCAAGCCCTTCTGAGCTAGTTTAATTCTCATCACATACTTCATAAATGGATGGGTTTTTTAAAAGTGAGTTTTATTATTTTTTGTATGACTGAAGTACTGTTAGGACAATCCATCCTACATGAAGTTTTATTAGCTAAGTTTGTCAAACAAGGCTTCCAAAGTCCAACTGACAGAAAGACTATATTCTCTACAGACTCTCTTAACCATGCAACTGATACATTGGTGTTTGAACACAGGAGAACAAAAAAACTTGGTGTTGCTCAGCTTGACTTTTTTCTATTTTTTTATTTTAATTTTGTTTGCATCTCATTGCTTTTGTAGCTATTTTCTCTTCATAGAATAGCTGGGAAGAAATAGACTTTTTTCAGAGAAAGGACAGAATTATGCATTTGTGTATAAAAAAACTAGTTTGGCTGGAAAAGCATTAATCAGTGGATACTGTTAGGCTTTCTTGGAGTATCAAGGTTTGCCATAGTCTTTTATTAAAGTCATTATTTCTTGTAAGAGAAACTATTGCTGTTATCCAGAAGGTACTGCCTTTGTATATGTAACAATAAATAATGTTTGAAAGTTTATTATCAAGAACAGTGTATGCTATAATAAAAATGATTTATACTCAACTTCAGAACGTAGAAGAGTTTTCAAATGCCAAGAAGTAAGATTGTCAAAGTACATAAAAAATAACTTTTCTTCTGATAAAATATGTCCCTGTTGTTCAAATTACTTTTTTCTTTACAAACATAATCAGTCTCGATTAGCAGCTACAGAGAATACATCTTTTTTGATCTAAATTTTGAAAATTTCATGATAAACAATTTCAGCATAGCTGTAGCATTTTAAGGTCAATGACATCATTTTATGGGAGCTCTTTTGTTTATGAACATTTTGATACTCAGCTGAGCTTTTCCCATCATGTCCTGCAGCAAAGAATATAATTAAATTGTTTAGTATTTTTCCTTATGTATATCTGTAAAATATTTACCATCTTGTTTAATGTCCACTTTTATTCCACAATATTCACTATTTTTTTTTCTTGAACTGTTAAGAGTGCTGAAACAATATTGTCGCATGTCGAGTTGAATCTGCTGATGATATTCAGTACCATCCTGTGTTATGGAAGGGGTTATGATTAATTAATGTGATATGATTTTCTGAAATTAATATTGTTAATTAATTTTTTATATCCAAAATTTTCCAACCCTGACCACTTATTTTTTATATTAAACAGGTTCTATTGTAGCATTTATGGGACAATTACCTAAACAATATCTAGCTCTAGAAGAAATATGCATGAACAATCAATAATTGTAACTATTAATTAATTAACAGTGGAAGATCTCTTGTGGTCAATAGTACCACTTAGCCATTAGATGGAATTCAGGCCCCTTTCTGCTTAAGGTGGAATCTAGGCAATATGGGAAGATTAGGTTTTACTCAGAATTTCTCCTGTCTTGTGGGGTTATCAATAAATTGGAAGTACCCAGAACACTTGCAGGGTTTTTAGCTGGTCTGGCTGCTGGCTGCTGCTGCTATGGCAGTTGCTGTGGCTGCAGCTGTGGCTGAGACTTGATTCACCCCAGGCTTCCCAGGCTTCTGGGTGAAGAAGAGGGGTTGCAGGCAGTTTCTGATCTGTTCCTTGCTTTTGACGATCTGTGTACCTCTAGGCTTGGTTGTCTTCAGGATATGCAGGTTGCTCCGGCAGGTGCAGGCAGACGTCTTGCGATGTGTCTCAGCAGATGCATATCTCACACTGCTAATTGCATGAAGGCTATTCAAATTGTTCCTGGAAAGACTCAAGAGTCCCAGGGTGGAATATAGCTTATATCACTGTCCAACAACAATAAGACATTATAGGCATGGATGCAGAACACAGAATAATAACAAAATCATGGCAGAAGCATAAGCATGGCAAAAGCACGCTGTATTATCTTTTTGTCTGCTTTTAGTATCAATGCCTGAGAATAACAGGACCCTTTTGGATATTAGCATATCCAATCAGAATGACAGTAAGCCAAGTTTTACCATATTTGGATGAAAGCATAGGTTTGCTTATGCCATATGGGGGATAGCACAGGCCCAGCACAGGCATAGCATAAGGCTAGCACATGCACCTTTTTTACCACAGGTTACAAGCAGGAGAGAAATAAGTTGTACAAGCCAGAGTGCTCAGACTCCATGGCAGCATTTCTTTTGTCCCTTTTGCTGCCAGTTGATTCTTCCCTAAAAACAGAGGCACAGCAGAAAAACATGTCTGGGCAAGCCGGCGCATGTACAGGCCTATTTTGACCCTTTAGGTCTGCCATGACATCTTGCCATCACACCAACTTCAAAATAAAAGTGCTAGATGGAGTAAAGTATCATGAAGCTTGAAGTTCAGTTTGAAAATCTGTTCAAAGTTCCTGTCGGCAAGAGAAAAACTTCAAGTCCAATGTAGATAGGTTTGTTCACAGGGATCATAGGGAATAGTAGGTCTCAACAGTTGCTGGTACAGATATTATAGACAAAGAAAGAGAATTGGCTATATAGAGAAGTGAAGAAAAAAGGATAATTATAGATATTTTATGCCACATTGCACATTTGTAAATTATTATTTCATAAGCTAAACTTTTTTATACATCTTAGGAGATCTGCAAATATTACATCCTCCATCCCATCAAAATTTCTGCAGCTAATTATTCTACCTTCTTTAAAAGTCCTGTTTAGTAACAGTGAGAAGAAAGAGTATAAGAGCTTTATAGATATTTAATCCCACCGATAATTATAACATTGGAATATGTCTCTAAGACAGCACATGGGTTATTTAAAGTGCTTTATCTCTACCATACTCTGTCTGAGATAAGATTTCATGCTTCATCATCAAATATTGTAGCCTTTCTACAATGCTGCTTTCAGGCATGCATATGGATATGTCCAAATGAATGTAAAAAGAGACAGGATGTAAGAATGTGTAATGTTCCCCAACTTTTTTTTAATAGTTGCAAAAATCTTCCTGGTGGAACAGAATGTTGTCTTACACCTCTGATCTATCTTTTCACTTTGCTGTCTTTGCTACCTTTTTCCTCACTGTTTGAGAGTTTCATATAAACTTTCTCCAATTTGTAGGCAAAAAACTCCATGATGACAGTAAGTATTTAAAGACATATAGATCTTTTCAATAATGGGGTTTAGAAAAGGACTTGGAAAGGTTTGATGTACAGCACTGTCCTCAGAGACTATTTTATTATGCAGTATTATGGTTTATTTATCCCTAAACATCTGCCTTTCTTTTATAAGGCAAATTAATTCTTTATTATTAGGAAGCTTGTGAAAAGGTGTTTTTTTCTTTGGTTTTCTTGCTTTTTAATCATGAGGCTGAACAATGAAGGATATTAGACATGAAATCTGGATTGTATCATACTTGTGTCTCTTCAGGTCTGGAATATGTGCAAACAGTTGTCCCATCAGACTGAGGTTAATTAGGAGCTCCAAATTAGATTCTAATGATTATTAAATCAATATTTTTGATGAATCAGAATATATTTCTGCATATCTATAGAGTTCACAGCACAATATTGAAGTATGGGCTGAGGTGCGTTAATAATAAGTTCCCCTGCCAAAGAAAGTGCTAACAGCAATTACAGTTGCTGGCAGAACTCAGTTTTCCACTGCACCACAATCAGTAAGTCAGAATCCACACTCACATATTTCTACTCGAAGACAGAACGGGCAGCAGTAGTGCAGGTGCTCACAATACTCTTGAAATAGTTAGAACAAGGGCTTCAGCTCCATCACGTCATTCTAGTAATCATCTGACTTCATATTAAGAGATAACAAATCCCACCTAAAGAGGACTCTATTGTGATACATTAGTCTTCAGCTTATTTGGGATTCTTCCTGCAATTTCAGTTGGCTACAGAAGCTTTAACTTCAAGTCATATACAAGTATTATGTATGCTTACAAAGTACCAATAAATTACTGCTTTTTTTCCCACAATAGCAGTAATGTAAATAAAGTAATTCTTACTACTATTTATTGTTACCATTATTTGTTTGGTTTATGACAAACAAAAGAGTGTTGGGATAAGGCTTTACAAAATAAAACTCATAATTCTTCCCACAAAGCAACTGGAGTCTGTGCTCAGAGGGAGGAGAGAAACCTCTTACTTTGCACATATGTAATTATGGGAGAAAATAAAAGCTACAATATTGAAGAGAGAGAGGAAAAGAGAATGAGAAATAAAAAAGAAAAAATACCACGGCAGAAAGCAGATCTTTTACCTTGCATTAGGTAAAATAATGTGTCTAGATCTAGTTTAGTCACTCTCCCTCTAGGTGATTTTAAATAACTGACAACGTATATAGGCCTTTGTTTCTTAATTTATCATTGATAACTATTATATGTTCTAGTAGGAAAGGTATTACTAGGACAGTAATATGGGATGTGAAGAGACTGGAATGCAGTTCAGTATTACTGAAAAGGTGAAGGCTCAGGCAATGGGAAAGACGAGAATGAGATTGCCTTCTTGAAGCAGTAATTCTTATAGTCATTTACCTGCCTGTGAAAATTAGGCCTAACTTTGATTATTGTGTTTTGGTTTCATGTGGTTTGTTTTATTGTTTTGTTTTTTTTTCCAAATGGGGAAAAAAAAAAAAAAGCTGATATTAACAGCTATCATAGAGTGGATGTCATCTGAAAAACTATCTTCTCTTGATTGTGACTGTTAAAGAGTTACTGGAGAGGAAGAGAGCTAGAGGAACACTTAATGGAATAGATCTGAGGGAATTAATTCTAGCCATGTAAGTAGGAAAACAGAAACAACTTTTCAGAACTTATGATTTATATGATGGAGCAGAATCACCTAATCACAAATAAAATGCCATATTAATTAGCATAAATTATAAACACTATTTATGTTCTCTTTAAATGAACAAAATGGTCTAATAACAGTGCTATAAGGCATTATATTGTTCTTTACAGTTCACAAGACTTCTTGTAAACGAGATCTGGTATTGCAGAATTCTTCTGTTCTATGTTCATGTTCCATATTTTCTCATGGATGGATTTTGTTTAAGTTTTCCTTTTGCACCTGACCTTTTTATTCTATGGGCCTTTTGTAATTTGTTTCTTTATTTTGTTTTGGTTTATTCTATGATCTATTCTAATCACCACGGACTTCATACATCTTTTATCTCCCAAAGAAATATATACTCTTTTTCTCAGATCATGCTTGAAAGGTTAAACAAAAGGAAGGAACAGAAATGAAGTCTGTTATAAAGAGTCATGGGTCTCATCTACAATTCTTAAGAAACACTGGAGTAAGTTGCAAATATCATTAAGGGCTGTGGCAGTTTAAGGCTTATTGGAAAATCTCAGTAAAATAAATTGGAACTTTTTTTGAAAGATCAGTGCAGAATATAACTAAATTAGATCATTGGATGTGAAAGAAGAACGATGCTAAATTCTATATCATTCATTGGTTTGCTAAGAGGTATAAAAAGTCAATGTATAAACAATTTCCTTCTCTTGACTTTTGGGCACTGGCTCTGTCCACTCTTCCTTCACTCTATCTCCTCCACTAATTTTGACTGATGAGATAATACATGAGGTCTTGTTGGGTTTCTGTCTAGAGAGAGAGAGGATGGTGCTGGAAAGATTGGATTTCTGTATTATTTCTAAATAGTGTGTAATTATAAATACATGTAAATATGTTTTATATATATGCTTGTAAAATCAGCCTTGCTGTAAAATATACCTTCCTCTTACTTCCAAGCCATCTGAGCTGGTCTGGTAAATTTCAGTTTAGGGGTTGATTTCCTAAACCCACCACAAAAGCTGATATAAAAGATATAAAAAGGCATGTGATAGATGAATGAATGGATTTCTTTCATGTGAAGGAGGATCCTACCATATGACTATATCCTTTACATCAGCTCTGGGAGCAGAATTTTTACTGACAGTTGTCATCCTTAGCAATTTTAAAACATACTAAACAGAAAGAGAATGTCATAGCTGTATAGACAACCATGACAAGTGAGGCTCACAAGTCAAAAATTAACTCTGTGTCTGAGGATGTGGATACACAAAAGAGTCATGACTTTCCTGCAGGATTTAAGTAGTTCCTCTTAATATTCTAAACTAAACAAAAAGGTCTGTATAATGTGTGTATGTTTAGAAAGCTATGCACGCTTTCCACCTTGCAGTACAAAAGCTAGAACAGTAAGAAAACCAATCCTGTGAAGCAGAGTAGTCAGAGGAAGAGGTGCACAGCTGTGTGCCATGCCTCAACAAAGCACTTTACAAGAAACCACAGCTGGTGCACTGTCACTTCGGGACAATGTGCCAAGACAGGGAGATGGAAATTCATTAAGAAGTTATACCATGTATTCTGTCTAGGGAATCTTGACAGCCCAGCACACATATCAAAAAACTTTGGGAGAAAAAGCACTTGTTGAACTCTGTCACTCTAGGAGAAATGAACTCACAACAAGATGTGGTGAATTATAAAGTGGAAATACAAAACAAGGTAGGAATGGGTATGAAGCAATCAGGCCTTCACGATTCTTGAGCATGAGAAGTGACTACCCAAGAATCTGGGAACAGATTCTTTTGCTTCCTAGCAGCATAGTGTTATGATGACAGAGAGAGATCTATACCTTTCTCCGCTGTAAAGATTCTCCACTGCTAGGTCCTTAGTACAGAGAAAATAAAAACTATTAATTGAAGAAAAGTACTGAAGTTACCAGCATAGAACTTTCAGAATTAATGGAAGAAGGTTTGTGCTCTGTGAACTCCGTAGAATAGTTGGTTCAAGCTAGATTTGAGAGGACATCCAGGAATGAGATCTAACTTGTTGATACTAATTTCTGTTAAATTATGTACTTATATATAGAAAAAATTCAGACAATGTATGTAAATAGGCTTATACCTACCTACCTAAGTGTAAGGTCCTGCACCTGGGTGGATGCAATTCCAAGCACAAATCCAGGCTGGGTGGCAAATGGCTGAAGAGCAGCCCTGAGGAAAAGGACCTGGGGGTCTAGGTTGACAAAAAGCTTGACATGAGCCAGAAGTGTGCCCATGCAGTCCAGACAGCGACTGTGTTCTGGGCTGCATCAAGACAAGTGTGGCCAGCAGGCCAAGGGAGGGGATTCTCCCCCTTTACTCTGCTTTCCTCAGTCCCCCACCTGCAGTACTGTGTGTAGTTCTGGAGCCCCCAACACAAGAAGGATGTAGAACTGTTGGAGCAAGTCCAGAGGAGGGCCACAAAGATGTTCAGAGGGCTGGAGCCCCTCTGCTATGAGGACAGGCTATGAGAGTTGAAGCTCTTCAGCTTGGAGAAGGCAAGGTTTCAAGGAGACCTTACAAGTAGCCTTCCAATATCTGAAAAGGACCTACAGGAAGGCTGGAGAGGGATTATTTACAAGGTCTTGTAATGACAGGATGAGGGGTAATGGGTTTAAACTGGAAGAGGGGAGATTTAAACTAGATGTTAGGAGGAAGTCGTTTACAGTGAGGGTGGTGAGACACTGAAATAGGTTGCCCAGGGAGGTTGTGGCTGCTCCCTCCCTGAAGGTGTTCGAGGCCAGGTTGGATAAGGCCTTGAGCCACCTGGTGTAGTGGGAGGTGTCCCTGCTCATGGTGGGCAGCTAGATCTAGATGATCTTTGAGGTCCTTACCAACCTAAACCCTTCTATGACTCTATGATTTACTTAATACAGATATATTGTTCATATAAATCTTGCTTTAGGAGAATGGCATTTTAAAAATGTGTCATTTCTCTTTGAGGTAGGATGTTAATCTCACAGTGAATGTAGTTGAAAAATATAAGTCACAGTGACCTGAAATTGGTCCCAAATCTAAGGATCTGACTTAGATCTGAGTCAGTAATTTTTAAGAAAATGAGAGTAATTGCCTAAATCCCTTTTATATATGGAATTTAATTTGTAATAATTGGATTGTTTTAAAGTAATCTGTGGCTAAACCTGTACTAGTGGATTCAGTGTGTCTGTTGCTATTCCTTGGCTTGAGACCATGTGGGACTAATGTTCCACACCTGTGCTATCGAACTTTCCTTGTTGTCAGTATGAGGTGTCTGAACGTTCTTTTCCTACTGGCAATAGTCACTCCCTTGTGATAAAACCTGATTTGTACCTGAACATTATTTGAGAGTGCTATATGTGAAACATTCTTGCAGCTATTCTGACAATACACGATGCTCCAGTGCCTATGGTCTCCTCAGTCTTTGAGCATTTTCTAGTCTTCTTTATGTTCTATGGTTAAATTCAGAGAATTCTTGAATGCTCAGTGATGACAAGAGGGGTAGAGATAGGCTGATAGTTACAGTGGTGTCTGAGTGTGGACAAGTCCAAGTACAGACTGAGAAAAGAGTGCTCAAAGAACAGGGTAAAGAAAAATCAGTGGGTAAGTCAGCTCCAATAGAGGCAAAACTGAAATGCCTCTACACTAATGCAAGAAGTATGGGGAACAAACAAGAAGAATTACAAATATGTGCAAGTCTACAGGGTTAGAGAGTAGGGATAGATGGTTATTAGCTCTTCAGGAGGGACAGGCAGGGGAGAAGGGGAAGAGGTGTTGCCCTCTACATCAATGATAAACTGGAATCCACAAAGTTCCACCTGGGGATGCGAAATGCTAAAACAGAGAGCTTATGGGTAAAAGTTAAAGGGAAGGCATGGGAAGGGGACATCATAGTGGGACTCTGCTACAGACATCCTGATCAGGTAGGCAAAGCAGATGAGGCCCTTTACAAACAAATAGGAGAAGCTTCATGCCCACGGGCCCTGGTATGCATGGAGTACTTCAACCACCCTGACATCTGTTGGAAGAATAACACAGAAGAGCACCAGCAATCTAAGAGGTTCATGGAATGTGTTCATGATAACTTCCTACTTCAAGTGGTAGAGGAATCCACAAGAAAAGGTGCTGTGATGGACCTAGTCCTCACCAACAAGAAGGGGCTGGTGAGGAAGTCAAGCTGAAGCGTAGTCTTGGATACAGCAAACATGAAATTTTAGAGTTTAAGATCCTCAAGGCATGAAGGACGGTGCACAGCATACTCACTGCTCTGGACTTCAGAACAGCAGACTTCAATCTCTTCAGGGACATCCTTGACAGAAGGTGCCATGGGAAAAAAACTCTGGAAGGAAAGGGGGGTCCAGGAAAAGTTGTCAATGTTCAAGGATCGCCTCCTTCTGGCCCAGGAGCAATGCATCCCAAAAAAGAGGAGGGCAGATAAGAATGCAAGGAGGCCTGCATTCAAGGGTGAATAGAGAGCTCCTGGACACACTTAAAAGACAAAAGCCTACAGAGAGTGGAAGCAAAGACAGGTAACCTGGAACAAATACAAAGACATTGTTTGTGCAACCAGAGATCAGGTTAGGAAAGCTAATGCCCAGCCAGAATTGAATCTGGCTAGGGACATTAAGGGGAAAAAGAAGAATTTCTTCAGGTATATCAGTGAGAAAAGGAGGTCTAGGGAGAATGTGGGACCCTTCCAGAAAGGAAATGGAGAGCTGGTGAGCACCTAAGGAATCTGAACATGCACAAGTCATAGAATCACAGAATCCTAGAATGGTTTAGGTTGGAAGAGACCTTAAAGATCATCCAGTTCCAACCCCCCACCACAGGCAGGGACACCTCCCACTAGATCAGGTTGCTCAAGACCTCATCCAGCCTGGCCTTGAACACATCCAGGGAGGGAGCACACATAACCTCCCTGGGCAACCTGTTCCAGTGCCTCACCACCCGCACTGTGAAGAACTTCTTCCTAACATCCCGTTCAAATCTCCCCTCTGCCAATTTAAACTCATTCCCCCTTGTCCTGTCATTACAAGACCTTGTGAACAGCCCCTCCCCAGCCCTCCTCTAGGCCCCCCTCAGATACTGGAAGGCTGCTATAAGGTCTCCCCGAAGTCTTCTCTTCTCCGGGCTGAAAAGCCCCAACTCTCTCAGCCCGTCCTAATAGCAGAGGTGCTCCAGTCCTCTGATCATCTTTGTGGCCCTCCTCTGGACTCTGTCCAGCAGTTCCATGTCCTTCTTGCACTGGGGGGTCCAGAACTGCACACAGTACTCCAGGTGGGGTCTGATGAGAGCAGAGTAAAGGGGGAGAATCACCTCCCTTGCCCTGCTGGTAATGCCTCT